>CM069860.1:36346257-36723757 GCA_036172795.1 Pelodytes ibericus
TAAAGGACAGATGGGGCTTTTTTTGATACCATTATTTTCATCACATGATTTAACCGACTACAAAAAAAGATAAAAAAAATATGATCATGACCTGAAAAATCTTTGATACAATTACAAACAGTAAAAAAAGACCCCATCTAAATAGTTTCTAATATTTGTCCTGAGTTTAGAAATACCAATGTTTCTATATGTGTCTGTTGTTTTTTAAGGCATCATTGCAACAGTGGCAAAGCTGAATGGGACAATTTTTCCAACTGAACTACCTTGGCCTTAAAGGAGCATTAAACATTGTTTAACCCTTGCTTCCTTGAAGGAGGCAAGGGTTAAACAAAACATGTCCAGGGTCAATTAAGTAAACCGGATGTGTATCTTAATACATACACGCGGGTTTAGTAAGTGCTGTGTCTCACTTGCGAGACACAGTAGTTCCTGGTTGTCGCGCACAGCCGAACGTCAGCACGCACACAGCCAAATGTCAGCACGCACACAGCCCCATTCTGACAGCCGAAAGCGAGGGTCCTCGCTGCTAGCACAGAGAAAGACGTTTGTTTTTGCATGGAATCAGCAGGGGGGAGAGCGCAGAGAGAGCCGGTCGCCGACCAGACGGCTACCTGCTTCCCATGGAATCATGGCAGCTGCCGGTCAGAGGATAAACTGGCGTGTACTATCAAAAGTACACGCCAGTTCATCCTCATACTAGGGACAATGGACATTTCACTTGTGCTTCTATATTAGAAGCACAAGTGAAAAATAAAGTTTAGTGTCCCTTTAAATTTCTAATCTCCCATCTCAATTGTTGAAAAGACGCTTAAAGTAACTAAAACATCTCTGATATGTACATCACTACTTTTACATTTGGCACTCGGATAGACTCACAGACTTCCTGCAGGCTCGAGAAGCAAACATCTGCCCCACTCTGGATGGTCTGCACATTACACCCGGAGAGTCACTCAACATAAAGATTAACTCTTCTATGTCCTGCTGGCCAAACGTCCAGTTCTTGCTTGTTGGCACAGAAATTAATTTGACTCGTTCTGTGACGGGAGCTGGAAGACAATAAAACGATGTATATTCATCCCATCTCCTCAGTATGTAAAGGAATACTGGCAGAGCTGCTTTATGACACTGATGGGCCCTGGGAAAAAACTTAAAGGGAAAAGATCAGCCAAACATTTTCCTACATATACAGTAAAACCAATAATTGAAAATGATCTATATATTGCAAAACTGCAAGCAAATGCCTCAATTAGGAGAAAAATGTGTTCTTAATATGTCTGTGGTGTCTCCAGCTTATGACATCACCTGTGGCTTGATATGTTAATGAACTGTTTTTTTTCAATGGGAAATGTGTAATTTGCATATCAAGCCACGGATGAGGTCTCCCACCATTTTGGGTGGCTGCACTCTGCCAAGCTAAATGTAACCGACTCTCAAAGTGAGCACCAGTTCCATTTATTTAAATTGCGGGTTCGGGCACGCTTCCGCGATTTCACAAGTGATGTCGCGGGTCTCATGAGATTTCAGCAAAGGCCCACAGGCTCGGTAAAGACCCTGAACGGGTCACTGCCTAGGTGTCCCTAGTTCCCAATCACTCTGTGTTCAGGGCCTGGAACAAAAAGTAAGTGCTTTCCTTAAGGACCAAAGCACTGTTAGCCGTGAAGTAGTTCATCAAGCAACCAATGATATTTTTCAAACTTACCATTCTCATCAACTATGAAATCAAATCCATTTTTCTTGAATATTTCTAGGTTGTCGACCAGAACCGCCTCATTTACAGCTGTTAAACTCAGTTTTTGCGGCCTGGAAATATAGAAAATATATATGTACAAAATAGCATTTTTCAAGCAATTAGGATTCATGTGTACTATGCCACCACTAGAAGGTTAAGGATGGTTTAAAATGACGGTATTTATTATTAAAAAAAAGGTTTTATAAACACATCTCTTTGATCTGAGGTATTGGTAACACAAACAAATGTTCTAGAATTTTGGTCTTCTCTCCTTTTATAGTGCATGGATGTTCTGCAGTTAATAACTCTTAAAGGACAGGTGTATCAAAAAAAAATCATGTATAATTGAAAAATTACATTAAAGGGACAGTCCCCAACAGGTGAACAGGCTTTTTTTCCCCAGTGTGATTTGACTCAAGCCCTCCCCCAGTAATTACTCTAAACGTTTTCCGCAGGTGCAGCAGCACTGATTATAGATATATACAGTAAGGATATAAAGTTTTGTTTCATTTAGTCAATTGCTGTGCTCCTCAAACTGATTACATTGGGTGGACTCTAAGGGACCTTGTTTTTGTACACAGTAGGATCGATCTCTTAACAGTGCAACACATTTTATGATATCACTACAGAGACAGGGAATTCCATTCATTTGAATGAAATTATTCTCACTGGTTCCTGCAGAAAACAAATAAAGGAAATTGACTTTTACTCTAGCTGTGATTATTTTATATTTTAAGCAATGCAAAATGTAAAAATGCATTTTAAAAGTACTGTGAAACCACATTAATATGCATTTATATTTGGAAGATGAATTTGGGGCACTAGACAATCCCTTTCAGTTTAGATTGTGTATTTAGAAATTCTTTCATAAAAGAATACAAATAATGAACCTTATTAAGGAGAGCAGACGTGTTTAGAATCTTGGGTCAGATCGTCAACTGAGCTAAGGTCAATCTGACCCAAGATTTCAAGCAACAGGTCTATTTCCTGCTATACCTACTTGGAGCAAAGAGGACTTTAATAAAGTACTTTTATTTGCATGGTTAGAAATTTGATATAAACCACCCTAACATAATGCAATCTTTTAATTGAACAGAAGTTACATTTCTGTTACAGTCGGCCAATATACTTTCTTTAAAACTTTAAAAAGGGAATAATGTAGAAGGGAAACTTACGTGATCAACCTCTGCCCTTGTAACACCGTATTCTGCTGCAATGTCTCAAAGTTGTACTTCTCATCTGTGGCGTGTTGGTCGATTATGAAAAGGTCAGAGTCCAGCTTGGCTATTATAAATCCCAAATTAAACTGCCCGATAATTTCCATCTTCTCAAACATTTCCTTGCTAGGAAGTGAAGAGATCACACAGTTAAAAGATAACCTTTTTTAACTTAGCCTGTGGGTTAATCAGTAATATATGCATTGGTGGGGTAAAGATCTGCAGAGCAAAACCAAAGAGGCAGTTGTAGATATTCAAGATGCCAGTGAGGTCCAAAATGTATTCATATTATTTTTAATGTAATCTTTGAAGATAACCGAGTAAATACATTGCAGTGGTATGTGGCCTTGTCTAATCCTCCTTTACACATCTTGAGTTTTGTAGACTTCAATCTTGCCAAGCTGCACTATGACAGTCAGATGAAGAACTAATTTATTTGGCCATTTGGGGCATTGATAGGACTGCCTCCTTTTCTTCAGAAAAATACCGGCCTTGCTACTGTCTCCATAAACGTAACATTGGCCCGATGTTAATTTTGCTACCTGCCTGCCGGTAAAATACCGGCTAGGTGGCAGCCCTAGACTGTCCTGGCAAAGGATTTTGAATCCAAATGCACATTTTTATGCAATAACCCAAGTTAACAAATCTCAGTGGACTCTCTCTATATTATCACCCGTTTTCCATTTTTATTCCAGACTCTCTTCCTTTTAGTAGTTTTTCCTTCTCTCTATTTTTTTTTGTTTTCTTTCCTTTAGTTGCTCCATCTCAGTGCCTCATATGCTCCAAATCCCTTCATATAGGACGAAGGTGCCGGAAGTGGCACCCGTGCCATAGGTCACTACTCTAGGGGGTAAAACTAAAAGACACCCAACTCATTTTGTAGCATTTGAGAACAGATACTTAACCTATAAGTGCTAACTAGTGCTTACTGGTATACAACTAATGAATAAAACCTGGTTAATAGCACAAATCACATTATATCCGGCAGGGTGAAACTTTACACAGGCCTGCAGGAGCCTGAGCTGGAGCAACGACACATGTTAAACCTCCGTACCAAGAAAAACCACAACAAGATTGCATTAAAGGGACACTCCCACCAATAAATGAAAAAGGTTTTATTTCTTTTAATTTGTATTTTTGATTTCAGATATATCTTTTGTTTGTGTTATGTGACTATATTTAATAAAATATGTAACTAAACAAGTGTGACTGGGCGTCGCCATTTTGTGAAATATAGTGTTTTTGGTTGCCACCCGCCAGTGACTTTATAGCACAAATATCTCGCTTTGGGGCTGGGGACACAGAATGCAGTCTATAAGTCAGAATTCTGATCATAGACTTTCATTGAATGGGAGGGTAATGGAACTATTACATCACAAGGGGCGGAGTTATGGTCCTGTTTGATCAGGTTAATCTATCTTTGTGTTTGAAGGCAGACAAAAAAAAAGTTGTACACAGGCACCTAGTCCTGCCCACTATGATACACAGGAGCAGGTAGGAGCGCAGGGGGTATGTTATGACATCATCATGCAGGCTTTGGCCACAGTTGTAAAGTGAGACTGGCTGGAAGATTTTGGACGATGTTGCATCATGGTAAATATTCACAAAATGGAGCCAGGAAATAAACACCTATTTTTTCCCCCCTTTCATAAGCAATCAATTCAATCATATAAAAAAACAGTGGCATATGATTTATATATGTGTTTGTTTTAAATGACCAGGTTATCAAGTTACACCTTATGTAAGTGGTAGTGTTCCTTTAAATAAACACAAACTGTCGAAAATGTACCTGATCTCTTTCCTTAATTCATCTTCTGCAGTCTGATTTTCACCTGGGTTAATCTTTGCTCTGAACCTGCGAAATTTGTCAGTCTCCTCTTTCTGCCTCTGTTGATGCTTAAGTCTTTCCATCCTCTTAGAAAGCCGTCCCATTGAGAACCTCAATGGCACAGTGGCCTTAGCGATACTTACAGGTGCATCCACCGTCTCCTCTTGTAATGCGTTTGCTATAAACCCATCTTGGGTTTTTAAGCGCTTAGAATTTGGAGAAGACTGACCATAGTAATGCTGTTCTTCGCCCTCTAGGTCTTTTGGAACTTGCGGCTCAGGTTCCAACTTTTGATGAGGATAATGAACTACAGGGGAAGTCATTTCATTACAAGCAGTGTCCAAGTTGACCAATGATACAGGGGAGCTGGCAATACTTTCTCTGCTAGGATGACTGGAAACCTCTGGAGTACTGCAGTTTATGTCACAGTTTGGTGTACTATTGTCTCCCTTCCTGGAATCACTATCGCTTTCCACCTGGAGATCTTTCCCAGAGAGTTCGGAAATCCTTAATTCACAGCTATCAGGACTTGTGCAAGGTACAACGTGGGATGTCTCCCTCTGGCCTTTCGAAGAAACGTTAAAAAATGCCTGAAGTTTCTTTTGACTTGGGGGCGGAAGTTGTACTTTTTCGTTCTTTGCATGCTGCGAGCTAGTTTGAGATCTTTGGTGGAGTGAAAAGGCCTCTCTCAGTTTAGTGACCGCAAGCATACTTTTATCATTGGATGGTCCTGAAGAAGAAGATTCCAAGTCTTCTGAAATCATTTTTCTGAAGTTGCCTTATGTGGAAGGAAGGGTAAGAGGGAATGCTTTACCAATACTGTACAATAAACATTATCACCTACTCTAACATGCAAACCTTATCTCCAAAACATTTATTTTGATCTATTGTAGTTATTATCTATTTTATGCATTATATACAAAGCAAGTTGGATTGGTAACCAATAGATAAATGGAACATATTGAAAGTTATGTATAAAAAAATTCCAAAAAGTGCCACTCTCGCCATGTGTGCTAATGTATAACACCAACTTCTGACATATGCTGCTGTAAATAACACCTATTATTACAAAGTATTTTGTTTATATCTCTATGATACCCACACTGAAGTCTAAAAATCCAAGTGGACAGTGAGCAGGTTCCAGCGCACCCACAATGCACCTTTCCTAACCCAACAATGCAGTGAACATGAAGGGTAACAATGCATTGGGAGTCTGTCTCATGTGCACCTCAACCTACTCACTGCCAAAATAAACCTTTCAAGTATAATACCTAAAACCTATATACCGGTATATATTTGCACACACTGCCATCAAACCTAGGTATGGATCAAAAGACACCAGAAGGAGCCAAAAAAGATCATTTTAATAAGATATACAGGGATGAGTCATGTAAACTGAACTTTATTTCACTTGCATATACAGTAAGTTGATTTTTGCATACCTGTGATATCTTGCAGTGTCTGGTTCATGCCCAATTTGTTAACGTTACTGCCGAATATGGCAAGCAAAGAAGTTTTTAAGGTCACCAATAAGAGTTTCTCTTCCTGCAGTAAGATCTGTCTCTTGTCTGGAGTGACGTTGATATCAACACATTCTAAGAATGAAATGAAATGCAGGTATGTAGGGAATAATAAAAAGCGGAGCCATTTTACAGGTTGAGTATCCCTTATGCAAAATGATCCATTATCCCCCCCAAACTTTCCGATTTTGCCTGAAGATGCAAAATCCGCACACACCTGTCAGAATGCAAGTGCACACCAGTTTATTCAGTGTCCAGCTCTGTTAAGCTGTGATATAGCCTTTCCATGCATGCTTGGATTCCCCCACACCCACAAAGGGTAATACAATGGCTCATGTGCAGGCCTGACACGCCAACAGCAGGTTCCCAACGATGTATCACATCACAGCTACATCACAGTAAAAGTGATTTATTTGCTCTATACAGTATTTGCATTAATACTACTGTATTTCATGATTGCCGAGAGGATTTAATTCTGGTCACAAGCATTTTGGATAAGGGATACTCGACCTGTATTACAAAAGATTACAGGTTTACCGTAGACCTCGATATAACGCGGTAACTGGGCTCCAACATTTTTGATCGCATTATCAAATGAGTCCGTGTTGTATCGAATTTACAAGTTACAGTGTAGTAGCCCATGTGACCACACGTTGGCACTTGCATGATTTGGGAGCTGAAGGTAATGTTATGGTTGGTTAATCTGCATTATATTGGGCCTACAGTTTACCTGTAGAGAGTTACAGTAATATAGCGTCATAAAGTTACAATGGATCTTGATAATTCAAACAATAGAAAAAAAAAAAAATATCCCCACACTGCATGCAATAATAATATTAGCACCTCTGGCCTGGAATCTGTCAAGACAGCAACAAATGTAAAGGACAAGGATGTCTTCCATTCATGTAAATATGTCATTACCTTAGTTACATTTTAGAAGCCATCATCAGGTAGAAAAGAAAGCTGTAGCAGCGCAGGTGACTGGTTCTCCTAGGTAATCTTCCAACTAAGGTATTCAATATTTACATGAATCAAAGACATGGTCTTTGTTGGTGGTCTTGACAGATTCCAATCCAATTTTTTTCAGTGATTGTATCCAAGGTGAGGCTTATTTTTAATGTGGAAAAGCGCACAGTCTTACCTGACATTTTACCCCAATTTTATAAAACATAGGACGCACGATTCCATCATTCCTTGCCCCCTCACTTTACCTCCGTTGGTCTATGGATGTTCTATGACATCATAATACATGGCCCAAACATCCATGAGGTCGGCACAGAACTTCCTACAGTACAGCAGCGCCTCGCTGTCCCCTGTGGTGCACTAAGCATGCGGATCCCGCTACATTTCTACTTCCACTTGCCCTCAGTCTGACAGACTACACGTAACTGATGCACAAAGTGTTCACCAGCTATATTTGACTAAATCGCGCCGTGCCCCAAATTCCGGGTTTGGGAACTCCTCGTGATGTCACAAACTTTTGGCAGAGACCCATAGGATCTCTGGTATTGTGTACCAGTCGTCTGGGTGGGTTTTGGACCATCTAAGCATGCTGGCTGTATACTGGGTGGCATAACCTAGTAACTTTTGTGTCCTGTCTCATTGGTATCTCGGATGCAGATTTTTATTGTTCTGTACTATGTCATTCACTTATTTAAAAGCCAATTCCACCTGCTCTTACCTGAATTAACACAGATGTTAAGAACAACAAATGGGTATTGATGTCTGTTGTACATATGGTACACCTCATTCACAACCTTGGAAACCTAAAAGAGACAAAAAATACACGTGTTATAGACATTGAAAAATGTTATAGACAGTGAAAAATACTTTTTATAATTCAATTATTTTCTGTTTTATTGCTAGATTTTCCTTTGAAAAGGTTTTATTTTCACATTACATATTGCGTAATATGCATAATTATCAATAAAACTTAGTGACACTGTACACAAATGTATAAAACTCTGCTCTGCTTTAACCCAGTGTATAACCTTTTAAATATTAAAATAATCTTGTTGGTCTACGTATGTGTCTTTATCTATTTATCTCTCTTTGAAATGACTTCGTATAATAGATTTTTGTAGACTCCTTTTTGTCTCTTGTACTAATATATTGATGAAAATGTAATCAAGATTTATTTGAAAAAAAAAAAATGTAAAAATTAAATAATTTACTTCAATAAAAATCCCCGCCTTCAGCTCACACCTTTCCGTACAGGTGTATTTTTCAAGAGACATGGAGAATTTGTTTAATAGTTATGAAGCAGAAAAAGTGTATGAAACTAGATAATTTAAAAAAAAAAAAAATGTTTTTATAAAAATCTACACAATAAACTTAAATGCACAAACTATACTTTTCTTCTTGGTAGGACTGTAGAAGTATTAAGCCTATAGAAAATGATTCTAGCAAACTCTCAGAAGAAAATAAATCCAAAAGGGGAGCCTTTCACCTTTGCAGGATCACAAGGTCGCTGGTTAATGAAGAAAAACTGTCTGTCTGTAGAACTTCTTCCCATTCCGTGGTCAGAGCGGGAGATGTATCCTGTAATGCTGAAATAAATTCAATTGGTAATGGTAGAAAATCCTTACCCTGCAGTAGAACTCTCACCAGGGATTCCCCATGTCAATATCATGTGACAGTCAATAGTGACCGGTAGCACTCTGCTACAGAATAAGTGCAGTAGACAGTGTAGAAATTTGACAAATGTGAAAATGGAAGATAAGAATATCAACATTTTTTTAGTAAATAGCCCATACAGTGTTACACTGCAAATATCAGGCATTCATATTAAGAGTAAATATAGTACAGATGGAATGTGGCGTCTCCTACTAGTCATAAATATATGTGCGGGCAGCGTAAATCCCTATACACCACAAAATGGTGACACCCACACAAAATATACATTAAATATTTTAATAACAGCAAATAATTGGAAAAAAAACCCCATCTCTGTGAATAGTCAAATTAATAAAAGAATTTTTTATGGTACTGTCCCCTTAACAATCCCCTTTGTCTCTTTTATTGACCACACCTTTTAGAATGCCGTTATTCTTTGAGGTTGCTTTAGCCTCTCAACGTTACACATTCTGGTCAGGGACCTTGCAACAGGGGTAGGCAATCCAGATGTTGAGGACTGCATATCCCTTGATGCTTTGCCAGCATTACGACTGTAAGCGAAATATGGGAGATGTAGTCCACAACATCTGGATTTCCCTGTTGCAAGATCCCTGACCACAATGTGTAACGTGGAACGGTTAAAGCAACCTCAAACTATAACAGCATTCTAAAAAGCTGTGGTCAATAAAAGAGACAGAAAGGATTGTTAAAGGGACAGTACCATAAAAAATGCTTTAATTAATTTGACTATTCACAGAGATGGCCTTTTTTTCAATTTTTTGCTTTTATTAAAATATTTAATGTATATTTTGTGTGGGTGTCACCATTTTGTGCTGTATAGGTACTTACGCTGCCCGCACACATATTTCTAACTGGAGTGCCGAAGTGTTTAACCAGGAAAGGTACAATCTGATAATCTCAGATTTTCAACTATGTCCCGGGGCTGTCACTTTTGCCCAATATCCAGGGGATCCACAGCATTCTAAACAAGACTAAGTATCAGTATTTTTTTCTTTTTGTATACTAAAATCATTATATTTTCTTAATAACATTTGGACTGTTTGCTTGATGTCTTAGGGACAGATAAAAATACATTTTGCTCCCGAGAGATGGCAACACATTCCTTACTGTTCTGGTTTACCACAATATCTACAGGAACAATTTTGGTAAGCTCGGAGAATACCTTCTCAGGGGGTGGATTTTCGTAGCACCTGTCTAATACACACACATGCAGCCTGGAGGCACAAACAACACACCTTTCTGAGAAGAAGTGGATTAAAAAGATTTATAACAAAAACCTATCCCTTAGAAAGTGCTTCTGTAAAAAGTTAATGCCAACATTGTTTAACTCTAGGTGCAAATTGTGTCCCCAATTAATGCTACATAGGAAAGCACTGCCCACAAAAAAAAAGCATTATATCCTGTAAAAGTTCTGTTTGTATTGGCTGTACCAATATCTCTGAACAAGCCAAACACAGAGAACTGTACTTTGGCCAAGTGCTACTGTATCGGGAACTGCATTTCCCATGATGCTCACTCAGCCTTAGTAAAAGCAGCCCTGAGGCGGACTGAGCAGCATAGGGAATGTAGTTCCCAAACATCTGCAGTGCCAAGGTTAGCCATCACTGGAGTAGCGCTACTCCCTTCGTGACCTCACTCACTAAACGGTGATCTACGCAGTGCTCTTTGCTATTCTGCCAGATGTGAGTGCACCATCAGTGTGTTTTTATGGAGCTATGTACCCTTCCAAGGCACAATGGGTAACTGGCTATAATCCTGCAATACAGGGGATATAAAGCATAAATGGTGAAACAAATCAAACCCTGCTGCATGAGGGCTGGGTAAGCAGAGACACTCCAGGGGCTGTAGTCCAAAACCAGCTAGAGCACCACTATTGCCCATAATAGCATTGATGCTGGGTACATCTGCATGGGCCGTGATCCACTGCAGATCAAGCTTTATCTTACTTATAAAAAGTGTCTGGCATGTCCGGGTGGCTCAGCCCATACTCCTCGCAGACCGTTTCACTAGGTGTCAGTTGAACAAAAGGAATCAGACTCTGCAGCTATTAAAGTAGAAGAAAAAAAACAAACAATCAAGATTTATTTTGTTGCTGCAACTTTTAAAGGGACAATGTCCCCTATAGATTTTTTTATACAGCGAATGCAGGGAAACAAAAATTGTCTACATATTTTGCACACTGTGCTAGCAGAACCTGTTTTAAATAATAAAAAAAAACCAAAAAGTATCTAACCAGGAATGGTACGCTGAGATATTCTGCAAATATTCTGGGGTTGTTACTACTGCCTAACATCCAGTATGACATCACTTTTAATATAGGGAATAAACACAGTAAAGGAATAAAAAAAAAAAATAGAGTATGTTTAAAAGAAGAAAAACGACCACAACAAGAGGACAGTGTTTTAAATTAGAGGGGCAAAGATTTAAAAGTAATTTCAGGAAGTATTAGTGGATTAGTAGTGGATGTATGGAATAGCCTTCCAGCGGAAGTGGTTGAGGTAAACACAGTGAAGGAGTTTAAGCATGCGAGGGATAGGCATAATGCTATCTTATATATAAAATGGGGGCCAGGAACTAATAAAAAGTATTTAGAAAATTGGGCAGACTAGATGGGCCGAATGGTTCCTATCTGCCGACACATTCTATGTTTCTCTGTCACTTTGCGACTTGATATGCAAATTAACTACTTTCAGTGGGAAATACGGACCTCTGATAAAGCCAGAAGTTCATGGTGAAACGCGTCAGGTTTTGCTGAAAAAAACAATGTATTCAAGACGCATAAGCATAATAGAGTGAAGACATGTGCCTTTTTATGATAATGTGCTATGTTTTATTGTGTAGGTCTTGCTTTAAATTTAATATTTTAAATGTCATTTTATATTTAGTTCCTATGATTTATTACTTTTAGCATATAGAATTTATTTATGCTGTAGGATAGTCGCTTTCACTATAAAATTGCACGGTTACTTCATGTGTTACTTCAATACTCTGATGAATTCATATACACAGCCACAGACAACACAAAGGGGTAGAGAGAAATCCTTTAAAGTGCAAGGCCCTAAGCTAAAACAAATGACTAAAATCTAATAGGCGAATTTGTTAATGTATAACAGGCGGCATGTGGACCAACTGCGGCCCACATGATAGAAAAGTTCAGCCCAAATGACTTACCCATATTATCATTAGCCATATAAAGGCGTTGTTTATTTTGAATAAAGTTGGTTTAAACTGCTGTTGCTTCATACCCCCTTATGAAGGGTGGTGCAGAATAACATAGAGGGCTGAGTAAGGTGCTTTATTTATATTCTTTCATTAAAATATTCTGGTTTCTGGACACATTTATTTGGCTGATAAGCTATGCTTTACAATAGAAAATTCTGGCTATATTCCATTCCTTGGATTAAACCACTTGTTACAGCCTTTGCTTGGTCTGGAGCGCGTTTAATGCCGTTTTCTACAATTCCTTAAAAAATACATTTCTTCCTTAAATATGAGGTAGTAGCTGGGGTGATCGTTTAATTTCCAGGGGTACAAATGTTACCTGCTTCTGACCAAACACAGCTCCTATGTTCTCCTTTATGCTGCTTGTGCTCGTGCCACTGGAACACACTACTGGGTTTCGTTTGCCTTGGCCAACTTGATTGGTGCAGTTAATGCGGACGCTGGTTGAGATGATGCAGTAGGCCTGCAACACTTGGACCATCTTGCCAAATTCCTTAAAAACCATTAAAATTAATGTAAATTAAATGACTTGTTATTTAAAAGGAAGCAGCTCAAAACTCTACATTAGAAAACAAGATGAAACAAAATAAAATAAAAAGCCTTTCATCATCCTTGCAGGGAATGGAGATTGGAAATTCAAACTTTATGCCAATTTGACAAAATCGGAACTCGAGATTGTGCTGGGAATACATACTGGGAATACAATCGCCCTGTTACCCAGTTACTAGTATGCCAGCTGGGCAATGCACACACTTGTATTCCCAGTGCAATCTTGTGTGACCTCACGTGCGGGATTGAGAGAGGGGGCGGGGCTTTACAAGAAAGGGGGCATGGCGTTACAAGAAAGGAGGCGGGGTAATCATAATGACCTTTTTTGTGTTGCGGTGAAATTCTTTGTGCCGGACGGGCAGGGTATAAAAGAGTTGCTGCACTGTCACAGTCGTTCCTTGCTGTCGAGGGAATGGGGATTTCTGGATGATTCTGCCATTTTGATCAAATACAAGACGAGTCCCGACAGAAGCAGTTTTGTGGCAGGTGCAAACCGAAAGGTCACTGTTAACAAGAAACATAGTATTTAATGCCCTTTGTACACAATTCACTAGGTAAAGATGGATTTCCATCCAAGATGACTTTGGTTGTGTCACTTTGCTCAAAAGGAAAACATCACACTAACCTTAATTGAGATTAAACTACTTTTTATTCCAAACTATTTTTTTTCTCTCTCCAATGTTTTATTACTTGTGCCCCAAACAGACATTCCTCTCAATTCTTTCTGAATGTCTATTGTTTTCTCGCTATAAGTCTGAATAAATCTTACTTTAACTCCTCCTACGGCTGTTTGAACAGCCATTTTTGTGGGGGGAGGGCGAGAGAAGAGTTTCAAAAGTCAGGAAGTATTATTTTACTTAGAGGGTAGTGGATGCATGGAATAGCCTTCCAACAGAAGTGGTAGAGGTGAATACAGGGAAAGAGTTTAAGCATGCATGGGATAGGCATAAGGCTATCCTAGATATAATATAAGACCAGGGACTAAAGAAAGTACCCAGATTTCATTTTTAGGCAGGAATTGTTTCTATTTGCTCAGTGCAACAACCAAAAATGGCTGACCTGAAATTTGTGGCCACCACCTGGTAGATGGAGATGCATACTGCAAGTATACTTATTATTTGGGATGCTATGTTGAATTGCTGGAACACTTGCAATGTTGCATGCTGGGAGGGTCAGGAGAAGCTGCTAGCCCGATAGTTCTGTGTAAATTTAACATAAACATACTAAAAGTTCAGACCATGGTTGGTTTATGGTCTGTTTGGGATATTTTTGAAGCCCCGTTTATGGTGTGATTTTGATTTAAAATATTGGATGAAGTGTGGCTGCGTAAATAAAATAAACCATTTGTACCTTAATGCACACAAGGAACTCAAAGCTTCGCCCCGAAAACCAAACGTTTCCACACTAGTGAGATCAGAGAATTCCTGTATCTTGGATGTGTGATGTTTCAGGGCTAAAAAACAAACAAAACAAACATCACAAACTCCCCATGACGAGATATACGAAATTAAAAGATACGAAACGATTCTGAGACTGAATAGCAGGACCAGGATACAACAGATAATTAAACGAGTACCTCATTTTAAAGTCGTAATTATGCTCTCCGAGTGGACTAATCTTCTGAATCATAGCTACACATAAGTTATGTGGTTAGTATGAAGAACACATAAATAGAGAATGGCATGGTATTGAGATGGGAATTTCAAACTTTAGACCAACTTAGCCGATTTGGGAAAATTGTCCAATGCAGCTAAATGGGCAAATTTTTCTAACTTGGCTACTTTGGCCATAAGTTTGAAATTCCTGTCTCAGTTCCCAGCAATTATCTCTTTATTGCGTAGATCCTATAGCATCTCTTGAAACTAAGGCTGCCTTATCTAATGGGATGTATGGGCATTTGCCAAGGGGCCCGTCATCAAAAGTCTTTATTACAGGGAAAGGGACACACAAATTAAATGTCCAGTGTCCCATCTAGAGTATATGTATGGAATACTATATAGTGTATGGAAGCGATAATAATATTTTTTGTTTCTTCAGTCAATGGATAATTTCCTTAAGGTATTTGTATAAATATTGGGCTTTGGAGGAGAAGGGGCCCATTATTGAAAGCTCTGCCCAAGGCCCGCCAAAACCTTAAAGTGCCAATAAACTTTTTTTCCCACTTGTGCTTCTAATAAAGAAGGACAAGTGAAAATATAAGTGTCCCTAGTATGAAGATAAATTGTACTTTTTAAAAAGGTACACGTCAGTTTATTCACTGACTTGTAGCCATGATGCTTCCCTAGGAAGCAGTGAGAGACCTTTGCTTTCATATGCCACCAACAGAGGGGACTTTAACCTAAGTGGCATATGAAGATGGAGACCACAAGCATATGCGAGGGGTGAGCGGGGTTGACAGTGTCAGAGTGCGCCAGCACCAGAAGAGCTCTGCCTCAACAGAGAGGCAGAGCTCAGAGTAAACCCACGTTTATCTGCAAAATAGTGGTACTAAGTTTTTAACTTTTGCTTCTATTAATGACCTTAGTGCCACTTTAACACCCTGCCTCAAACACTTGGACATATACAAGCACAGTTGTAAGTTTTATCCCTGTGTGTGTACACTCAGGTCACCTGACAAAACAAAATGTAAATTAACACTCCACGCAAAAAAATGAGGACATAAAGAACAGTGTTTACTACGCAATTTAACTTACTTAAGCCTTCAAAATTCTGTTCCTCTACTCCACTGCCATTATCCGAAACCTCTATGATTTCCGCACCATATTCTTTAAGTTTTATGTCTGGGGAAAAAAAAAGTCCATTTGTAAGATCTCAAACACTGATCAGCATTTGTGATAATGTGCTCCAGTGTTAATCTACTCACTGCAGCAGAACATTTCAGACCTATTTCATCCAGCATGGGTAAAGGGACTGTATAACATGAACATTGTTTTTACTGTGCATGTAGAGCATAAAATATGATTGAAAATGAGCTATACATTGTGTTAACAAAACCGCAAGAAAATGTCTAAATTGGGAGAAAAATGTGTTTTAAATATGTCTCCTGCTTATGACATCGCCTGCGGCACGGTATGCAAATGAACTGCTTTTCAGTGGGAAATGTGTCATTTGCATACCATGCCACAGGTGATGTCATAAGCAGGAGACTCCACACTTCTGCCAACACAATGTATAGATATTTTTCAATATTGTTTTGTGCTCCACATGAACAGTAAAAACAATGTTATACAAGGTAATACAGTCCCTTTAAATGAATGTAGTAATACGGTAGGTATATTGAATTTACAAAGATGCTTGGGGCAAACATTAGGCTCTTTAAGTTGCTGGGATATCCATATATTTGAGTAACACTGTTTTATGTGATACTCATCCAATAGTTATGCAGAAGTATCATCAAACAAAAATCTGCTATACCTTGTAAAAGGTTGTTTTTTTTAATACAAAAAGATACGCAATGTAAATTTGAAAAATTGAGGGCATGAAATACTAATGCTTAGCCACTCTCTTCACTCACCGTAGTCTGCTCCCTTTACCCAGTAAGGGTTACTCTACTGATAGCTCTCAGCATATGATCTGTACCAGTATTTCCCAACATGGAGGGGCATGTCATCTTACCAGTGTATGCATGAGCACTTCAGGCACTATCTGGTATTCTTTATTATTGAACTGACAGGCTGACAAACAGGGGAGCGAAGTACAGGAAAAGGGAAGAACACAAAAGAGGCCCTCATGCTCTAAACAAATTGATTTACAAGTTGGTGACACCATCCCTGCTTGTTTGTTTTTCACAGCAGTGATTGGCTGGACAGTAAGGTTGCGTGATGTCACTGCTGACACGTACAGTGGGATCTCTACAGCAGACCTCAAAATGTCTGCCAGGAGATGCAGTGGACATCAACATTTTACTTGAGCTGGAGAGGTTAAAGGGACAGAATAAAAATGGAATAGAGAAAAACACACATGCCTTTAAAATGTCAGTTTCTAGCATGTATTTATTTGTCCCACGCTTGGCATATTAGCTTGATCATTGAAAAGAATAAACATAGCTTTTAACCTATTTAGTGGCTCGGGCAAGAGGAGGCCCTTCTATGTCTACATCTTTGTGTGCACGGGAAAGAACATTAGTACATGCTTCTAACAAATTCCCTCCAAAACAGGCCTCATGATGCACCGAGATCTTTTTTTCTAAATTAAAGTACAACCCACATACTCACCAATGCTCGTGGCCCCTGCATCAATGCTGTTTTCTACCAGCTCCTTCACCGCCGTGGCAAGACTCAGCACCACCTGACCCGAACAAATCTGATGAACGGACTTCCGATCGATAGGCTTGATTGCTTTAGCAGCCTCGGTACTTAAAATTAAGCAAACATATATTTAATTACACTCAACATTTAAGCCATCGTTTTGTTCAACATGTAACATCCCCAAATCTTTGTAGACTTTGTTTATCACTCTGTATGGTAGTGTGGAATATGCTGGTGTCAGCGAAATGAATAGGGGAAATTATTGTTAACAGCTGTACTACTACAAAAACCAAGATAGCATGTTACATTAAAGAGGAGAACAAAATATATTTACCCCTGACATTACTGCACTGGATTTTCCTTCTTTCTGATTTCCTGTTTCAGATTAAAGTAACATAAGTTTCTATTCACTAAAAGGGGAGTTAAGATGAACAGAATTCGAAATTATTGGAAGGGTTTTTTATTTGCCTTATTTTGGATCAACAGAGGTAAACATGCTACAGGAAAAGGGTTGAACTTGATGGACGCAAGTCTTTTTTTTTTTATTTTTCAACTTAAACTACTGTATAACCTATGCATTGCACAGACATAAACCTGGTGAGTTTTTGGTGCAAGAGTTAGCCCTGAATAATCGACTGTTAACCCCTAGGCACGTCCAACCGGCAACTCTGACGGTACTGCTCTGTCTTGATGTCGAGGCATTAAGCAACACCGAAATGTGGAATCTGTGGCACCCACAATCGCTCCACAGAGCGATCGTGGGCTCCATATTGGAGAGCAGCATGCTCCTCCAATATGGCTGCTGCCCTCTTTTGGGTCGGGCGTTGAAGGTGAAAAAAAATTCACTTCCGTCACTCTGATGCTGCCACATGGCTGGCCCTAGAGGCAGTCAGCAACATTGCAATAAAAAAAAAACAAAAAAACTTAATTAGCTAAAATCTAGGGTTCAGGTTAGAATAGATGTTAGGGTTACAATTAAATTAGGGTTAGCATAAGGGATAGATTTGGGGTGAAATATAGGGTTCAGGTTAAATTTAATGTTTGAGTTGAGGTCAAAAGGTCACTGTAGGAGGAAAACCCCTCCACTATTTAGAAACTATTTAGACAGGGTCTTTTTTAATGATGAGAAAGAAGAAAATTACAGCTAAACACAAACACCCCAGAAATGTCAAAACAGCTCTTGTCACCATGGGAAAGACAAGGTCAAAAGTTACTAAGGGGTTAACAAGGGAGATTGTTTACTGATCTTACTATATATTAGTCATAGACAGTTGAGCTCTTTTAGCATGAGTGGCTCACCAAGGTTGTCCATATGTAATGTATAGTGAAATCAGTGATAGGAAATGTTCACCTCACTTTATAGGTTTTATGACGCACTAGGCCTGAGCAAACTCACGCACCCCCCCCCAACCATTATTGGTCACACTTCTTCCTCTTGAGCGTACACCCGTTCCTCAGATCACCTCTTCACTACACTCGTTTACCCCCAGAGAACCCTTTGCACAGCACCAGATTGCCCCCTGATCATCAAGTGGGGGGCGGCCTGGATGTCTGTGAAGGCAGTGCAAAGCAGTAAGGAAGGATGTCCCACCAACAATGGTAGCCCTGGCTCTGTCACCTCCCTCAGTCTGCTGTCCAAGGCCTAGTCAGAAATACAACACTAATCTCCCATTCTAGTGTCTAAGTAAAAAGAGAACATGTCACTTAAAAATAAAGTTTTAATATTTCATGATGGTTAGCGATATTAAAACATTATTTTTAATTTAACCTTTTTAGCACTGAGTTCTCTATTTTCCTTACATGTTTGCACCTAGGGTTGCCACCAGAAAAATACCGGCTTAGCTGGTACCTCCATTGACTTAACATTAGCCTGAAGCCAATTTTTTACCGGGCCCGCCCACTACTCTGGCACCTGCATGCATATTATTTACTTTTTCTAGTGTGTCAACATCTACCTCTATTTTCTCCCTTTTAGGGTCTAATCCCCAGAATTTTTCACGACACATGGGATACGACTGGAAAGTCTAATTACCCCATTTTGAAACCCAATACTTATTTTATTTTACTTTTTTCTTATGCATTTCTTAAGCATGCTAGATCATATTTACTGTCACATTAGAACCTTATGATTCCAGATAGGCATTACTATTTCTTACTGAAACAGCCTGCTTTAGAACACCCCCTTTAGCTGCATTATTGCTGCTTTTAAAAAAAATAATTTCTATTTGAAGTCTAATCCCGTAATAAAAAAAAATATAGAAAGAGAATGACATTTATTAGCTAACCATAACATATATGGAAGCTTAAACAATGCCCTAGGGCTGGACTTGATGCCTATTATTCAAAAAGATCTGAATTAACTAATATAACAGAAGTGTAGTGTATATAGGAAATTAACTAATACAGTCTTTTCCCTAAGAAATGTAGACTGTATTACTTAATTTCCTAACTAACTGGCTACTAACACAGACAATAAGCCACACAAGAGGCTATGTACACAGGGGAATTTTAGGACAAAGTTCTAAATTACATTACTATTTATTTATATAGTGCCAACAATTTACACAGCGCTTTGGTACAGGGCATAAAAAGAGAGTTACAAATAAAATTAGAGACACATATATTGAGACTAAAAGGGGTAGTAAAGGGCCCTGCTCGCAGGCTTACAATTTAGAGGGAATGGGGAACATGAGAAACATAAGGCGAGTGAAGAGGCAGGAAGAAAGGTAGAGGAGGAAAAGCATAATTTCCACTATTTTAGGTAAAAAAATAACTGATGTACTTTTCAAATCAACAAGAACATATAGAATAAAGTTACAAATGGACAGCAAAGCACTTCAAGTCTAAGCATGCACCAAGACACATAATTGTATACAGATTACAGCCGCATAGTGTCTGAATTGGACAATGTCCGATGGGATATACAGCCTGTCCCAAAACTTCTTTCACACCCGCCCAGCTCCTTCATAAACGCTGGGTGTGCACTGTCACATGTAATAAACAGTTATAGGGCAGTCATTTAATGTCTGATTTGCTTAACGTCCTGTGTTTTAAATGTGTGCATGGGGTATCCTGCATTTGTCATCACTTGTGGCTTGGTAGACAAATGAACTATTTTCTGTGCAAAATGTGTAATTTGCATACCTAGCCAAAAGGTGATGTCATAAAGACGAGACACCCTCACAGACATACTGGAAACACATTTTTCTTAAAGGTACTGTGTCACCTAAAAAACTGTTTGTGAATGAAGAGAATAAATAAAATATTAAAAGTCCATTGATTGTGTTAGCAAAACTGCACGCAAATGCCTAAATTTGCTTTAAATGTGTCTGTGGAGTCTCCTGCTTATGACATCACCTGTAGCTTGATATGCAAATTACACATGACATTGAAAACTAGTTAATTTGCATATCAAACCACAGGTGATGTTATAAGCAGGAGACTCCAAAGACACACTCAGAAACTTATACACACTTAACATAGTATCTAGACCATTTTCAATCATTTGTTAGTCTCTATATTCACAGCAAAAGCAATGTTTCAGTAATAAAATCCTTTTAATTTCTGCCATTACTTCGAATACAACGACTGCAACGTTTTTGTTCAGTTTACATTCTCTACATTCACATCACAAACAATGTTTAGATGAACAGCTCCTCAATGGATCTTGAGAATACCCCACAAGCCTGAACATTATAATGGGAGCATCATGTAAGGAGTGTATACCTTTGCACGAATGAAAACAAAGTGGAGCAATCACCATGGAAACAAATCCAACGAGGGTCACTTATTTTTGTGGGAGTGGCTTTAACATTTTCAGCAACTTTATGGCCAGTTGGTTTCTATTTATGTGATTTGATAAGTGATTTATAACAATATTTTATTTACGCAAATTAATATAGCAACACAATTACTGTAGTTGAAACTTTTATCAGAAGTTTTCTTGCTCTGGAGTTCTGTGATCCCAGAAAACAGGGACAGGGGGGTTTTGGGTGCAAAATAGGGACTGTCTCTCCTAAATAGTGACACTTGGGAGGTATGCTTGTGAATGTGCTGCCACCTGCCCCATTAATACTCACCAAACGTCCTCCATATCATATTAATTATAAACAAGCTGCAGAGATTAGCATCAATAGGATTGCACCCCAATACTGCCTCCTTCTCAAACCCGCGCTACAGCTTCCTCATCTCCCAGTTTAACCAATAGCCTTAACCCTCATCCCTCCTACCCCCACCTAGCGGCGGCTGGAGGGGTAAACAAAACACGTGAGGCAAAGATAATATACTCGGTGACCATGTTTGATCAGGGCAATAACGTAACGGGACAGATAACTTATCGTTTCACATGAAGAATATTTAGACCTACAATTCATCCCTGTATATTAAAGTTAAATATTGAGAGTTCTGGGGCAACGTTCTATCACCATGGAAACCAATGGAATGTTCCACGTTCAGAACGTTGGCCCAGGTTTCCAACACTGGGCACATGTGACTTTATATTATTAGTTGAAAATAAAATATTACCTAAACTATATCTAAATGGACATTATAATGTACTGATAAAACAATATGTAGTTAAAATAATCCATACAGTTTATGTATGTTGCCAGGACAACTCTAGCATTGCCAATGAGCGACCATGCCAGTATCAAAGATGTAGTTTGCATTGAGTTCCAACACTAATTTGTGAAGTCTCCACAGCGAGGCTTGGAACGCATGGGGGTTGACGTAATCTCTCTGAACCGGTGCCTTTTCTGACTGTGCAGCGTGCTTGTAAGAAAACCATCAGTGTCTCTTTTGCAGACATGCCCATGTACAAAGCACAGCCGTTTGGTGGGGATATTAAAGTCGATTTACCTACCTGTATGTACAGAATGCCCAACCTGCATCAGGGAACCTCAGATCAGCAGGATGAACAGGTATTGTCTTGCAGCCAAAGCTGAGCCTGTAGGCCTGTGCTTACATAACATAAGCTATTTATATCATTGTGTGTAAGCTAATACTTCTTCCTTCCTAGCTATAATTTTTTTAAAATTAAATATGTGTTTGGTTAAAAAATGTTTAATATTTCATTTACTTGAAATATTATTTATCACATTTTTAAAAAATGACATGTGCTGCACAAATCTCAGGACTATTTTAAACACAGTAGCAGATGGTATGAAGATCCCTCTATTACAGTACTACTGAAAACCATACACTGGCCTCAGGTTTCAGATTTTGTGTTTAAAGGAGCTTACCATGCACCTTTCCAAAATAGTGTGATTTAGTTTTAAGCTAAAGACTTATAATTCTGTGCTTTGAGGAGCGCAGGTTTTTCTTTTTATAGGGACAGTACTGGTGCACAGGGTCCCAACCCATTAGCTTTCAAATGTTCCTTCACTCTATTTTGATGTGTCACCATCAGGTAGGAGAGCAATTGCCCCCAGGGCTGCTGTTTAATCTCCTAGGGCTGGGTCTGCACCACTTTTAATTGCCCATTAACACTTTTGATCTTACTATCGAATTGTCTTGCCTGCCTATCAATTTCTGTACCCTATCGTTCATCAAAACGTATCTTGCATGTCTGTGTGTTCCTATCTCTGATGATATCAGGTGGGCTGATAAAGTGGCACCAATGGCTACTAAATTGATTTTGCCTCGCCGTGCCAGCCAACAATTGCCAGGCCTCCCGTAAGTCACTGAGTACTGCAATCATACCAACAAACTGGGGTTCTAGGTTTTTTAGGTCCCAAAGCGTAACACCAAATGTGGGCTCCTATACCATATATGCTCCCAACTGTTTTCCCGTAAGGTACTGTGGGGCAGTAAATTGGTGCTTTATTTGCTTATAATGTAGGGCCATTCCTGCCTACAAACCATTTATTTTTGAGATATACAATCAAACCTCTTGATGTAACTTTAAAAATCCCATCATAAATGCTTGAGTTAGTGCTACATATAAGATGTTTCACAGTCAGAGTGCCGCTCATTCCAGTCATGTTCATTTTGGCAGAAAAAATTATAGCAACTTTAACAGTATTAACAAAAACAATTTAGTTTTTTCCTTTTGGATTTTGCTGTATGATGAGGCTTGTTTAGCTGCATTCCTTGGGCAGGGTTTATTAATATCCCCATTAAGAAAATTGTCACTATAATTTGCTTATTCATTTTGATATTAGTCATGTTAAATAAGGGATGTCATTAATAACCAGTCCTTAAAGGGCCTCGGTCAGCTAAACATTGCTTATACTCTCAATGTAGAGTATACAAAAATGGTGTGACTACATAGGCACATATTGGACATATTTTACTTTTAATTTAATTTTAATTCATGCTTCTGCATGCCATAGTTGCCATCAGAAATGTTGGCGCCCCTTACAGAAGAAATGGTCTGAGCTCCCCCTTGTCTACTTGATTGCACCCGCAGGTCTTGCCAGTGCACCCACATTGCATGCAGAGAAATACATCAGGTAGTGTTGCTTTCAGGGTTAAAAAAAATACCCATGAAACCTTTTGCTTATTACTTTACCTGGACACATTTGCATAATAAATTCTGTAGGTAGGAGCAGGTAAATTGTTATGTATCCAACAAAAAAACCTTTCAACCCTTGCTGTGCAACTGGGGTAAAAAAGATCCTACAGACAAATGCTCTGTACAGTACCCTGTGTAATATATGTACACATTGCAAGTTTAATTATCATTCGGGATACTTTTACTTTTTGCTGAGAACAAAACAGGAAAATCCCTGGGGAGAATCCCTGGCAAAGAAGCCACATCCATACCCTGGCCGCAGTGAATTGCCCGTTTGAACTGCATTGAGGTTTTCCTTCCTGGACATTTGCAGACAGAATATTATTCAGGGATATAGAATATAGCTTTACTCCACAGACCACCATATAAATGCAATAGAGCAGAAGTAGGCAACCTTTGGCATGTTATATGTTGTGGACTGCATCTCCCATAATGCTCTTACAGCTGTAATGCTGGCATAACATCAAGGGAAATGTAGTACACAACATTTGAAGTGCCGAAGGTTGCTTACCCCTGCAATAGTGACAGACTGTGTTTTAGTTTTTTAATAATAAATAAAAATATTTTTAGGACTCTGATCCAGCGCTTCATGCTCTGGAATCGCGGCAAGAAGACATTTTAAAAAGGCTCTATGAGCTGAAAGCTGCGGTCGACGGACTCTCCAAAATGATCCAGACACCAGATGCCGATCTCGATGTGACGGACATTATTCAAGCTGACCAGAAGGCAGCCCCGACCGACAGCATTGCAGATCTAGACTCTGTACTTGGCAAGGTAAGTCCAAGTAGATTGCAAGCTCATTGTTTCCTAAACAGTGACATTAGCAAAACCATCAAATGAAGACTGATCCTGGGGGTTTTCAGAGCAGACGAAGTGGGACAGATTTGTAAAATGTTATAGAAATTCCTTTTTCCACTAAAAGAAACATCTGTTTTGATAAAATCATCAAAGACGGGAATTTCAAACTTTAAGGGACACTACCCCTTACATAAGATGTAATTAGATTACCTGTGAATTTAAAACGAACACAAATATAAGACATATGTCCTGTTTGTTTTTCTATGTTTGAATTAATTGCATATAAATGTAAAAATAAAATCAGGTGTCTGTCTCCAGCATCCATTTTTTTTGATGCAACATCCTCCAAAATCTTCCAGCAAGTCTCGCTTTACAACTGTGGCTAAAGCCTGCATGATGATGTCATAAGACACACCCCTGCTCTCTTCCTGGCTCCTGTGTATCATAGTGGGCAGGACTTGGTGACTGTGTACACCTTTATCATAACTCCGCCCCCTTGTGATATAAAAGTTACACTCCAATTATAATAGAAATAAAATGAGTTGGAAAGATTCTCCCAATTCCCAGATTGGCCTAAAGTTTGAAATTCTCTGCAGTTCTCTCATTATTGAATAGACCCTCTAGATCGGCAACGTATATCAGGTTTATGTAATAGCTACCCCACAATGGATTTTATACTGTATTATCTTTTTTGCTACACCAGCTGGAACCATGGTTTGTTTGTTCTTTGCTCTCTAGGACTATGGAGCTCTGCGAGACATTGTTATCAATGCCAACCCTTCGCTTCCTCCACTTTCCCTGCTCGTTCTTCATAGCCTGCTGTGTGAGCGATACCAGGTGCTGTCCACAGTCCACACACATTCCTCCGTCACAAACATACCAGAGCCTTTACTGAAATGCTTTGGGGATCAGCTCAGTAAGAAATCTCGGCAGGAGTACCAGCTTGGCTTCACACTTATCTGGAAGGATGGTAAGCAACATTACATCAGACCCAAATGTGGCACCACTAGAGAGTGATGCCTTCCAGAAATTAGTGTGCAAGTGCAGTGTATAAAAATCTGTGTAAAAGCAGATTATAAAAACAGATGTAGGAAATATATTGAGTATAATAAATCTGTGATATTGTTTTTCCCTGCCCTGTATTTTCTATCTGGTGCAATCATTTAAGCACACCAGCAATAGTAGCAATGTATAGGTTCAAAGCCGGCTCTACTATGGGTACAGGCGGGTTCAAGCATCCAGACGGCACATTTTTCGAGAGGGGGCAAATTACTGTATCTCGGACCTGCTGTGAGTGCAGTGCAAGGGGGTGACTATTAAGGGACAGTCTAGTCCACAAACTCACTTTGGTGCAAGATGGAGATTACTTCTTGTATAGTGCACATGCTTTTTTTTCCAGTGTGATTTGATGCAGGCATTCTACATAAATCACATTTTTAATATTTTACTCAAGCCAGTGATTACTCATGTTTACTGCAGCACTGATTATGTAGACACTGAGTATATAGTTTTGTTTCATTTAGTCACTTCCTCTGCTGCTGGACTAGAATACATTGTGTGGAATGTAATAGACTTGATCTTGTACACCGTAGGATCTCTAAACAGTGCATTCATTTGAATGAAAATTATCATTGGTTCCTGCAAAAGGAAATAACTTTACTTGGCTGGTATGGGGAGTCCTGGTTTCTTGCAAACTGCCGTAATTTCACAAATTCATCTGTTTGCTTAAAACATATATAATATTAAGCAATGTAAAACATGCATTTTAAAGTACTTTGAAAGCACATTAATATTCATTCATATCTGGAAGATGCATTTTGAGCTTAAAAAGCCATGTACTAATGAAAGTATTCCGAAAATTGGGCAGACTAGATGAGTCAACTGGTTCTCGTCTGCCGACATATTCTATGTTTCTATGAATGAGATACTGGGCCGTATACTTTAGATTTCATGCCTGTGTAAATTAATTGAAAGTGTATGATAAATCAAATGTTTTATTTTTTTTAGTACCCAAACCTCAGATGAAGTTCAGCATCCAAAATATGTGCCCGATTGAAGGAGAAGGGAACATCGCTAGATTTCTGTTTTCACTCTTTGGTTACACGTTTAACGCCGTAACCGCGACACTGATAGACAGCTGGGTAGATATGGCAATTTTCCAGCTCCGTGAAGGAAGCGGCAAAGAGAAAGTAGCCGTTCTGAAAGCCATGAGCTCATCTTTGGGAAAGTCTCCCTGGTTGGTGGGGGATGAACTAACCATAGCAGATATAGTCAGTTGGGGCGCCATCCAACAGTCCGGCACCTCCACCTCTATCCCACCCAATGTGCAGAAGTGGATGAAGTCTTGTGAAAATCTCGCATCCTTCAAGTCCGTTCTGAAATTGCTGAACTAATCAGGCTTTACGAGAGAGAAGGTACGGGATTTGAAGGCAAGTGGCGGCTACCAGAGATTCTTACCAAGGAAACTTCTGTCCAGATCTATTTATCAGTGAATTGCATGTAGGCCTTTGCTGTAGTTAGCATGCATTGAATTCAAAATGGAGTCAACCAACTTCACAAGCCTTTTTTTTTTATTTTTTAAAAGCAAAAGGCTGTTTATACTGGAACATGCTAATTAAAATAATTTTACACTGTCACGAGTGTTTGTTTCCATAACTTTTTTTGGGACATTAATATATAAATAATTACCAACACATTTGTAGAAGACCATCATAGGGCAGAGAAGTCTAGACCGCAAGGGATTTCCACACTGTACTGTTGCAATATTAGTCGATGGGGCCCCTTTTTTTTTTTTTTTTATTGCACTCTGCTGGAAATATTATCCTCTAAGCCCATTTTATGTACTAGTCTAACCCCCATCATCTCCAAACATTATCATGAATGCTGTTGCTACAATACAAATCTGTTCACACTGTACAAACCATAACTCCTCTTTTGATGCTCCCTGAGAATCACATTGGGTACTTATCAAAGACCATCTAGCCTGTGTCATTGGCTTCTCTAAGCCAGTTACTGTGTAACACAGACAAAAGGACCAGTTTATTGTGATGGATGCTGATCACCACACATTGCATCCAGACATGCCAATTCAAATGGGACAGGTGGCCTAAGTCATAATCAGGCTTATGTCTCTATACTACGGTCACTGCGTAAGCCAATGATGGCTATCGTTGGCACCACAAATGTTTATGAACTGCATATTTCAGAATTATCCAAGCTTCAAGGCTTATGTGAGAATCTTTTGTCTTTAAATCTCAAGGCCGACACTATCGTGGGATATGTACTTCCCAAAATATCTGAAATGCCAAGGATAGCCATCACTGTTCAGCAATGTGTTTTTGGTTGTGTCCTGCCATGCTTTTTCTAATAAGGTTTTATCAAAAGTAAGAAAACTGCTAGGAAGACCTTAAAAAAATAAAATAAATATTAAATAAATCAATGCCACTTTTATAAATACGTTTTTTTATTTTGATATTAAAATAAAGCATAAACACAGGTAAAGGAACAGTGTAATACAGGTTTGTATATTGGTGATCAGTGTTATAATTCGGGGGTGTCCACGGATTCAGTGGGTTCAGTTCTACCTCCGTTCTGCTCACGTAACAATCTCTTCAGTCTTTCGTTTTCTTCTTCCAGGTCAACAACTTTTTTACGAAGATCCAGAATAACCTGAGAAAAGCAGACTTTGATAAGATTCTCATAACATTAACAGTGCCTAGTGAAAGATGTCCAAAACACTGACTGTACACAGATGGGTTGTATACAAAACACATCAAGTAGTATATAAAAAAAAAGGTATATGTTTGCAACATTTATTTGGTGTATATATTTTTCTCCAAGTGTTGTACTGGTGCTAATTGAGCCAGGGCACCCCAGAAGTACAGGACTGTTGCATGAAACACAAGCTCCTTGCAAGTATTCCTGGCTATGTCTACTTTATACATAATACCTTCATACTAAAGACTAATATATATATCCAAGTGGCTTAAAGTTTGCCTGTTCTACTACCAATTTATCTATAAATTGTGCAGGGACAAACATGATGAGTCTCCCCTGCTAAGCAAACTCACAGGGCTTGTCCCTGCACAATGTATAATGTTACCTGCAGCTCACCTGTTAGTGAATAGCCCCCTCAGTGTTCATGATTTTCTTCTCTTATCTGTAAATGTCTGTGCCAAATAAACAGGAGAGCTCCATGCAAAGAAACTGGAGATCACTTATCACACAGAAGATGGATTAACCCAGAGTTGGCAATTAAAGGGACTATAACCTAAACATTGATTACAAAATTGCATCCAAAGGCATAAATTACGAGAACACAGTTATAAATGTCTGTGGTGTCTTGATTATGCAGATTAAGACATTTTCAATGGAATTTGTGTGATATGCATATCAAGCCCCAATGTGATGTCATAAGCAGGAGACCCCACAGGCACATTTAAAACATATATTTCTCTTATTTGTTTTCCATTCTGCTAAAACAATGTATAGCTAATTTTTCATATTTTGTTATTCCCTACACCGTCCCTTTAAGAAGTACTACATTTTCAGGAAGGTTAACCCCACGTGTCCAACATCTTTCCAATGACGTGTCATTGAAACAGTCCAATCTTTAGATTTATTATAACCTTAGAGTGCTTTTTCTTGGGGAACCGGCTTTATTCTTGCACTCTGATTCATACATACTTTCTAAAAACCATTGGTGGTTTTTATCGATGACAGTCATTTGTGAAGTTTAAGCGCTAAACTTGGAACAATCCATTGGTTTCCATGGTTACTGCTCCATGTGGGTACTTACATTTTCTTTGTGATGGAAAAGTTCACTCTGCAGTAATTGTGAAGCGGAGGGTCGATTGGCACAGTCTGCGCTGGACAGTAATCTGATGTAGTGACTCTGTGTTGGCCATTGTTTTTCAAATGAGACTGGAAAGTTCCCACTCCTCAGAGCTTTTAAAACCGCATCCCTTTCCATATCGGTCCCAAATGGATGGAAGAGCTCCAATAATATAACGCCAACGCTATACATATCAGACTAAAAAGACAAATATCTTTAGTTAAACAACCTGCTCTGGTAATGTATAATAAAACATTTATAGGGTTGTTTTTAAAAAGACTGCTACCAAAACATTTATTTATACAGTGAATAAATGTAAAAGAAAAAATACTGAAAAATTATACAGTGTGTTACAGACTGAGTATCCCTTAACCAAAATGCTTGGACAACGGATCATTTTCCCCAATAAGATATATTAAAGACTCAGAAAAAAGAGAAAGAAGGAGGCAGGGAGGTCTCCTTCAAATACCGGCTCCACTCCAAATAATACAAGCAAATGCTTCCGAAATTATAAACCATATGGTTAGGGCTGATCCATCTCGCTGTTGAGACGTGGTAGCAATAAGAAGAAAAATGATGTCTGCAATCCCGATTCAAAAGTGAAAAATCAATTTATTAGCAGGTGGTCCAATAATACAGAGAGTTAAAGCAGCAAGGCATAGGGTGAAAAATATGTCGCCTTACGCGTTTCGCGTGTACTCACGCTTAATCATAGGCTGGCCTATGATTGCTGCTTTAACTCTCTATTATTGGACCACCTGCTAATAAATTGATTTTTCACTTTTGAATCGGGAGTGCAGACATCATTTTTTTTTTCTTATATTAAAGACTCAGCACTCATGAAATCAATGCAAATACTGTATAGATCAAAAAAAAATCACTTTTACTGTGATCTGAGACATTGTTAGGAATCTGCTGTTGGTGCGTCAGGCCAGCACACATGCCATTGTATTACCCTTTGTAGGTGTGGGGGAATCTGATCATGTATGGAAAGGCTATACTGCAGGTTAAGGGGGCTGGACACTGAATAAACTGTGGTGCGCTTGCATTCTGACAGGCGTGTGTGGAATTTGCGACTTGTGGCTAAATCCAAAGAAAACTGGATAGCTGATCATTTTGGATAATGGATATTCAACTTGTGGCAGAATTGCATGCAACTACTTGATATGTAAATGCCCTCTTAAAACAGTTACTTTGCAAATTAAAACAAATAAATATATTGAGGATAATATGCAGTATTCCAACACTAAACAGCCATTGCAAGCTTTTCCTCCAGTCTATTAATAATTGGAGTGCATAGCCATGTGGCATGAACAGATACCGTACTCGAAGGAAGCGGGCATTTGGTTCTACTTAGAACCTTCTTGATCACTGACATTACTGTAAAACTCCCCCCCAAAAATAATAATTTCATTCATAATTATATATAATTTCGTTTTCTATAGGACATTAAAAGAGGTTGGATCTTGGTGTTAGTTGTCTAAATCAGTGCTTCTCAAACCGGATCCCCAACTGTCCAGGATTTAGCGATTACCCAGTTGTGTTTAATACCCCTATAAGTGTTATAGTCTTATTTAGCATTAAAGGGACTGTCTGGTGCCCAAAATGCATCTTTTATATATGAATGCATATTTTGCATTGCTTAAAATATAAAAATCTTACACTTTAATGAATATGTGAAATTACAGCAGTTCGCAAAAAAAAAAACAGGACTGCCCACAATAACCGAGTAAAAGTCAGTCTTTTTTTGTTTGCTGCAGGAATGAACAATCCTGTTTCACTAGTGATGCCATCAGACAACGTGTTACACTGTTAAGATATCCTATGTGTACAAGAGCAAGGTCAATTAGGTTCCACACAATGCACTCTATTCCACCAGCAGAGGAAGTGCCTGAATGAAACAAAAACTGATACATGCTCAGTGACTACACACAATCAGTGCAGCAGTACCTGTAGGGTAGGTTGCAGGAGAGCGAGTCAAATATTACAAATGTGATTTATGCAGAATGCCTGCATCAAATCACACTGGGGAAAAAAGCCTGTGCACTATACAACCAGTAATCTTCATCTTGCACCAAATTGAGTTTGGGGACTAGACTGTCCCTTTATAAGCACCCCCTTCGTTTGCTCCCTCTCCTAAAATAACGCCTAGATGCTTGAACCCACCTGGACCCATTGTAGAGCCGGCTCTGAACCTATATATTGTTACTACTGCTGGTGTGCAACAAAGACTGCACCGTATGGAAAATATAAATACTACATATTTCTCTTTAGCATTAAATACTAGGTGTTATACATATTCTTATTTAAACACAACTGGGTAATCCCAAAATTCTAGAGGACAGGTTTGAGAAGCACTGCCAAGCTTCTGTCAAATTCACTGGAAGACAAAACTGGTTTGTCTACACATTGTTTTCAAAAGAGTTTGGTGCTTTTCAGTTGCTTGTTTAAAACATTAGATAGATCATTGTGGCTTGGTTCATAACTGTATTACCTTAAAGTCATAATGAGATCCCTGTAACTGTTCTGGTGCAGCATACAAACAGGTACCTACTCCTGTTGTGTGAGATGAATCTAAAACATAATAAGAGAGTTAATCTGTGTTATGTTTAGTACAAAACAGAATAACACATTATAACAGAATGCCTGTCTAGCAGATCACAATACCAATTACACTGCACATCTCATATTATAAGGAATTGCCTGGTGCCCAAAATGCATCTTCTAAATATTAATGTGCTTCCAAAGTACTTTAAAATGCATGTTTTGCATGTTTTATTGCTTAAAATATAAAACTCTTAGACTTAGATGAAATTGTGAAATTACAGCAATTTGCAAGAATCCAGAACTGCTCACATTAGTAAAAGTCAATTTCCTTTTTTTTGCTGCAGGAACCAATGAGAACAATGCAATTCAAATGTAATTTCCTGTCTCTCTAGTGATATCATCAAACAATGTGTTGTACATAGTCTTAACCGTGCCAGAGCAAGTTTATTACATTCCACACAATGCATTATATTCCAGCAGCACAGGAAGTGACAAAATGAAAACTAAACCTTATATCCTCAGTGTCTATATAATCAGTGCTGCCGCACCTGTAGTATATTTACAGAGTAATCACTGGGGGAGAGTCAAATATTAAAAATGTGATTTGTGCAGAATGCCTGCATCAAATCACACTGGAAAAAAAAAAAAACCTGTCCACTATACAAGCAGTAATCTTTATCTTGCACCAGAGTGAGTGTGGGGACTAGACTGTCCCTTTAATGTCTTTATTTGTTCCAGGCTGATGCCCACTCCTTATTGAATATGTGAAGATCTGAATTGCAGTGAGTGCAATTGGCTAAACAAAGTACTGCAATCTACCAAATACATAGAAAACCCAAGTGGTCGAATTCTGAAGTGTTGAAGGGTCTGTGCCCTAGTTGAGAGAGTTGGTAAGACTTTCATGTGCAAATTTAAACGAGTGCTTTTGGGTGCTGGTTCACAGACGCAATGGTCTACTAAATAAAAAGAGAAATGCAGGAAATTGAGATGCGAATTTCAAACTTAAGGCCAATGTAGCCGAGTTGGATCAATGCCCCCATTCTGCTGCACTTGAGAACTTTTTCCAACTTGGGTACATTGGCCTAAAGTTTGAAATCCTTTGCTTCTTTTACTGAAACTCCATTGTAACAAAATAGCTTCTAGACTGACTTGTTGATCAAGTCTTTCGTAACATGCCCTAGTTGAAGAAATAGTTTGATAATCTAGAATATGAAGGCCACGACTGAAGGTAATACTGACAGGTACAGGCCTTTGCTTGCAAGTGACTTTTAAGTCTAGGTGAAGTCCTAAGGTGTAGATATATCCAACATGGTTCCAAAACATGCACCTGACCCATAATTGGATATAAATAGATCAGTCCTCAACATCACAATAGGATTGTCATCCCTCTCTATGATGTGCAGTAGGACTGAAAAGAGCCAAGATACTCAGGATTCCTTAAAGCACCCAACTGTACGAACAGTTGACCACATTCTTACTGGTCCACCATCTTTTATTGTAGTGGCAATAATTATTATGTTTTATGAACAGCACCTAAAGGGTGTAAATGAGGACATTGGATTTTAACTAGAACACCTAATTAAACATGCAATAATTGTCTAATTACCATTGGTCCCATCTTTCTGTATTAAGTGGTCCGTGGAATACTGTATGATATCCCTACAGGCAAGTCCAAAATCACCAATGCGCACGTGAAGATCTGGTCCATGTAAGAACACGTTCCTTGGCTGCAGACGATAGATACTTGTGGTTATATCAAACCTCCTGGCTGACATTTTGTCAAAAGGCCAATAACCCTCATGTCAAGGATGCTAAATATACTCGGGAATGCTCTGGTCCAGGGCCGTTATCTGAAGGGGTACAGTCTGTGGAAGAGGACGTAACTATGGTGATAAGGAGGATAACAATGAGGGTTGTTGTGCAGGGGGAGACTACAGATGACAGGGCCATAAAGGATGAGAGATCAGTTGGTCATGGGAGGTGTGGAGGTAAATTAGGAGCCCCTGGGGGCTGAAGACAAAAGGTGGTCACTGATGGTCATAAACGTGTATGCAAAGGGCAGTATGCAATAACCAGTACTATGTCCTGCTCTGATGACTTAAAATGCTTCTTTTTTCTTTAAATGGCATAACCGATTCATTACCCAACCTCGTTCCGCCAGCTCTGAAAACCGTAATCCCCTCCCCAACCAAAGCCCCATTATGTTTCGACTGCTCTTAAAATAATTTTAACATAAAAAGTCCAAAGCCATGGTATCTACTAGTATTACACCATGGTCAGAGGTAATCGAGACCCCTCACCTTCAGATCTCTGTGCAGGACACCCATAGAATGGATATACTGGACCCCTTCTAAGAGCTGATGGAACATTCTCATTGTACATTTGACATCAACAAAGTCATAGCAACCTGTGAAGAGATCACACACAGCCAATAAACCATTTTATCTGGGAGCGTTGATGCGTTAAAAGAGCAGTCGCACCCACTTTAAAAAAACAAAACAAACAGTTTTCCTGTAGTTTTACATAAAAAATTATTTCACCGGGGCCTCTTAATTAAATTCCATCCGGTAAGTAACATAGAAACAGACAGGTAAGTACCATTCAACCCATCTAGTCTGCCAGATTTTCTAACTACTTTTTTTTATTAGTCCCTGGCCTTCTCTTATATCTAGGATATTCTTAAAATCCTTCACCGTGCTAAACTCTACCACTTCCACTGGAAGGCTACTCCATACACCCACTACCCTCTCAGTAAAGTAATACTTCCTGATATTACTTTTAATTATATTCTCCTCCTTTACCGTGTTGATTTCTTTTATGTATCTATCACGTCCTTCCTACAAGCTATACAAGTAGGACTTGGAGAGGTGGGCAGGACCTCTTACTACCTCCTAAAAACTGTTCCTAAGTGCTGACTGTAAGTTCTACAAACATCTGAAAAGCAGAACACAGACCAGTCAAATTTAGGCCACTCACTGGAAGCATCGTTTCTCTGTCTGTAATGATTATTCCTCTCTGTAATCCAGTCCCACAGGGATTTCTCACACAGTTTCATTTGGATGTGAAGCATTAAATGGTACTTTATCTAGGAGACACAGGGTAACGTTGGTTAACAGACAGTGTACAATGAAAAAGATGCATTAACATGTCCTAGTTTCATAAATATTCTACACTACCGTTCAAACGTTTTAGGTCACCATGAAAATTCTTTGTTTTTGCTTAAAAAAAAAAACCTCATAAAAACCATTGACTTTGAAAATGATACTAGGATATGCTATGGTCGCAGATAATGGTCCTCTGTACGCCAATATAGATTATAAATAAATACATGTCAAAAGCCGTTTCAGCTACAATAGTCATTTGCAACATTAATACAATCTACACTGTATTTCTGATCCACTTAATAATAATAATAATAATAATGATAAAAGAAATTAGTTACTGGCAAGTAAAAAAAAATAAGTAAATATCAGTTTATTGTTTGGTTCTGTGTTCTGTGCTATGTTCCATAGCTCTTGGCAAAAAAAACAAAAACTGCATTGAAGGGAAAAAAATCCTTAAAACAGATTTTAAATGGCAGCATAAATGAGATTTTAACATTTCTTCGTTATGTGATCAAAGTGATCCCATAGTATGTATGAGGGATACCCACTGCACATGTGTAAGAGGTTAGTAACATCACCATGACATCACACAACTGTCCCATCATCACCAATTACTGCTGTCAATAAAATAAACACATGTAGAATCAATGGTTTAACCCCTTTGTGACGTTAGCACGTTCTATTTTTGTGGTCCCACAAGAGGCTAGGACGGCATAGAACGCCCAGCGTTTGAACGGCTCCCCGCGATGAGCTGTGCTCGTATCCCGCTTCAGGGACTTGCAGCGCGATCCTACCCGTCACATGAGGCCACTTTGGATGATGATGTCACATGTAGATTGGGAGGTATCGCGATCTTTTGCCAGGGATCTACAGGGTTCCTGGCTACCGAAAACCTTGTGATCAGTGGCAAGGAACTAAAAGTGGCGTCTTGGTGCTTCCATCGTCTGGGACGCAAGCACCATGTGTCACAAAGGGGTTAAAAAACACTAAATAGATCAAACAGTCTGATGTCTGGAGTGTTTCTTGAAGAGTACAATTTCTGGACCATTTTACAACTTTCGTACTATTGAAATAAAAATACTAGAATTCCATAGAGCATTTGCTCTGAAAAAAACCTTGTCTTATATTCGAGCAAATACGGTATTTTAAAAGTTCCTTAAAGGAACACTTAAAACATTTTCTCACTTGTGCTTCTAATATAGAAGCACAAGTGAAAAGTTAGTTGTACACGCCAGTTTATCCTCTGACCGACAGCTGCCATGATTCCATAGGAAGCAGGCAGCCGTCTGGTCGGCGACTAGGTCCCCCCTGCCAATTCAATGCAAAAACCAGGGTCTCTCTCTGCGCTAGGTGTAAAACGAGACCCCATCTTACCTCGAAATGCCGGTGCAAACACAATTCCTTTTGGGGACACTCTTCATCACAGGAAGAATCACTGTCCTCGTCGTCATCCTCTTCTGAACTAATAGGACACTTGTTAAGCCAGCAGAGGTTCTGGCTTTGTTGTAGTTTATTGGAAAGACTTTTGTGGTTGGCGTTGGAGTCTTTGTTACTGGGATCACACTGGTCAGAGACGGTGGAGGAGTTTCCTTCCTTTTCAGTCATGTTGCTGTGTTTATCCGCTGAGGACACAGACATATTGCTTCCCGAGGTAGGTTCTAAAGCAGGAGTTCCATCCACAGATCCCTCAAATGTAATAAAGGAACCACTACTCTCCACACTTTGGATACCCTTGTTATTTCTGTAAAAGAAAGAAGAAGAAGAAAAAAAGTGATAATGCACCATGCAATGGACTGCAATGAGCTACAATGGGCTAATAAGGGGAATGTAGGGTTTTAGTTATGAAAAATGTATGTGTGTGTGTATATATATATATATATATATATATATATATATATATATATATATATATATATATACATATACACATACATATATATACATACATATATATACACACACACATACACACACACACAGCTTTCTAATGACCTGTTCATTAACAGAACAGTCCAAAGAACAAGAGGTCAACCGCTAAGACTTGAAGAAAGGAGATTTAGTCTACTACAGCGGAAGGGATTTTTTTACAGTAAGGGCAATGAAGATAAGGAATTCACTGCCTGAAGAAGTGATGCTAGCAAATACGTTAGATTCCTTTAAAAGCGGCCTGGATACATTTTAATAAGCCGGAGCATAGAGGGCTATGCATGTTAGTATAGGCATTAATATTTATTTAGTGCTTGTTGGTCCAAGGAGAAATCTGATTGCCATTTGGAGTCCAGAATGATTTTTTTCCCCACTGAAAGCACAATTCGAAATTGCTGAAAAGGGTTTTTATTTGCCTCTTTTGGATCAACAGCGGAAAAGGGTTGAACTTGATGGACGCAAGTCTTTTATCAACCTAAACTACTACTGAACGAAAATAAACCTACAACAACCTACTTTTTAAATGTGCAAAACAGATTTTAAAAATGTCAGCTTTCATAGGCATTACCCATCTTTTCCCCCAAATAATTATTTGATTTATAGAAACAAAATGCCTTGTATATACTTACTGGTCAGATCTGTGATTTGAAGACCCTCTAATAGCCTTCAGTGGAGTAATGGGCTTGCCTGGCAACACAAAGAGCATGGAAGTATTAAAAATGTATACAAATAAACAAAGACTGGTTTTACGGATTTGTACAGAATTGGGACTGGATTACTAGTGTACATAAAAGAGAGACTTTTTTGTCATCAGCTCTATACCACCTTATAGTGCACCAAACTCACTTTGGTGCAAGATGAAGATTACTGCTTGTATAGTTAACAGGCTTTTTCCAGTGTGAATTGATGCAGGCATTCTGCATAAATCATGTTTAATATTTGACTCAAGCACCGCCCCAGTGGGTGCGGTTTCATTTAGTCACTTTCTGTGCTTCAGGAATAGAATACTTTGTGTGGACTTTAATAGATTTGCTATTGTACACAGTAGGATCTCTTAACAGTGCAACACATTGTCTGATGACATCAGGGCCGGTGCAAGGATTTTTGCCGCCCTAGGCAAAATAAAATTTGCCCCCCCCCCCCCCCCCATTATCATATTATTTTCCCATATCATGACATCACATGTTCCACCCCTTTCTCAGCATTTAAATTAAAAGAGAGTTAACAGAGTTACATGTTGCAATAAAGCCCCCTATTAAGAATGGTGGAGAATAAGTACCATAATTTAAGCCTCAATATGCCAGGATTATTCACCTCAATACCCCAGGATTATGCCCCCCAATACCCCAGGATTATGCCCCACACTATCCCAGGATTATGCCCCACACTATCCCAGGATTATGCCCCACACTATCCCAGGATTATGCCCCACACTATCCCAGGATTATGCCCCACACTATCCCAGGATTATGCCCCACACTATCCCAGGATTATGCCCCACACTATCCCAGGATTATGCCCCCACCATATGCCAGGACTTTGCCCCCACCATATGCCAGGACTTTGCCCCCACCATATGCCAGGACTTTGCCCCCACCATATGCCAGGACTTTGCCCCCACCATATGCCAGGACTTTGCCCCCACCATATGCCAGGACTTTGCCCCCACCATATGCCAGGACTTTGCCCCCACCATATGCCTGGACTTTGCCCCCACGATATGCCTGGACTTTGCCCCCACGATATGCCTGGACTTTGCCCCACGATATGCCTGGACTTTGCCCCCACGATATGCCTGGACTTTGCCCCCACGATATGCCTGGACTTTGCCCCCACGATATGCCTGGACTTTGCCCCCACGATATGCCTGGACTTTGCCCCCACGATATGCCTGGACTTTGCCCCCACGATATGCCTGGACTTTGCCCCCACGATATGCCTGGACTTTGCCCCCACGATATGCCTGGACTTTCCCCCTTCCTTCCCTTACTTACCTCGTCGCTGCTGCTGCTCTGTCTCCGGTGCTGGGGCGCCTGTGGCTGAGAGGGAAGCGTTGTGCGCTCCCCTCCAGCCAATGCGCTTTCAATAAAGTTTGTTTAAAAAAAAAAAAACTTTACTGAAAGCGCATTGGCTGGAAGGGAGCGCACAACGCTTCCCTCTCAGCCACAGGCGGCCCAGCACCGGAGACGCAGCAACGCCGACGAGGTAAGTAAGGAGGAGGATTTTTTTTTTGACACAGGGTTCCGGCGCCCCCAGCCAAAATGCGCCCTAGGCAGCTGCCTAGGTCGCCTTACTGGTGGCGCCGGCCCTGGATGACATCACTAGAGAGACAGGGGGTTCCATTCATTTGAATGAAATTATTCTCATTGGCTCGTGCAGCAAAAAAAAATAAAAATAAAAAAAGGAAATGTCTTTTACTCAGCTAGTGTGGGCAGTCCTGGTTTCTTGCAAACGGCTGTAATTTCGATGTAGTAGGGGGTCACAATTTCATCTAGCTGTTAAGTATTTTATATTTTAAGCAATGCAAAATTACTCTGAAAGCACATAAACATGCATTAATATTTGGAAGATGCATTTTGGGCACCAAACAGTCCCTTTAAGGAAGCCTAGATTTGGTGAACCGCATAGTTTTATCACTTTGCTACCTCGGACATCCCTTTTTCTGTTAATGGAACTCTATACAGTGTTAGCATAGACATTACTTGTAGGTGTATGCTACAAGCCACCAAACAATAGCATTGATGGGGCAGATCAGCTTTTCTTGCAAATTGAAAAGGCTGCAAATCTGAAGTTTTAATCATGGGAGATTTTAATTACCCAGATATAGTTTGGGATTGTGGAACAACTAGTTCCGCTAAGGGCAGCAAGTGACCTAAACTAGTCTGGATCTGGTAATAACGAACAATAAAAGGAGCTTATCTTGAACAGACAAGAAGAAGAGAAACCAACTTAATAGCATTCTATGAAGAAGATGGCAGCTGATGTGATCTATTTGGACTTTGCTAAAGCATTTGATACAATTCCACACAAAAGGTTACTCTACAAATTGAGAGACAAATGTATGTATTTGGATTGAAAATTGGCTAAAATACAGAATGCCAAGGTATTAAGCGGAGTACCTCAGGCTAACCTTGATGTTTGTTCATTCCAGGAAGATTTGGACAGAGTATGGGGACTGGGCAAGCAAGTGACAAATGGGGTTCAATATAGACAAATGTAAAGTTATGCATTATGGGAAAAATAATAACAGTGCAGTGGCATCTCCCTGAGAAAACCTCCTAATGAGAAGGATTTAGGAGTAACTGCAGACAACAGACTTAGCAACAGCATGCAATGTCACACGCCGAAAGGACCAATAAGATAATGGCATGTATAAAACAGGGTATGGATTCCCAGGAGGAATCTTGCCTCATTACAACCTCGCCTTAAATATTCTGGGCAAGAGTCCTTAAAAATGACATTATGGAACTAGGAAAAGTGCACAGGAGGGCTACAAAATTACCGTATTTGCTCGATTATAAGACGACCCTGATTATAAGACGACCCCCCAAACTTTGTATATTCCTTTAGGAAAAAAACTAAAAGCCTGAATATAAGACTACCCTATAGGTAGTTTAACTTGTATATATGTAAATTGCTTTTTAATATTTAATAAAAAATTGATATTATACAAATGCATTTCTTGTTTTTATTTCCTTGCGGCCTCTCTCCCCACCCAGCGTTGTCTCTCTCTCTTCCCCCCTCCCTCCAAACTAATCTCTCTCTAGTCCCCCCTCCCTCCAAACTAATCTCTCTCTCTTCCCCCCTCCCTCCCCTAGTCTCTCTCTCTTACCCCCTCCCTCCCCTAGTCTCTCTCTCTTACCCCCTCCCTCCCCTAGTCTCTCTCTATCTACCCTCTCCCCTTGATTCTTTCCCTGGTGGCTAGTGGGGGTAGCTGGGGAATGTCTGCACGATACTTGCAGACATCCTCCATGCTGCCCGACACCTCCGTCTATTATGACGGACAGCTGGTCCGTCATAATAGACTGCCGTGTCGGGCAGCATGGAGTATGTCTGCACGTATAGTGCAGACATCCCCCAGCTGCCCGATTCTCCCTGGTGCCTAGTGGGGCAGCAGAGGATGTCTGCGCTATATGCTCCTCCCCTGCTGCCGCCTGGCACGCTCGCCGGGACTTCTGTGACGAAAGCGGAAGTACCCGGCTTCTTCATAGAAGCCCCGGCGGTCGTGCCGGGCGGAAGCAGGGGAGTCTGCGCTAATCGCGGAGACATCCCCTGCTGTTAGAGAGGGGGATCCAGGTCCCCTGCAGCTCTGCTGGGGACCTGGATCCCTGTCTTATAATCTGACCTCAATTTGAGGTCAGATTATAAGACGACCTCGAATGTAAGCAGTTGCTCTGAAAAAAACCTTGTCTTATATTCGAGCAAATACGGTAATAAGGGGATTGGAGGACCTTAATTATGAAGAGAGACTAAAAAAAAAGATGCATTTATATAAGTTAGAAAAAAAGGCATCTTAGAGGGGATATGATAACATATAAATATGTGCAGGGCCAATATAAAGAGCTCTGAATGTACAAAGAACAAGAAGCCAGCCTCTGAGACTGGAAGAGCAAAGATTTCAGACAAAAAAAAGGAAGAAGGGATTCTTTATGGTAAGGACAATAAAGATTTGAAATTCACTGCCAAGAGAGGTGGTGCTATCAACTACAATGGATGCTGTCTAAAAGGTTTTTTTTTTAGAAAAGTAGGACACATAGGACTATTAATAATAGAACAAACATTATTATTTGAGAGCTCACGGATACAAGGAGAAATCTGATTGCCTTGTGGAGTCAAGAAGGAATTTTTCCCACTAAGTGGCAAAAGGTTAAATAGCTTCTTGGGGGGTTTTGTCTTCTTTTGGACAAAAAGCAGGAATGATAGGTAGAAGGGTTCAACTTGATAGATCTTTTTTCAACCATGTTACAATGTGTTGTTTCTGTTTGTCATAGATAGATATATCTAAATCTATCTCCCATATGCCAATTGGAGTTTTCGGACGTGACGAACCATTGATCATCTGGGATCTACATTTACCCAAGATGACGCTGTATATACCATTATCAGCATGATCACTTTCTTTGGCTCAATAAGCGCACTACCTATTCTGTTGTTTTGGGGGGTTTTTTAAACAAAAAAATCTCAAGCAAGCACATCTAAATAACAATGAAATATAGATTTACATTGCATGTGACAGTAAGCCTCTATGGGAAGCAGAATCCCACCCCCCCCCCCCCCCCCACACACCCAATCAGAGGTAAGCCATGCATCCCTTGTGATTAACTGTACTGCAGGCTGCAAGGGAAACCCCACTCCTACATTGATCAGCTGACGTTCTGCACCAGCTGTATATTCGTGTGCATATGTCATAGAACAGGAAGTGGAAACATCATCTACAGCACTGGAATGCAAGGTGAGACCTCACTATCATGCAAACAGCTTGTGAGCATCATCAGAAATTGAATTCACAATTGGTAGAAAGCAAAAACGTAGCTATCACTTCGTCTCCATCATTGAGGTTTGTTTTGACAGATCCAATATTTACCAGTTTCATCCTGCATTTACTCTGCAATAGGCGAGTTAAACAATTAAGCATTTTGGCTTTATTCATTAGAGATTGAATTGCAAAACTAAGGCCAATTCCCTTGTCAATTCCCTGCAGTCCCCTGATGAATAAAGCCCTATATCATGTTCCACTGCAGCCAACGCATGCAAAAATCAAGGTGCAAAGCAAAAAGTAATCCCCAGTGGCTTTGCATCACAAAATAAATGAAAACAATAGAACATTGAGATAAGGATGCAGAGCAATGTAAGCTGTATAGGTTATAAATCAAGACAGGATAACGTACAGCGGGAGTTCGGAGGCTGGACATGTTCCATCCAAGCTGTGTGGTACCCAACAATATGAGGGTGCTGTAATCCTGCCAACACTTTCACTTCACGGAGAACCTGTGGAAAAGGGTATTTGTATAAGTGATGATAAAAAACCTCATCAATACCCACACATGTCATTTTATGTATTAACTATGATGTATTGAACCAGGAAGAATCCATTCTGTCCTATCCAACTTATGGCCAATCACACTCTCAGAAGGATGAAGGGCTAGTTTTCCCGCCATTTCTCTCTAGCAGCCAAGGAATCACCTAGTTGACACCTAAAACAGGTCAACATGGTAGTCCCAATATATGAGGACTGGTAAGCCCAGCCAGTGAGAATGTGCTAGTATCAATGCACACCAATCACAGACATGTTTTTAACTACTTCTCCGGTGCGCTTGTCATAAAAAGATAATACAATCTGCCATTTACAGTACAGCTATAATGCCCCATGATGAAGGCAGAATACACTTTGATCTGCTTCCCAATGTGGCCATTTTGTGCATGTTGGCGTGTTCCTCCATGGAGTGCTTGAAGCCCTCCTATATAAGACTCTTCTTGCACTCCAAGAATAGTACATGAGAAATTCAGTCTAGGTCTGCACCAGTGAATGTAAGATTAAATAGAAAGAAAAATGGCTTCCACAAACACAGAGAGGCCGTTCCTATTGCTTTAAAGACAAATGTTGTATGGGATACCCTCAAGATTCGCCTTCCATACGAGCGATACACACAATCCACAAAGGAATATGTGTAAGGTGGGGACTAAGCATCATGTTGGGAGGTAGGGAATCACATTTGGTCTCCATCGTCTGAGCTAGCTTCTGCGGTCTATGGTAGTTGATCAAGAGCTGGAGAGCTACCCCACTAACTGCCCACGACTTTCACAAACGGATATAAGGAAAAACAGTCCTACCTTTCTACAGTCACTTCTGGACACTTTTTTAATAAGAATTTTTTTAATGGCGTAGAACTGGCCATCTAATTTGTTCCTGACCTAAAAAAAAGAAAAAACAAAAAGGTAGAGTGAGTGTTTAATTATTCCTAAATGTATTGATAAAATACAGACTTTTTGGTTAAGATCAAGATCTTCCATCATCCACAAGACAAAGGATAATTCTCTATAGCAGGATTCCAGTTCTCGTTACCCAATGGACTTACTAAACATCACATATCCGTTGCCTACGACTGATCTAAATGTACGTTTTATCGGAGGACATTTTTTGCACTTTGGTTGGCAACGGGATTATGATATCAATTTACACTATTATTTACAAGGATTTCACAGGCACCAACATGAACTAAATAAGGGCTCTGTGACTTGACTAAATGCCCACCATCTATAGGCTACTCTATAGGGGTCTCTTGATTTCAGTGGGAATTCAGACTAGGAGCGTAACTTTAAAATCTGAAAATCCAGCAGAAACATGTTCAACGCATTTAGGAAAGATACTGGAGGAGCTTATCCTTATGAAGGACTCCAGAAATATTTCTTTCCAACTTCTTGGGCCAACTCAACAATTTATTATTAATCCCTTAGATACAGTAGTTTAAGCAGGCCCAACCCCTTCCAATAAAATCACATCCGTTTAATACATTTCTGTTATATATGTTATCATGTATTAGTGAAATAATAATAAGTAATTTAACCGAGATTAACAGATCCGTAATAATTTGGACAGATAAATGCCAATTAAAATTCCCATGAAATTCTATGGAGTCGGCTTATCAATAAGAAGAAAAGTTTCCAAAACCAACATAATCTCGACATGTTACTAGAGCCCAGTGAGTATGACCCCCAAGTTTAAATGCAGGACAGCAGGCAATGCACGAACAGAACTAGATTACCTTGTACACCTTTCCATAACCTCCTTTCCCAAGCTGAGCAATTTCTTCGAACTCATTCAGATAGCGTGACGTCTGTGCTTCGGCAAGCATATTCTTTGTCCTGTTACGAGACATTCACTTGTTTTAATAGATTTGCAGATAAAGCTCAGATTTAAATTTATTTATAGAAATCAGATCATGGAAGGTACGCTAAGCATTGTGGGATGGCAACATCAGAGTTCATGGGCATATATATTTATATGTGCATCTGCAAGAGCATTTACATAATATATATATTGTGCTAGCCAATTTGCTAGCACATGTATAAAAATCTTTAAATAAAGGTTTAGGCCAGGGGAAGGCAAAATTCGGCTCTCCAGCTGTTCCAAGACTACATCTCCCATAATGCTCTTTTAGCTAAGAGGCTGGCGGACGAGTATGGGAGATGTAGTCTTGGAACAGCTGAAGAGCCGCAGATTTGCCTACCCCTGGTTTAGGCCTTTCAGAAGAGAGAGGGCAGAGGGGTTTTTTTTGGTTCCTCCTTACGAAAAAACTCCTGTAGTACTGTGTACAGTAGGAGGAGACTGTGCTTTCCGCAAATCAGAGCAGACTGCACTCTAATGCGCTTACACACTGCACGCCTCCATCCGTCTTCATTAAAGACATGTGCAGCATTTAACAGCTTGAAGATGGGAATGTACAGACTCCTGTTATCCACTGGACCATAAAGACAAGGTAAGAGGGAGATGGAGTAATACGGTACTGGGCAGAAAGGAATGATGTGGCAAGGAATTTTGAAAGGGACTTTATTTTGTAAAACATTTCTGTGTACGCCCATGCATACTCTTATAAATATAGGAGCCATCTCTTATTTAAGATTATAAATTCTGCAAGCCATGGCATAATTGTACTGGAATGAATAGAGATTCTCAGATAAAAAGGCAGACTATTTCTTATTTTTGTAACTGTATGTATCAATTGCCATTTTTTAATAAAATTGTTTATTGGTTTTATAAGGTTTGTATACAATGAAAAGCCTAGCAATATAGATCTCCAAAAAAATAAAATAACACTTATCAATAAAGATAACAGACCTATAACAGCTGGTCGTGTTGAAAAAAAAAAAAAGGGGGTTATCGGTTTAAACAGGTGAAAAAGTGGCTTGAAATAACATCTATATCTCAACAATTGAACCTATGTAATATATAGTAGTTATGTATTTAAGCATTTATAATAAGGATTAAGGGAAGAAAAAACTCCAATATATACCATCAGACATTTGTGTTATTAAGGTGCCATCTGGTGGCCAATTACACCAGAACTGTTAGTGGTTCCTATACTGAGAGTCCAATTATAGCCTGAGAGAGGACAGGGAGAAAGAGACGACAGGGAGAAAGTGACGACAGCATTGAGTGAGAATCTGCAGTAGACCGAAGAAAGGGTGAGTAATGGAGAGAAACATGGTATAAAGGAGGGCGGAGAAGAGGTGAAAGAATAGGAGATTTAAGTGATCGCAAACCTTAGAGTAGGTTGTGGTCTTCTCAATTGCTATTTTGACGCTTATATTCAGTTATCTGATCATAATTTTTACTTCAAACATCCATTGATACACTTAAGGGGAGTGTGTAGTGCCAAAATGTATCTTCCAAAAGTTAATGCATATTAATGTGCTTTCAAAGTACATTAAAATGCATGTTTTACATTTTGCATTGCTTAAAATATAAGCTACTTACAGCTAGATGAAATTGTGAAACTACAGCAATTTGCAAGAAACCAGGACTGCCCACACTAGCTGAGTAAAAGTAATTTTGTTTTGCTGCAGGAACCAATGAGAATTATTTCCAGCCTCCCTAGTGAGGTCATCAGACACTGTGTTGCACTGTTATGAGAACCTACTGTTTACAAGAGCAAGTTTATCACAGTCCATACAATGTATTCAATTCCAAGAGCATAGGAAGTGACTAAATGAAACAAAACGTAATATCCTCAGTGTTTATATAATCAGTGCTTCTGCACCTGTAGTAAACATGCAAAGTAATTACTGGGGGAGCGCTTGAGTCAAATGTTAAAACTGTGAGTTTGGTGACTAAACTGTTCCTTTAAGGCGTTCTAGATTTTTCTGCAATCATAATAATTTAGGTTGAAAAAGACACAAGTCCATCAAGTTCAACCCTTCTATCATTCCTGCTTTTGATCCAAAAGGCGGCAAAAAACCCCTAAGGAAGTGATTTCTAATTTTGCCTCCTGGGGGGGGGGGGGGGGGGGGGGGATTCCATCTTGACTCCAAAGGGCAATCAGATTTCTCCTTGGATCAAGAAGCTCTATTATTGATGCTTATTCTATTAATAGCTCTGTATGTTCTGACCATTTTTAAATGCATATATTGTTGTTGATAGCACTACCTCTCTTGGCAGTGAGTTCCATAACTTTATTGTCCTTACCGTAAAGAATCCCTTCCTATGCTGTCTATGAAATCTTTGCTCTTCCAGTCTGAGGGGGTGACCTCTTGTTCTTTGTACATTTCTGTTAATGAACAGGTCACTGGAGAGCTCTTTATATTGGGCCTGCGCATATTTATATATTCTTATCATATCCCCTCTGAGATGCCTTTTTTCTAACGTATATAAATGCAATCATTAGAGCAATGTTGAGCCTAGTTTCTAGGGGGAATGATTTGTTGATGCACACACGCAAGCCCAGTTCATCTGTGTCACTGGTTCAATTCAGTGATGTCAGATGAGACCCATGATGTCAGATGGCCACTTTTAGGACCATAGAATATTGGGCAGTGAAGCAAACCAAGATCTACTTTACTAGAAGTATTAACTTGCATTCAAATCAGAGGTCATCACACACACACACAAAAAAAAACACATACAAGTGACACATACCTTGTCAAGTGTCCATTTAACTCCCCACTTGTAATCTCCTGTTTCAATAAAAACATAAAAAGATATATTAGCAACACAGGACAAAGATTAACACATGTATCACAAAGGCAGGATTCAATCACTTACAGACAGTGCTAAAATAAACAGAATAGAGTACACTGCGCCTTGACTGTGAAAGGAGTAGCTGCACAAAACCAAAACCAGTGGTTCACTCCTGGTACATATAATGGACACAAAACAAACAAGTGAATTCGTGCGCTTCCCAAAACACTACACACTGTTATTTACCCTTTTTGGAGCTAATATTCTTTGTATAGTGGAAAGCGGAGAAAAACCAAAAATTAATAATATAGTGTAGTATGTTTAAACAAATTGGTGAACCAATAAAATGAATATGAGGGTTTCACTCACTTCTTCCTGAGCAGTACCCTGCTCAGTTTCATGGGTATCCGGGAGCCCCTCTAGGGGTCTTGAATTCTCAGATGTTGCCAGATATTCCCAGAGGACATGAAAAATAGGACAGGGGAGGAAGGAGACAAATCTTCAATAAAACTTCCTTTAATTGTGCAGAATACAAAAATATAAAATCTTACATAAAAACAAACAGCAAGCAGCTTCAAGGTGCATGTAGTTCCAATCTTGTAAGGTGCATAAAGTTCTATCAGACTGCTCCTCTCCCACAAACACACACACACACAACGCGTTTCTCCTTATTCAGGCTTTTTCAAGTGTGTCTCCTGTCCTTAGATCTCTGTTTTTATAGTTCCAATTTTGAATTTCCCGCTTGTAGCGTCGCGTCACGTGATAGATGTAGAAGTACTATAGACACGACGAGCATGTGACGTCACATGTTGTGTGTGTGGGAGAGGAGCAGTCTGATCTGTTGTGTGTGTGGGAGAGGAGCAGTCTGATAGAACTTTATGCACCTTACAAGATTGGAACTACATGCACCTTGAAGCTGCTTGCTGTTTGCTTTTATGTAAGATTTTATATTTTTGTATTCTGCACAATTAAAGGAAGTTTTATTGAAGATTTGTCTCCTTCCTCCCCTGTCCTATTTTTCATGTCCTCTGGGAATATCTGGTAACATCTGAGAATTCAAGACCCCTAGAGGGGCTCCCGGATACCCATGAAACTGAGCAGGGTACTGCTCAGGAAGATGTGAGTGAAACCCTCATATTCATTTTATTGGTCCACCAATTTGTTTAAACATACTACACTATATTATTCATTTTTGTTTTTTCTGCCCTTTCCACTATACGGAGAATATTGCCTCCAAAAAGGGTAAATAACAGTGTGTAGTGTTTTGAGAAGCGCACGAATTCACTTGTTTGTTTAGTGCTAAAATAAAAAACCTTTAACCTACAATAAATAGTACAATATGATTGTACTTTTAAAAGGAAAAGTTTTTTTTAACCCTTGCTTTCTTAACCCATTCAGGGGAATGTTTTTCTTTATTTTGATGTCCATTCTGGGCAATAGCCATTTTGTTACACTAATATTTAAAAAAAATGCACACTTGCTTCTTAAATGAATCCCCACATATTATATACTGCTACTTTAAGGACAGATAGGGCTTTCATTTGAGATTGAACAAAAAAAATGACACTCAACCCTTTCTGTACACAATATATATTTGGATAAAGAGTTTAAAAATGGCAACAAAAAAAAGTATGTTTTTTTTTTTTCTTCTACTGTTACACAATTTGTGGTAGGAGGATGGCAATGGATTGTGATTAGCCCTTTGCCTGATCACAATCTTCCCTGCAATAGCTGAGACACCTTGTAAGGGCATGGTCATGAAAGGGTTAGAATTTTTTTTTGCCCCAATTCTTGCTTCTTTTATCTTCACTTTCGTAAACATCTTTAGAGATAGACACTGGTTTCTTGTCAGCTCTGCCTCTGAGCCGTGGCCGATTTGATCCAGAAGGCGGGCGTGCTCACAGCCAATCAGCACAGGAGCTAGGCTCATCAAGAGCTGTCAGGTCTCTAGTAGTTGTGCCTCTGCAAAGTTCTAGGAGTGGAGCAATCACCATGGAAACCAATAAAATATTCATGCTGCCTGGCATACCTTTTGATACATGTGGCGTTTAGCAGCCTTGAGCAACTCATGAATCGCGGTGCTGTGCTGTAGTCTCACCGAACTGAACTCGTCACTGAAGGCACACGGTGTTAACAACCCCATCTTGGTAAAGGTTTGACATAACACTAAAATTACAAAAAAGGTCACATTGGTCAGCCCTACATTAAGATAGTAATATATTCTAACATCTTGACAATAATATTAAAAGAATAAAGTAACAATGTCAATATATGATTTAATATTAAAGGGGAGGTTCAACCTACAGTGTCTGGGGGAAAAAAACATTTGTAGGTAATTACTGTATCGTGGAAAATAGATAAAAAGATTTTTCTATTTCATAAAAAGTGCATGTAAGGTTAAGAGTTAATCTAGAGAAAGTATTTCTCTCTGCCTAAGAAGTGTTTCATATTTCACATTAGAGAACACACAGAGCTGGCTAAAACCACACTCCTTGCATTCCAAGCACTTGAAACAGCAGAATTGGACAGAGAGAGGCTGATTCCACAGTGATGGCTAACAGCACTTTCTTAGAACTGCTGCCAAGGAAAAAAACATCTCTTGTGTGCTTCATCTCACTGAATTAAGGGGCCCCTGTGAAATGATTTGAGATATTAACTACAGGAGAACTTTAAAATCGATTGTGTAAAAAAAGCGCGTTAGACATGTGGTACAACATCCAGAAAATAGGGTAGGTGGAACGGCGCAATACATATGCACAAAGTGAATTCTGACAGCCTGCCTGACTGGGGTTCTTGGAGGGGCCAGAGGGCCAAACACCTCCTTGTAGATTATGGGCCCTGGCTTTTGTGCCATAACTCTATACTTTAATATTGTTAGTTAGTTATATTCTGTTAGTATATTGGTTATGTGTAATGTATAATTCTGTAAGTAGACCACTCTGACGGGTTATAATGTGTCAGTGATTAGAATTGATAGTTTACTCCAACATTCATTGTTCTGTATTAACTGGTAAACTGATTATGTTGTGTACATTATGTTTCTTACTGTGTGTCTACTCACTGTATGGTCATTTGGTTGCAGTCTGAATGTCTAATGTTTTCCTAGCCCCAGTTAGTTGGAGAACTATGTTAGTTCCATCCTCCATTGTATACTTATGTCTGTGATGTCATGTTTATGTCTTTTTATAAGTCTGTGTTGTTTGACAAATAAAGGAGTTGTTCAATCTTGCTGTACCTAACGGCTAGATGTCCTGTCTATTTGGGTACAAAGAGCAAGGTGCCAGAAAGACTTGCTGGGTGAATGCTGAGCTTTAATCAGGGGCTAAGGAGGTGATTTCACACAACGGACAATAAAATAATATCTTTAGGCATTCTAGCAACAAAAAAAAATTAAGTCCCATAGCACAGGAACAGCATAGTGCCATGTAGGTTTTGATACCTATTTATAGACTTTGGGAGAAAGATAAATTCAGGAGCCAGCCTTTTTTATTTTTTAGGAGTCAGGGAAATTATATGGAGTACTGGGTAAAAGATTTTTTTTTTTACCAAATTAAAAAAATAAATAAATTAGGAGCCAGAAGCAGGGATTATAGAAGCCCAGGCTCCCTGGGTTTTGGTGCACATGTTCAACTTACCTGTTCTAAATATAAATCTCAAAACAACCAAAGGCCAAGTGATAAGACACAGCAAATATAAAGCAGACCCCTTGGCACTCAGAGCTCTCCTAAAAACTGCAAATCAAGTGGAATAGAGCTATTGATGTTGCTATAGTAACAGTCCTGCCTTTCTCTCCAACCTCTCCTTATTGGATGCCACTGAATTGGAGATCCCTATGAAATTATTTACAATGTAAAATAGGAGAACTGTAAATTGTTTTTAAAGTAAAAATAAGTGCATTACACTTATTTTTATCAAGCACATTTACAACCTACAGAAAATACACTGGCCCTTTAAATAAATCAGTATATCAAAGCACTGACATCGAAACAGGTACTTGGAGTGATTGGGGTCCTGCTCGTGGACGTAGCACAGGTGTTCAACCAGCGACACAAGCAAGAGCTGGCTGGGGATTGCTGTGACATTGGGAAACCTCCTTCTGCCTTTTATCACTTTCCTGTCAGATGGACAATCAGATTCTGCAGAAAGAAAAGAAAAACAAGGAGGTGAAAAGAAGGTCATCAAGATCTATGCAGCACTATTACGTAACAAACAATGATAAAATGACAGCAAAAAACTTGCTAAAAAAAATTACTTAAAGTATTCCTTATTCAGCGTTGAATCAAATTTGTTGGGATAAATAAAGAAAGAGGGAAGAAGAAAAAAAAAAATAAGATAAAATTTAAAATAAAAAAGAATTAAAAATTGCATTTTTTTTTTCCATGCAACCATCTGAAAGATGTTGGCTATTAATGTGAAGTTGTTTTCTGTATAACGTCCCCTTTAGGGCGTATGCTTGCCATTACTGGGAATAAAAAGTGATACAGAGCAACATTTGCTGATAGCAGCTATCTATGCACACCATACATTTGACACAGTGTTTATGTGGAGTAGGCCGGAGTGAAGCCTGAGGCCGTTTGCAAAGTGACACACTTGTCCTAACACATGCAGGTCTTAGTTGCTGTTTTAGTAAATTGCATCTCCCCTTACAGCTGGCAGCTCTGAGCGTATGGATATTTTGACACATGATCTTGGTATTTTTGTTTATAAAAAGGCAGGCCCTACGGTGCTTTACCTGGAAAAAACTGAGCTTTCGCTTGTTTTCAAGTGTGTCTGACACATTATATCCATTTCAATATTTAATTAAATAGAGGAAGAGAGGAGGAACAGAGAGATTTGAGTGAAAAATAGTATGCATTTAAATGCAATTTGCGAAAAAATATTTTACAATTTGGGGTCTATTTACTAAAACATTTAATCTCATCAACTCAACAATCCATTGTGCGGAGAACAGTGTTGACGCTAGATAATGCATTGTTCAAACATGAGTTTTTTAAAGTTCAGTCTGAAGGGGCTTAGCAATACACACAGATTGTGTGGGGGTTAATGGCTGGCCTTACACATTTTCAAGTCCACAGCCTACCATTAGGAATTTCTGGTGTGCTTTAAAACGCGTCAGGCAGCTGTGCCCCAAACATATAAAGCAGGTTGCTTTAATTCAGTATGCAGGGCCGAACTGTCCAATTCAAAATAGTTAACATTTTGAGGGCTACTCATATTTCATCTCAACAATTTAGTTATACATTGTGAAGGGGCAAACCTGGTGAGTTTTGCCCCTGCAAATGTCTAGCTACATTTTTGAGTGTGTTTCTCAAGGGGCTCCCAAATGATTTGGTAGTAGTCACAGTATTCGGGGACAGTGAGAGCTAGTATGTGTTTGGCCAGAGATTAATTCATGGGTCAAGCAGAGTAGTATCAGTTAATGAGGAACAGCGGAGGGCACTTTAAGATAAAGATAAAATTTAAAATTATCCTAGACAAGATGGGAATTCAGTGGAGAACTTTACAAAGTGGAGTAGCTGTCCAGTGGGAAAGATGACATCATGAACAATTTAAAAATACATAAATAACAGTTTTATCTTCCGAATACAGTAATCATAATGAACTCGTTACTTTCTAAAACCATTACAGAAAAAGAAAGACTTCAACACAGAGTCTGGCTTCTACATGTCCATACTTGTTCCTGTTGCCTGGTCAGAATTGTATCACTGTACGCTATAATATTTGTATATTCATTCAGAAAAAGGCAAAAAATATTTTCCCCCAAAAAATCGATTTGTATTAAAATCCAAATTAAAGTGACAACGGTACAGAAAAATTAAGCAGCCAACCTTACGCATTTCGCGCTGTGGTAGCACTTTCATTCTTTAATGTCCCAGACACCGGTGTTCTACCACAAAGTCCGGGAACTAAGAAGTTCCCATAGAGTGAACTGCATATGCAAGTAGGGGTGCCACCCAGCTGGTATTTTATCAGTAAAAAATGACTTGCTCCCAATGTCAAGTCTATGAAGGTAATATCAAGGCCGGTGTTCTGACAAATTTCTGGAGCAAATTCTCCTGCGCAATCGCAGGAGAATTTGCTCATTGCGCATGCGCATAAAGTTACAGCTGATAACTGGCAGCTGGATAGGCGTGCACATGCGCTGTGTATCGCTGTGGTCGATGATCTGGTGAGAAGGGGTGTGCGGGGGGTGTGAGGTGGGTTGCGCAGCTGGCGCATGCGCGGTGGTCACAAAGTTACAGCTGAGTTATCAGCTGTAACTTTATGCGCATGCGCAATGAGCAAATTCTCCTGCAATTGCGCAGGAGAATTTGCTCCAGAAATTTGTCAGAACACCGGTATTTTTTGGTGGAAAAGGTAGCAACCCTACATGCACGCAAACACTGAATTTACACATTCCGTGATGGTGCACATGCGCTGTAGTCTCGGTTAACACACTGAATGATCGCACTCATGCGCAGTTTGCCCAATGTTAAGATCTGAGGGATCGCACTCATGCGCAGTTTGCCCAATGTTAAGATCTGAGGGATCGCACTCATGCGCAGTTTGCCCAATGTTAAGATCTGAGGGATCGCACTCATGCGCAGTTTGCCCAATGTTAAGATCTGAGGGATCGCACTCATGCGCAGTTTGCCCAATGTTAAGATCTGAGGGATCGCACTCATGCGCAGTTTGCCCAATGTTAAGATCTGAGGGATCGCACTCATGCGCAGTTTGCCCAATGTTAAGATCTGAGGGATCGCACTCATGCGCAGTTTGCCCAATGTTAAGATCTGAGGGATCGCACTCATGCGCAGTTTGCCCAATGTTAAGATCTGAGGGATCGCACTCATGCGCAGTTTGCCCAATGTTAAGATCTGAGGGATCGCACTCATGCGCAGTTCAACCAGTGGGAACTTCTGAGTTTCAGGACTTTGTGGCAAAACACCAGAGAATGCAATCAGGCTCGCACGCTACCTCTTTCCCGAAAACGCAGGTAGAACGCAGCAGGACAGACCCACCAAATCAGGACAGTTGGGGGTATGCTTATCTGTTAGCAAATCTGTCTATCTCTGATGAGATCAGATGGGCTGATAAAGTGGCACCAAGGGCAACTAAATTGTTTTTGCCTCTCCAATCCCCCACCTCCCTGGCCAACATTGCCAGTCCTGCCCTGATATTACCAAAATCTCTCTTCCCAATTGTAAATCTAGTTCTTTAAATACTGTAAAACATGAAAGGCATGCCAAGAAAAGCCTGGTAGTTTATAAATAAGTCATCAACCTTACACAGATCTACAGAACAGATGTCTGCAGCATGAACCCATGCAAGGTGGGTATGTGCAACCATTGCATCAGCTTAAGCCATGCTGGACTCACCATCAAAACCCAGTTCAGCTTCTTTAGGAAATTCAAATCCGGGGTTTATCTCCGATTTCTTCACCACCTTGTTGGCATGGGAGGTCTCAGGGCTCTCAGACATGGTAGCGGACATCATGGAGGAGAACCTACAGGTTCCTATTACAAAGTAGATAGGGGGATATGATCATCATTCAAAATATCTCACATCGGTCACAATGACATGACTTGAGAGCTTGGGGTCCAAGGTGCAAACACAGACACTCCGAAAACAAAAACTAGTCCCAGCACCAAACACTAGCAAATTCTATTCCGTCACCATAGAGAAGTGAAAGAATGTAGCAGAGCGTCGCTCACCGCAATAGCTAGCCTATCAATAGCTGCGTTCAAACTGCAGAGGACTCGCCTTTATTCCGCGGTGCATGACGGGAATTGTAGTTTCAACCTCACTACCTTTCCAAGAAACAAAAATATATTGCTATCATAGTAACAAAATGTATTTCTATCTCTTATTTATAGCTTTTTTGGGCACTTGTATATGAGGTTAGAGTAAATATCCCTAAATCCAATATGAACAGTTGCTAAAACCAGGTTCATGTTCCAACCACAATATGGCCGATCGGGCTCTGGTCTCCCCTGCTCTGCAGCTATTGGTGACTTTTCCTCACATGGCGGCATGTTGCCAAGGTTACGCTGTCATTTCCGGAACGCTAGCCCAGATGGTTCTTGCCACCTAGTAATTCGGCACATTTGGAACTACAGCGGTGTTTGCAACCTATGGTATGATGGGTTAATTGTAGAGGAGAAAGTGTATTTCAGTACTTTTTTAATTTCAGCAATTAATGGTATTTGATAATAAATAATTTTTTTTTTTAACAAAATTTTGATGAGCAGGTACATTCAATATGTTGATAATCATACAAATGCATTATTTAATGTGCTAGTTTTTTTTTTGGGGGGGGGGGGGGGGGTTGCATGTAGCATTGGGCAGATTTGCAAGTAAAATAACGGCTTGTATAATTTTAATATCTTCCTCAGTACTATTTGGCATTAAAATATTGTATCTGTATGAGACTGCATTACTTTTTTGTATAGGTGCAGTAGCTGACTTTGATTTTGAAGATGGGGAAAGCCAAGAAAAAAGATGGTAAAAAAGCAGATAAATTGACAGTGGAAAACTCCGAAGAGAACAGTTCCAAGATATCCTCTGTTTCGGTAACCCCAACTGAAGAGTTGTCTTCACCATCCTTTAAATCTATTCCCCATGAGGAACCTGTAAAGCAGGAAGAACCGCCTGTCAGTGTCCCTGTTTCCGAGGTCTACGAGGAACCGGTTCTTGCTCAGCTTATTGTTGAAAGGTATATATAGAGCATAATTGGATATTGTGTAAGTGGTTTGAAAACACTTGTTAATGTGTAGTCCATATATACTGTGATAGATACCCTGTGCAATTTCGGTTCAGTGGTATTCTATTAAAATGCAAGGATATACACAGTGGGAGTCTCTCAAACTCTAAAATACAAAAGGAGAATAACTAATACAAAAGGGAAATATGTCTCTGTTAGACATATATCTCGGAAGCAAATAATGGAGTCTATTCACTTATTGGTAAACAACTGATTGAACAAAGAAATGGGAACCACATTTCATCAAGAACGGACAGTGCTAAAATAGCAAACCCTATAAAATGTAACTCACATGGGAGGAGCATCACCGTTTTGCTCACTTGCACCAATATAAAGGAGTACTCTCCATTAGCACATCAGACTGTTCCGACCCTGTAAGAGCAGTCCAGACCTGAAGTGTCTGGCACGCCTCCTGTGCACAAGGAACACAGCAACCACAAACATACATTTCGGCCTATCATAGCATGTCAGTGCGATATGTCTAAATAAGAGATTGTGCAGGAACAAACTTGGGGAGCTTTCCTGCAAGAAGAGCTCCTCTGGCCATGGATAATACCTAGTTACATCTTTAAAACGTCACACGTTCTTTAAACAGTGGATTATACAGGGCCAACTCTGTTCTTACGGGAGACATTTACTAGATTTGTTTCTGGATAAACTGGCATGTACTTTTTCACTAACATGCCAGTTAATCTTCAGTCTCTGGTAGTGCAGTGAGAGATCCTCTTTTTTACATGCCAGCAACAAAGGGGACCTCAAGTACGTCCCCTCTTCTATTGCAACCAACAGAAACAGGCAGCTGGTCCAGTCAGTGGTGTATCTTGGTTTTGTGCTGCCCTAGGCAGACAAAATTCGGGCACCCCCCTACCCACGCACGACATGTCCCACAACCCACATCACCCTATTACATGCCCCCATCACCCCCATTACATACATCCATTGCCCCCATCACATACCTCCATTGCCCCATCACATACCTCCATTGCCCCCATCAGATGCCCTATCATCCCCATTATATGCCTTCATTAACCCCATCACCCCCATTATATGCCTCCATTAAACCCATCACCCCCATTTTATGCCTCCATTAACCCCATCACCCCCATTATATGCCTCCATTAACCCCATCCCCCCATTACATGCCTCCATTAACCCCATCACCCCCATTACATGCCTCCATTAACCCCATCACCCCCATTACATGCCTCCATTAACCCCATCACCCCCATTACATGCCTCCATTGAATAGACCTCAATGAGTAAACGTCAAACATGCAATCCATTGGAATCTGTATACATCATTATTAAGATGGTTTGTATTGTTCAGGCCTTCTAGTTGTGGGAAGAAGCCACATACATTTTTAATATATTGCTGCTCTGCTTTATTTTGTAGGTACGAGGGAGACACTGTGCACGGCTTGTATGAAGGAGATGGTGTTGCATTTTTCATAGATGGAAATATTTACAGAGTGAGTGCATTTGCCTTTATTATTTGTCTTGGACAACTTTGGGGACCTAGCCTGGTAACACATAGGTAGACCTCATAGTTCAAAAAGCAGGAAGAAATCTAGTAAAATCGCAAATGAACCTTCTAACATGCTGGAGATCCCACAGGTTTAAACACAGATTAGGGTTATATCCAGTGGTGTATATAGGTTTTTTGATGACTAAACTAATGTTCACCCCAACCCTCGTTTACTTTACAACAGTGTCAGATGGCTCCCACATCCCTGTCCATAGACCCAGATTGCTCCCACATCCCTTTCCATTGCACCATGTTTTTCCCTAGTGATATAGTGGGAGTTGCCAGAATGTCTGTGCAGGCAATGAGGATGGATATACAAACAATGGCTCTGCTGTCACCTCATCTCGTTCGCTGGCACTCCATCCAGTCTGGCACACAGGAAGACAAACTATAAGAAGGTTAAAATGATTAGTTATTTGACAATGAGACTATTCGCATGCTGGTAGTTTCGCATACCATACAATATCCTGGGGAATCCACTGATAAATATTTCAAGCATACTCTGCAACATACATACTCTGCTACAAAATAGTAGTATTGCTGCAGATTAATATGTGTGTATTTGTTCACCAAGGGCACATTTTCTGAGGGGCTGATGCATGGAAAAGGAACTTACACGTGGGCTGATGGACTGACATACGAGGTAATGCAAAATACTAACATTTTATTCAAATCAAGTTGATTCAAGTGCTATTTGTGCTTAATGGGTCAGAAAGGAACCTAAACAGGATCTCTGGGGCGTACAATGCACACGTCACATGTATTGATGTCATACAAACATAAATAGCAGAAAGTGGCTTTTTGATTAAGCTGTTTGTGCACAGTGTACTGCGGAATGCACAGGATGCAGGCATGCTGGGATATGAAACCCGGGAGAAATGATGGTGGCTGGCAAAGAGGCAGTGGAGCAATTGCACCCAGGCATCTCTCCTCAACGGGCCGCATCACTTTTCCCGCGTATGTAGCAGAAATGCTGCTGGAGCGGCAACACAGAGACGCTCCTTACCTACAGCGTGATGAACTTCCTCGGTGAAGTGTCATTACCTGGCAGATCCAATAATTAGCAGTGCTATTGCTCTATATAAGAGCTTGGCACTCTGGCTTCAAAGCCCCTATCATAATAAGCTTGTCTCCCCTGTTTGTATGTAGAATGATTGGCACATTCTATTTTATGTTCAATTCCTCATGAATGTAGTATAGCAAAATGCGTCAGGTCCCTGCAAAATATTGGGATGTCATTAACATCTGCTAATGCTACCCGTAAGGGGGCGGCACACTCTATAGCATATTCACAGCAATTGTAATGCATTTTTTTTGTCTTGATAGTATTGTTGTTGTTTTTCATAGATTTGTATTAAAGTGATTTTAACATTACTTTTCCTGCCCAGAATGTTTATGTTACTATAGGTACAGGATATTATGATTTATTTTTCCTTTAAAGAAATTCTGAAACCATGGCTGGTACTATTATTCTTTAAAGGGGCCGTATCACCTAAACATTGTTTTTACTGTAAATGTAGAGAATATAACATTATTGAAAATGAGCTATACATTGTATTAGCATAACTGCAACTTAAATGGGTCTGTGGAGTCTCCTTTTTATGACATCAACTGTGGCACGGTATGCAAATGCCACATTTCCCAATGAAAGCCAGTTAATTTGCATATCAGGCCACAGGTGATGTCATAAGCGGGAGACGCCACAGTTTTTATCCTCTACATGCACAGTAACTAGGGTTGCCACCTGGTAGGTATTTTACTGGCAGGCCGGTAAAAAATTGGCATCTAGCCAATGTTAAGTCTATGGAGACGGTAGCAAGGCCGGTATTTTTCTGAAGAAAAGGTGGCAGCCCTAACAGTAAAGCTAAATATTCAGTACCGTTGTCTTTAGTAGAATTAATATCTGATAATACAAAACTTGAACTCCCCTCCCCAATTTACATTGTTATCATGGATTAGTGAGGTAATCAAACAAGTGACCTTTTATTGTTTTTAATTACAGGGAGAGTTTTCCATGAATTTCCCAATGGGACATGGTGTTTACATATGGCCTAATGGTTGTCGGTATGAGGGGCAGGTGTATAAGGCAATCAGACAGGGAAATGGTATCTTTATTTCAAGTAACCAGCAAGTTTCTTACGCTGGAGAATGGCGTAAAGGTGCCAAGCATGGGAAGGTAAATATACACTTCTAAAAACAGAATATTGTAACTTAAAGAACTATTCCAAGTCAAGAATAACAAATAAATGCATTTCTTGGTGTGCTGTCTTGGATTAAAAGGGAAAAGGTGATCATTGTTGACCAGATTGCCGTCTGCCTACCCAGAATCCCTTGCAGTGGATTGTTTTTCATCGATCTCTTTAGAAGTACCATTTCCCCTCTCCTAAAAAAAAATATTTGACAGGCTCCCGAATTTGTCTGTTTGGCTTCCAAAGTCTACAAATATTACTTCAAATATGTGAAGCTGTAAACATTGCTTGCTGATGCTGGCGGTCTCTTTCTTCCAGGGTGCCATTTACTATAATGCAGAGGGAACCTCTTGGTATGATGGTGAATGGATAAAAAATAACAAAGAAGGATGGGGCGTGCAGTGGTATGTATCTGATTTGTTACTCTGAAATCATATGGCTCAACATATACATATTGCTTCCGTTGAGTTGCAAAGTCTTGACGCATAGAATCTCTTGTTACTCATGGAGATCTGGGTGTCATATAGATTAATCCTTTATTATATGTCAGAAGTAAGTGTAAACAATAAGTGAATGCAGGTTGAGTTTCCCTTATCCAGACATCCGTTATCCAAAATGATCCGTTATCCAAACTTTTGGGGGGATTTTGCCACAAGTTGCAAATCCACACACACCATAATCATTCTTTAAGCATTATCCTGCAAAAATGGATAAATTTTTTAAAAATATCCTTAAGAGGACCATATCATATTTGCATAGCAGGTGCAATTTAAAGGTGACTTGTACTCCACATGTGCATGACAAACTCAGTTTCAGGTAGGTAAATACTCTTAAACAAATTGATAGGCGTTTGAACATTGGGCTTTTAAGTACACTCCTATATTGTGCATAGTTGTCAACATCGGCCATGTTTCCAGGGACACATATTTGTTCCACATGCTGCAGAAAGAGCACGCAAAGTGCAGCCTGGCAGTAAGTAGGGTGGATATACACACAGACACAATCCAATTAATGAATCAGGCTGGAGATCTCATAGTCCCCGGAAGCATGGGCAATTTTGGCAACTATGACGGTGTGGAAGTAAGCCGGTGCTCTGGAGAGAAGGGGCCGGGTTAAGACCACCCACACAGACGAATTAATAAAAGTAAAGTCAGCAGCACTCAGGTTTCTTCACAAAATAAGCTTCAAACGAGGGCTGAAGTAATGCTGCCGTCTTTATCTAGGGCATAATAAAGACATAACAGTGGACACGACTGACGCGTTTCGCATGGGGGTGAAATCGCCAGCAAATATGTAGATCCATAGATATACTTACCTGATGGGACCTGCAGCCATGGCAGCCAATGCTACCGAGATGGATGTGCACATATCCATCTACACCTATTCAGAATTGTCAGTGGCTGTCAGTACTGTAGAACACATGTTATTAATGTTGCCCTCTAACTTTTAAAGTTCTTGAACGCAGTCCCTTTGTCAATGTGACTAGAACAATGTATGTTAATTTACCATCTTTAAAGTGATACCTTGTCATTTTTACATAACAGGAACATTTTTAGGGCCAGAATGAATTTGCCTCTTTCAGTGGCAATGGGGGATCAATGGTGGCTCTGCAGGGTTTAAACCAGTGGTTTTATTTTAAAAAACCTCAAGTTTTTTTTTAAACACAACTGAGTAATCCCTAAATCCTGAACTGTTTGGGGTGGGTGAGAACTGGTTTGGAAACCACTGATTTAAATCTTTACATTTTTTTGTGCCAACACATTTAACCCCATTTAACATTAATTTTTGAAGCCCTTCTATGGTGCACCATCCTACTGTATGTATGACTCAATATGTTTTACTGATGGGATTTGTTATCGTTTTATTATATTTACACCAGCTTTAAGAATGGCAACATCTATGAAGGTCAATGGAAAAATAATAAGTTCCATGGCGAGGGTCGGATGAGATGGCTGTCGTCGAATCAAGAGTACATGGGGCAATGGGTGAATGGGATACAGGTACTCCAGCCATAGTGTGGAATAAGTTCTGTTTCTAGAAGACGTTTGAGTGACCCTTCTTTACGAGTTGGAAAAAATAATCTACCCAAAAAAGTGGCCTATGTATAACTCAAACTCCCAAGTCCCAACAAATGTGCTTGTAACGAACTTTCAGTGTGCTCCGATATCGGAGTGCCGTCACATGCTGAAATTACAGTCATTCAGGCACATGATCTATACACGATTATACATAACAAACTGCCATTGTGCCTTTTTTTACTTCCCGATTTTAACTTGGTGTAACGGAATACATAAACCCAATGAGTGTTCTGCCCTTGACAGTAGCAGTCCAGTATAACTCTGCCGTAACATATTTTTGTTTTAATTAACAGAATGGTCACGGGACCCATACTTGGTTCCTAAAGAGAGTGGTGGGTTCTCAGTATTCACTTAGAAATGAATATGTTGGGAAATTTGCCAATGGGGAACGCCAAGGACATGGACAGTTTTACTACGCAAATGGAGCAATGTACGACGGAGAGTGGAAAAACAATAAAAAGCATGGGATGGTAAGCACATTTTTATTGTGGAATACAGGTCATATTGTGATGTGTGTATTTACATAATCGCCAAGTTTTATCAGATGTAGCTGTAATTACGCGACTAGACTTGGAACTGCATCGCCATTTTTTTTTAACCATCCTCAGCATTCCACTGTGCAAAATGTGGTAATGATGCAGTAATTCCACTGTGCGTAAAATAATAATAATAATAATAAAGGAATGTTATTGATTAGGAAATATATGTGTTATTGTGTGACATACCTGATATTAAAGTCCTTTTGAGATGAGCCATGTTGATTTTCTACCAGATTGCACCAGACCATTTAATGCTTTAGTACAAGATGCAGAAGTTATTCTTGCTCATGGCATGCTTGCATGTAGAGTGGTGACTAGACACAGACACAATCAAAGGCTTTATGTGTGAAGCTCTTAGGGTGGAGAACACAGAAGTGAGAAATCCATTTATATAACTGTTGCTAATATTTTAATAAATTGTTCGCCTAGTGTGATACCACCAGTGGAATACATCCCCTCTTTCCACAGTGCCAGCTTTGACACACATCACTTCCCACAGTGCCAGCTTTGCCCTCCACATCATTGTTCAGTGGCTACTTTGACCCACATTATTGTCAGTGCCTGCTTTGTCCTGTGCATATTTTGTCTGTGCCGGCTTTGACCTGTGCATTATTTGTTAGTACCAGCTTTGCCCTGTGCATTATTTGTCAGTGCTAGCTTTGTCCCGTGCATTTTTTTGTCAGTGCCTACTTTGTCCTGTGCATTATTTGTCAGTGCCGGCTTTGCCATGTGCATTATTTGTCAGTGCCTGCTTTGTCCCGTGCATTATTTGTCAGTGCATTCTTTGTCTGTGCATTATTTGTCAGTGCCAGCTATGTCCTGTGCATTATTTGTCAGTGCCAGCTTTGTCTTGTGCATTATTTGTCAGTGCCAGCTTTGTCCTGTGCATTATTTGTCAGTGCCAGCTTTGTCCCGTGCATTATTTGTCAGTGCCAGCTTTGTCTCGTGCATTATTTGTCAGTGCCAGCCTTTTCCGTTGCATTATTTGTCAGTGTGGCTTTGTCCCGTGCATTATTTGTCAGTGCCAGCTTTGTCCCGTGCATTATTTGTCAGTGCCAGCTTTGTCCCATGCATTATTTGTCAGTGTGGCTTTGTCCCGTGCATTATTTGTCAATGCAGGCTTTGTCCTGTGCATTTTTTGTCAGTGCCAACTTTGTCCCGTGCATTATTTGTCAGTGTGGCTTTGTCCCGTGCATTTTTTGTCAGTGTGGCTTTGTCCTGTGCATTATTTGTCTGTGCGGGCTTTGTCTTGTGCATTATCTGTCAGTGCCAGCTTTGTCCCATGCATTATTTGTCAGTGTGGCTTTGTCCCGTGCATTATTTGTCAATGCGGGCTTTGTCCTGTGCATTTTTTGTCAGTGCCAGCTTTGCCCTGTGCATTATTTGTCAGTGCCGGCTTTGTCCCATGCATTATTTGTCAATGCGGGCTTTGTCCTGTGCATTATTTGTCAGTGCCAGCTTTGTCCCGTGCATTATTTGTCAGTGCCAGCTATGTCCTGTGCATTATTTGTCAGTGCCATCTTTGTCTCGTGCATTATTTGTCAGTGCCAGCTTTGTCTCGTGGATTATTTGTCAGTGCCGCCTTTGTCCCGTGCATTATTTGTCAGTGCCAGCCTTTTCCGTTGCATTATTTGTCAGTGCCAGCTTTGTCCCATGCATTATTTGTCAGTGTGGCTTTGTCCCGTGCATTATTTGTCAATGCGGGCTTTGTCCTGTGCATTATTTGTCAGTGCCAGCTTTGCCCTGTGCATTATTTTTCAGTGCCGGCTTTGCCCTGAGCATTATTTTTCAGTGCCGCCTTTGCCCCACAACACCTACCTCATGTCTGGTCCTGGATATGAAGTCTTGCAATTTAGTGAGACACAGTGTGCAGGGAGAGAGTAGGGAAGAGACTACCAACTGCGTGGAGCATAAATAGGTCGGCCAGGCAATTGGTCACAGGAGTCACTCGGGCCCCATAGGGTAGCACTACGGGCTCGCTTATGACCACGGGCTCCCTTATGACCACAATTGTTATGCCCTTGATGGGTGGGAACCCTATTGTTGGCCACTAGGTGGTGATGTCTGCTCTAATACATTCAATCAACTAAGAATGTGAAATATTTCTACAGAGCCTAGATCTGTGCATTTCAAATAAAAGATCTGTGCATTTCAAATAATAGATCTGTGCTTTTCAAATAAAAGATTGGTACATTTCAAATAATAGATCTGTACATTTCAAATAATAGATCTGTGCATTTCAAATAAAAGATTGGTACATTTCAAATAATAGATCTGTGCATTTCAAATAAAAGATCGGTGCATTTCAAATAAAAGATCAGTGCATTTCAAATAATACTGTAGATCTGTACATTTCAACTAATGGAGTATTGAAAATCATTGTTGATTTTAATATGTTTGATGTTTTACGGTATCTGTGTTTTTTTTTTACTTTCAGGGAAAGTTCATTTTTAAGAATGGGAAAATCTATGTTGGTGAATTTGTAGAAGATCAGATAGCCGAATTTCCCAATTTTAAGTATGACCGGGTTAATACTCCAGATCTGAGCGGTATCCGAACTCAGAGTCCAATTAATGCAGGTGAGCAAATTGTGCAACTATAGTGCCTTTATATTGGCACACGCATCTTCCCCCTGGAGGTCCATATTGTACTGTGTACTGCACCACAGCTTTGCATGTACCATTACATTCCTGCTCTACATTGGCCCATGACTCACACTGACCGCACCCTCGTTATGTCCATGATTCACCCTGACAGAGGAACTGGAGATGTAAATAGGGTTGCCACCTTTTCTTCAGAAAAATACCGGCCTTGGTACTGTCTCCATAGACTTAACATTGGCCTGATGCCAATTTTTTACCGGCCTGGCAACCCTAGATGTGAATAATCCACTCCCTTATTTCTTTGCCTCCAGTTCTAATGCCATTGCTCTACAGTCATTTGTATCTTCTCTCTTTTTGATATTGTTGGTTTTCTCTTTTCTACTTCCTATACCAAGCCCAGGAGTTCAATCACTGTAGTTCTACTGCTGTTTCTGTACTGTTTTGGCTTCTCTAGTTCCCCAACTCAGCTCTCTCCATTGGATCTTGCTTGCTTACTCAACATTTTTATGTACTTTGTGTTGGCTTTCTTCTTCTATGTGATGCTTGATGTTTCTTTGCGTGTGGGTCTACTTCCCCCAGATGTTATTTTTTACATGTATACCTGACATTTGCGTATTTAAGCAACTTATATTTTCCTAGGCATTTTTCCAACACTTTTAGCATGCTGTAGGTATATAGTTACATATAGTTACATAGTATCTTAGATTGAAAAAAGACTTGTCTCTATCAAATTCAACACTTTTTTCTATTCCTTTGTTATCACTGTTGATCCAAAAGAAGAGACAAGAAAACCATATTTCAGCAATTTCAAATTCTGACTTCAATGGGGAAAAAAAGTCCTTCTTGACTCCAAATTGCAATCAGAGTTCTCCTTGGGTGAACAAGCACTAAATAAATATTAATACCTATACTAACATACATAACTCTCTATGTTCTGGTTCTTTAAAAACAGTATCCAAGCCCCTTTTTAAGGCATCTAATGAATTTGCTAGCACCACCTCTTTAGGCAGTGAATTACATAACTTTATTGACCTTGTCGTAAACAAATCCCTTCCACTGTCGTAGGTCAGTATCTGTTAATTCCTTCCTCTTTTCATCGAAGTTCAATAGTCCTGGAAGTTTAACAATGATAAGAAAGGAGTTGAAATATGGTAGATGGTTTTATCTCAGGTTAATTTAATGACATCAAATCTAAACGTTGATCAATTTTACAATTTTTCACATTGATTAGTGTTATATTGGCAGATTATGTGACTTTATTTTTTTACTGATAACTTTCCTTCTCCAAGGCCAGGTCGAATAACAATGGTCAACTTGTATTGGTCTTTTTTACTATGTGAGATAATGTTAATAATCATCTTCATTTACAGAGAAACTCTGCAGTCCCAGGTCGAGATCAGGCATACCAAGCTTATCAGGATCCTACATTGAACTTGACATTTCTTCACTGCTAAACACATTTCCTGAAAACAAACAGCTTGAAGAACTGAAACAGGTCTTTATTTATATCATTTTACCCCCTTCAGCCTCTAAACCAGTCCTCACGCCCCCTCCCCCCCCCCCCTAGGATTTTGGAATTACCCACTTGTGTTTAAAACCCCTCCCTTTTAAAAAAACACAAGTGGGTAATCCCCAAAACCTGGACTATTACGGGGGCATTGGGATTGGTTTTGGAACCACTGCTCTCAACCTTCAAAAACATTCAAATAATAATTTGGATTTCCAGAAAAATAAAATAACTTTTTTATGTGTGAGTCATAGTTGTGTTTGTTTGCTACCCAATAAATGCTGTTGAGTTGACAAATTCCAAATATAGGCCAATTATGTCCAGCAGGAAACATTATTTGACTCTGTTTTTCCATCTTGGATTAAGTAGTGTGAGTTTTGTAACTTTGTGGTATTGTTTAACTTTTTAATGTGGAGTGGAACGTACCATCAGGGGAGAGGGCTGGTAAAGAGGGCAGAAGGGCAATTGTCCCCCTCTCTCTAAAGTCACTCAATGTGCTGGGGTTGAACCATTTTTCTCTTTTATGTGCCCGAGTGGGTAACACTTCTGATCTTTCTTGCTATCCATTGTCTTGTCTGTCTATGTGTGTCTGTTTCTGATGATATCAAGTCTGTAGATAAAGTGGAATCATGGGCAACTAAATTGTCAGCCCCCCACCCCTGGGGCTACAGTGGCAAGCCCTCCCCCGTATACTATACAGACAGTTCTTTTGTGCTGACAAACAGTATCCATTTTGTGATGTAGTACAAAAAAAAAACATAGACTTTTTAGAGGCCAGACTAAAATCTCTGAGGGCCTTCTGGCCTATGGGCTGCCTGCTGGACATCAACAGTTTAGTGACTAAACCCCCATATCGATGAACATCAGATGGTTCAGTGGGTTAAAAGGGATACTGTAGAATCTGTTCAGTATTCAAGATTGCAGGTTTGATTCCTGGCATGTTCAACTCAGACCTTCATCCTTTCAAAGGGGATCAAATAACCACCAGTACATTGCTTTAATAGTTACATCTCCTGTATGGAGGACCATAAATAGTTAGATAACAAGGATGTACTTGAAAAAGAGAGACTATCGCAATGTACCTTTGCTTGTTAAATGTTTTGTTGGTCAAATGGAAATAATCTTATAACGTACACCTTTTCTAGTTTGAAAGGTGTGTTTATGTAGCGTCCAACAAACAGACAGGTATCTATCGCATGTTTCTTTAATTCGGACTGTTTTCAATGTCATAGGTTGAATATGCTATTCTTAGGAACTTGTCCGAACTGCGCAAGATATACCGGTGTTACAGCAGCTTGGGATGTGAGAGCTCAGTGGACAACGCATTTCTCATGACAAAGCTGCAGTTCTGGAGATTTCTCAAGGACTGCCGGTTCCATCACTACAATTTAACACTTTCAGAAATGGATCGTATCCTTATTGGTTCGTAGGTGCAATTTAATTTGCTGATTAGCACTAAAAACTTGATGAAAAAGGGAGTTGCAAGGGAATTTCAAAATGGAGGCCAAAATAGCCGAGTTGGAAAAGTTCTCCAGTTCAGCTGAATGGGAGATTTTTCCGAACTCGACTACATTGGCCTTAATCCTGTCTCAATTCATGAATAAACCCTCAGTTTACAATGCAAAGGTAAAGAATAGAAAATGATGAAAAACGATCTATACATTGTGATAGCAGAATTGCAAGCAAATTCATGAATCCACCATAACCTGCGATATATATATATATATATAAATATATACATTAATTTGTAAATTTAATCTATTGTGTTTTCTTAAATACTGACAAATATGAATGATTTTTTTTTTTTTTTTTAAATCTTTAAGACATTCTTTATTATACAAAACATTAATGACAGACATACAAGACATCAAAACAGTAATAATAAGTATCCATCAGAACAAACAAGACCGTTTACAGATCGGGTAGCGAGATAATCCCAAAGATGCAAAAAAAAAAAAAGAGAGAGAAAAGGAGAAAAAAAAAAAAAAAGGAAGAAGGGGGGGCAGTCATTCCACGGTCGGGTCCGGAGGTAAGGGTCAGGGGGTCTACGGCGACAATTGTGTGTAAAAAAGTTATGTAGTGTCTAAAGAAAGAGTGGAAAATAGCAAAGTGTCTAAATCGTCTGAATCTTAGGATTCTCTGCTATATCAATGATTTCTATTTATTATTTCAGTTGATAATGCAGAAAAGGAGGGCGTACATTCTCCACATGCGACAATGCTTCTTAGGACATTTTTGACGAATATTATATATTTGGCTTATCACATCTGCCACAAAGAAATGCCGTAAGTACATTATTTACCCCCCTCTCTCTCCGGGTGTGACCACAGTTTACTCCCATTGTTAGCTTTCTTCCAAACCGTTATCATCAAAGTCGAGTTATATTAATAATAGTATATTTATAATAGTTACTTATTGACTGATATAATAGTTACTGAGTTACTTATTATTTTTATGTTTAATATGGATCTGTCATCTTCTGGATCTGGTGATCCTGGAAGCCTGCACACTCACTAACAAAAATCTATTATTATTATTATTATTATAGAGAGAACATCATATCTATTGTTGACTGTTTTGCCAAAGTAATGACCAATAATATATTGCCCTTTGCAAGAAATATCAACGGTATGTATGTCATTTTATTATTTATTTTATAAAGCTTGATCACATTCTGCATAATTTGTACAACCAAGATCAACTTGTTTCTCTTTTTTAGGGTTTTTATTTTGTGATTCCCAGAAAACTACAAATGCCATGTGTTACATTGACAAGTGCTGGGAAATCTATAGGCTTTACTGCCAGCCAAACACGTCTGCACCTCATGAACCTACCATGAAAATGAGGCACTTTATCTGGCTGATGAATGTAATTATATTTAAAACTGGATGGTTACATTGTCTATGGTTGGCATATTATTCATAGCAGACCCTGAAAGGCCCAAAATGGCAACACTGTGACACTACATTGTGATGTCATAGCTGTCTAATGCCCTAAATGCATTAAGCCCCGCCCATTTACACGACAACTGGAGATATTAGCGAATGGGATCAGAATGAATGAGAAGTACATTTAGTACCTGAATGGAGGTTAAAGTATAACGTTTTGTCTGAGATTCATAATTCACAGTAGATAACGTTCTAGAGGTCACCCATGCCTAGTTTACACTAAAATGTATTCATTTATCTTTTGGGTTAATGTCTGGTTATTTTCACAGGATTTGAAAATCACAGGCAAAGGACTTTCTGTAACAGACATAGTGGATATTTTAGCCGATGACGATCCATCTGTACGTAACGGAAATGATTTTAATTTGGAACTGGAGGTGAGAAGCTTTTTCACAGAGAAAGAGTACCTAACAATACTTATTTAATGACAGAATAAGCTTTGTATTGCACCTGTCCATGCAGACCTCATGGATGTGGAGAGTGCCTTGCATTCTCCACCTTCACAGTCTTTCTCTCCCCTCTTGCTCTGCAGAACAGGGGAGGGGGAGAGAACAGGGGAGGGTGGAAGGGGAGAGAACAGGGAGGGGGAAGAGAACAGGAGTGGGGGTGACAGAACAGAGAAGGGGAGAGAACAGGGGAGGTGGGTAGAGAACAGAGATGGGGTGGAAGGGGAGAGAACAGGGGATAAAACAAATGGGGGAGAACACAGGAAGAGGGGGAGAGAACAGAGATGGGGCTAGGAGTGGGATAGAACAGAGATGGGGGTAGGAGGGGGTGAGAACAGATGGGGAGAGGGAGAGAACAGAAGAGGGGGGAGGAAACAGATGAGAGGGGAGGGAAAGATACGGGGGAGAGAGAGGATAGATAAGGTATATGGGGAGAGGGAGAGTCATGGGGGGGGGGGGGGGGGCACCAAAAAGCTTTTTCGCCTGTGTAGCAAAAAATCCTTCCACCGGCCCTGAGTGTGAACTGGCATGTACTTTATCATCTCACCAACAGCTGTCATGCTTCCCTGATCGTCAACTGTCTCTCTACCATGTAAAAGCCCTCTTTTTTTTTTACGTTGGATCAGCACAGGGGACCTTAACTAGATGCCCCTACCTCAAATGAAGCCTTTTTTGATTACCCCTACTATTTTGTCTATTTAGTTCTCCACTAAGGGGGACAGCTGGAACTTGCTGTGGGCCCTCCTTTGATGGTGGGCCCTGGGCAAACACCTACGTTGCTCATTGGATTGGATAAGGCGGCCCTGCAATGCATATTTTCTCCCATGTGATGGGAATTTCAAACTTTAGGCCAAATTAAGCCAATGCAGCCGAATGGGAGAATTTTTAGAACTCTATTACTTTGGCCTTAAGTTTGCTATTTCCGTCTAAATTCCACCGCAGTTCTCTCTTGATTGAGCAGACTCTTATGATTACGTTTAGAGATGTAAGAACATGCCTGTTTGTTTCACACATGGGTTGATTCTTCTCTCTCTAGCTTACTTTCCTTGAGTTTTTTGAGGCTCTCCTCGGCTGCGCTGTGGTATGTGTCAAAGATGATCTGATAGAGCCATCAAACAAGGAATTATACATAGATGACACAAGAAAGCCAGAGCTTGAAGACGTCCGAGCAGATGTCATAGAACAGCAACTAGAGCATGTCCCCCAGGTACAGACCATTAGGGTTCAGCTTGTATTTCATGTTTTATACATTAAGAGATTTCTCAACATCTAGTAAAGTGCCTAAGGTGGGTCTGTTACCAATCCAGATAGTCATCTTGGCGTTATTTGAATGTCTATTGTCCTCCTGAGATTAATCACCATAGAGAGAACACTGAAAACCTTCTCCCAGGCTAGAAAGACTCCATCTTGTTCCAGATCGCCCTTGTGGTTATGAGTAAAATTGGAAGTTACAAAATAAAATGGCTGCCTTTGTCTCCATTGAACTTTGAGGGAGCTTGACAAATCCAAGGAGCCATGTATGGGACATGTCTTGTACATTCCTACTGCTGCCTCCTAATTATCCTCTATAATAAAGGACAAGTGTCTCTGCGTCCAGTCTCTGTGTCCGTGGGATTGCGCTACTGCGCATGTGCCCCACGGACAGCCGTTGGGACTTGGAGCGCAGAGACTTCGGGCAGAACACCTGTTCTGACTGATTTCTCGAGCAAATTCTCCTGCGCAATCGCAGGAGAATTTACTCATTGCGCATGCGCACAAAATTACAGCTGATCACTCAGCTGTAACTTTGTAAAGACTGCGCATGCGCGAGCAACGCTACCCACCTCCCGCCCCCTTCACACCACGCTAAGGTGGTAAGTAACACGGGGGGGGGGGGGGACGGGACATAAGGGGGCAACATAGGGGCAAGCACCCTGGTGAGGGGGGGAGCCTTGAGGGCTGCCTCATCTTGATGGGAGTTGTGATCCCCCTGCTGCATCAATAATACAGCAGGAGGATCACAACTCCCATCAAGATGAGGCAGCCCTCAAGGCTCCCCCCCTCACCAGGGTGCTTGCCCCTATGTTGCCCCCTTATGTCGTCCGTCCGTCCCCCCCCCCCCCGTCCACATATGTTCTAGCGCCCGTTAATTCAACGGGCTTTATGTCTAGTTTTACATAAAGCTCTAATGGAGGTCCACTTCCCTGGCTCCTAAAATAACTAGTCTGGCTCCCGAGTTGGTCAGTTTGGCTTTTACAGTCTACAAATAATTGTGAAGCCCTGATGTATAAAAAATTCAGATGAGAAGATAATTCTGGCCAAAGAAACTTGGAAAATGTGAACCATTAAACCAATCTAATCTGCCCATAATAAAATCTGATTTACCCATTTGTTCTTCATCTTATGCGCATGGCATACATTCTCGTACATCGTTAACTACTTCCACTATTCCAAATATCTAGTTTGTATGACTCAAGTGCCAAAAGCTAAATCTACTTAGCTACATCTCAGGATTAAGTGACTAAATAATAGACAAATTAATAAAAAAAAATTATTTGGTTTTTAAAACCTCAGGAAACACCTGTTGGCACACCAGAGGACCAAGCCCCTAAAAATGGCTCAAAAGCAACATCAAAAAGCCAGACGCCATCTTCACCGACGTATTCGACAAGTAAGTGAGAGGTCAACACTCTCTCAGCCCTTATTTTGGAAATCTAGGATTACCATCAGCAGGTCAGGTACAGTATAACAGATTTTAAAAAACGGACAGGTGTGGAGTTTTTTCTTAGTGTGAGATAAAACCCATGCAGAAGTTACAGTACTACCATACATTGATGCCATTAGACGTCAAAATGGGGTCACAATCTGAAATTGTGCAAGTTCCATAATATGAGCACTAGAGGGCGGTGTAAGTCCATAGTTTAATTTTACCAACTGCACAATAATTGCAGAGGAGACATTTCATGGTTTCTCGATTTGGATTTTTCACATTCACATTTAGTAATGCAAATCCATATACTACATGATGGATAACGGGGTGAGACATGCACCAAACCAAAAGGTTTGTAGTTTCAGTCTCACATAGCATTACAAAAATGTAATACATATCCGTCCCTTCCTGACTGCCCATCTCTCTTGGCATGGGAGGATGGTCATGGGAGTGGTTTTGTGTGGTCCATGCTTGCTGTTATGTAGACAAAGCAAAAAAATCTGTGCCAACGTGGTTAAATGCTTCAACCATCTATGCCGGTGATGGCAAACATTCTTGAACTTGAGTGCCCAATCATCTGCAGGAAGCGAAGATGAAGCTCTCAAGGTACTCTCTCATACCAGGCATCTTTCTGCCCATCAGTATCAGTCACCCTGCTCATTCTTGCTATTTTTCCTGTCCTATAATTTATTTAGCACTAACGAGTTCAAGTAAAAACTATGCTTTAAAGTGCCCAATATTCATAAATGTCAGTCTTAGACCATAACATTTTCGGAGTCCTCCATAATTGATGTTAATACTGTAGACAGATGCCGAGTGCCACCTCAGATCTCAGAGTGGCACCTGTGCCATAGGTTCACCGTTACCGATCTAGGCTGACCCTAACGGAAGTGTAAGAATTCCGTACTAGTGCCAGAGATCTCCTGACCAGCCCAGCAAAATCTCTGAAATGTGTTTCAACAGTATTCGGAGATATTATTCAAACTATGACACAGAACAAATTAGGGGCTATGTATGTAGAAGGTGCCCACATGGATAGCGCCTACTACTGGCGCTATCTACATGTGTGCCAATGTTCGACACTGATTCTCGACAAATGACGGGAGTCTGTGCTAGTCCTAAATTTCATGGTTGCTCCAGTGCTGGCAAAACCCTGTATCGGAGAACCTATGCCGTTTGGCAGGGGATCCATTCCCACAAACGTAATAGATGGATTTAAAAAAAAGTCAATGTGCAGGAACGTTTATAAATTTACACATACCTCTTTATGTAAGAAACAATACAACAATCTGAAGTTTAATTCTTATTTGATGCGTTTTATTTATTTTGGTAGAATACATGGAGCCAGAAAGGAAGACAGAAAAATGGTTTCATCAAATCAGTATATTTTTTATGAAGATATTCTTTCCGGAGTGTGATTATGCAGAACGGATAAAAAGAGAAATCCCAAAAATAAAACAGCAACAGGCGGAACAAGCTCGGAACCAGCTAATCAAAGAGGAAGAAGAGGCTAGGTACAGTATTACACCTGAGGATGGCACTAGGAGGGAGTAATGTGAATGTTTAAAATTATTAATATATGGTTTATTGTCCGGATGTGCTGACTTTTTAAAATGATGTAACATGTATTGGTGAGACGATATCGCTGATTAAGTAGGTGAGAAACTAAGCACTAGGACACATACATCTCCATGCTTATGGGTCTGTTTTTGGTTTGCAAGATTGACCGTGTGACACACCAATAATGTGACCTAGTACTGGGTCGCAGGCAGTCGTGTCTTCCAGACAAAATAGAAAACTTTTAAAAAGAAATTAAATTAGAAGAACAGGGCCAGTATATGGTTAAAGGGACTAAACCTAAACATTGCTTATTCTGTGAACGGAGAGAATAAAAAATAAATAAAACTCTATACATTGTGTTCGCAAAATTGCATTGAAATGTATAAAGTAAGAGACATATGTTTTATGTGTCTGGAGTATCCTGCTTATTAACATCACCTCAAGCCACAAGGTGATGTCATTAACAGGAGACACCACAGACGCATGAAAAGACAAAAAAGTGTTTGCAATTCTGGTAACAATGTATAGATCTGTTGTCATTATTTTATATTTTGTACATTTACAATATAAACAATGTTTAGGTAGGCAGAGTCCATTGAAAAGGGGACTCTGTCACCTAAGCATTATTATACAATGAATTAAAAATGATCTAAGTATTGTATGTAAATATGTTTTAAACGTTTCTGGTGTCAGACATCAAAAACAAGAGATAAAGTTAAAACACAATTTTCTCTTAATGTATGCACTGGCTTGCAAATCTTCTAATGCAATGTATAAATCTTAAAAACAACAACGCATAAAATATTCAATGTGTTTATAATATGAAAATAAATAAATAAAAATAATTTTTTTTTCCATATTATAAACACATTGAATATTTAATGCACTCCTGTGTTCTTTATTATTTATTTAGTGGGGATAGAGGTATTCTCTCCACATTTAAGTGAGCTGCATTATTTAATAATTATAATTTTTGAGTAGCGCCGAACACTTTTTTCTCATTTTCAATGTATAAATCATAGAAACATATAGAATGTGTCGGCAGATAAGAACCATTAGGTCCATCTAGTCAGCCCAATTTTTTTTTTTTGAGTACTTTTATTAGTCCCCTGTCTTATAGCTAGGATAGCCTTGTGTCTATCCCACACATGCTTAAAATCCTTGACTGTGTTTACCTCTACCACGTCTGCTGGAAGGCTATTCCATACATCCACTACACTCTCAGTAAAGTAATACTTCCTGATATTACTTTTAAATCGTTGCCCCTCTAATTGAAGACTATGTCCTCTAGTTGTGGTAGTTTTTCTTCTTTTAAATATACTCTCCTCCTTTAATGTGTTGATTTACTTTATGTATTTAAATGTTTCTATAATATCCGCCGTTAAGTCTTTCCTCCAAGCTATACATGTTTGTTTGTACTGTGACTGCAGAGAATAAACAATGTATAGGTTAATGTCATCACACACCCTCTTTACAAATGTATAGACAAGGCAATTTAATAGACATTGATATGCTTTTATATTTACGTAGGCGAAAAGAATTAAAGATGGCAGAGGAAGCCAAGAGAATTCAGACGATGGAAATGGAGATGGCAGCTGCTGCAATCTTGGAAGCGGCACCAATTGCTAAAGAGATTTCAGAAGAGGAGAAACATGTCCAGCTTCCAGTAACCCCAAAAGAAGAGCCTCCTGTATTACCCCCGCCATCAAGCACGAGAACAACGCCGGCGACAGGCAAAAAGAAAAGGAAGTAAATGCCAACTAATGGCGCCTTTCAGTTCTTTCCCATGTAGAACACATGTGGTTAGGCATTTAGATTAAGAATATCAATATCTGTTTTAAAAAAATTATTATGTAAATAAAACATAATTAAAAAAAAAAAAAAAAAAAAGTGGTCATCTTACTGGATCGTTTTTTCCAACCATTTAGTGAATGAACCCAAATGTTCATGATTTATACAGACACCGATCAGCCAAACCATTATGACCACTTGTGGATGTTACTTTGACACGTACCACCTACCTAAGCATTGTTGCATATCATGTACACCCTTCTATGGAAACTGTATTCCCAGATGGGAAGAGAATCAGAAGGGTGCCGTCTGATTAAAACAGCCTCTTGAATGGTGGTGATTGATTATCCTCCATTCTAAAGGTATTTCCTTCCATCTCTGCAAAAGCAAGCCGGCCGAGCGTCAGGCACTCTCAGTCATTGGTGTGACCTCCCCGTCAATCATGCTGCCCACAACCAATAATAAGAAAGGCGATGAGCTCCTCTCCCCAGTTGGAGGTGTGTCTGGCACCACACACCAATCAGTGCTGCCAAGGCTTAAAGAGACCTTCAAAAGAGGTGGCCATCATTTTTGAATGGTACTTTTTTGGCACATTATTAAAACGCCCATTTAATAAGACAGAAGTGGGCTTCTGTCTGGTTTAAAAGTTGTTTACAAAAAACATGTATATCAGACATTTTTCTTTAAAAGGATGATCATCAAAACCACATAATATTCATGCATTGTAGTAGTTGTTTAGTATTCTAAAAAAATTATTTGTTTTATTTATAGCAGCGTTGTGCAATGTTTTAATGTAAAATGCTCATTCAGAAGCAAAAAGTCCAGACAATCAGATGAATATTGCACTACAAAAGTAGCAGATAAGAGGTCTCATTGAAAAAAAAAAAGTCATCCTCACAGACTTTCTATTTGCCAACAGTAATTTTTGCAGTGAAGTCCTTGTTCTACTTGCCTATAGGCTAAATTATCGGACTTTTGTGGTTTGCTTCCACTCTGCATAAAACTACAGCTTGATTTGATTTTATTGACATGCAACATACATCATTTGAGACCCTGGCTGAAAGAATAGCGGACTCTGAACATTTAAAAGAGTAACGAGGACTAATGGATTTATTTTATCTTGGCATTGTTGCAACAGAAATGGAATGATTATTACAGGGGGTGCGGCTTTCAGGAGCGCTGATAAATATTTAAAATCTAAAAACGGTCTGAGCGTGGAGCCTATGGATAGAAATCCGGTTCTTACAAGGCAAGTATTGCCTTACAACAGTCATTCCAGTCAATAATATGACCGATATTCTGTCCGTGGTAAAGAAGGAGGCTGTTGTGCGCCATTTCTGAAGACAATCGAAGGTTAATCCAGGAAGAAGATATTATTGAATTGCTGTGTACAAAGTTTCTTAATTTCTTCTGCAAAAGAGAAAAATACAATATATTAGCAGAGAGCTCTCACTAAACAAGTTACAGTCAGGATCTAAAAAGCAGATATGGACAACAAGCATATCCTTAAAGGGACAGTCTAGTCCCCAAATTCACTTTGGGGCAAGATGAAGATCACTGCTTGTATAATGCACAGGCTTTTATCCTATGTGTGATGTGATGCAGGCATTCTGTATAAATCTCAATTTTAATATTTGACTCAAGCCCTCCCCAGTTATTACTCTGCATGTTCACTGCAGGTGCGGCAGCACTGATTCTATAGACACTGGGGATATAAAGTTTTGTTACTTCCTGTCCTCCTCAAATTGAGTCTATTGAGTGGCCTTGCTCTTGTACACAGTAGGATCTCTTAACAGTGCAGCGCATTGTCTGATGACAATTATTCTCATTGGTTCCAGCAGCAACAACAAAAAAAAAAAGACTTTTACTCATCTAGTGTGGGCAGTCCTTGTTTCTTGCAAACTGCTGTAATTTCACAATTTCTTCTAGCTGTAAGTATTTCATATTTTAAGCAATGCAAAATGTAAGACATGCATTTTAAAGTACCGTATATACTCGAGTATAAGCCGAGTTTTTCAGCACATTTTTTGCATAACAAGCATACTAAGGGGCAATATCCTGGAATATTACATGGCATATTGGGGGCAATATCCTGGCATATTACATGGCATATTGGGGGCAATATCATATTACATGGCATATTGGGGGCAATATCCTGGCATATTGGGGGAAATATCGTCATATTAAAATGGCATATTGGGGGAAAAATCCTGGCATATTACATGGCATATTGGGGGCAAAATCCTGGCATATTACATGGCATATTGGGGGCAATATCCTGGCATATTACATGGCATATTGGGGGCAATATCCTGGCATATTACATGGCATATTGGGGGCAATATCCTGGCATATTACATGGCATATTGGGGGCAATATCCTGGCATATTACATGGCATATTGGGGGCAATATCCTGGCATATTACATGGCATATTGGGGGCAATATCCTGGCATATTACATGGCATATTGAGGGCAATATCCTGGCATATTGGGGGCAAAATCCTGGCATATTAAATGGCATATTGGGGGCAAAATCCTGGCATATTAAATGGCATATTGGGGACAATATCCTGGCATATTAAATGGCATATTGGGGTCAAAATCCTGGCATATTGGGGGCAAAATCCTGGCATATTTAATTACATATTGGGGGCAATATCCTGGAATATTAAATGGCAGATTCGGGGCAATATTTACCAGTAGCTGCCTCATTTCCCACCCTAGGCTTATACTCGAGTCAATATTTTTTCCCAGTTCTTTGTGGTAAAATTAGGTGCCTCGGCTTATATTCGGGTCGGCTTATACTCGAGTATATACGGTACTTTGAAAGCACATTAATATGCATTAATATTCGGAAGATGCGTTTTGGGCACTAGACAGTCCCTTTAAGTCTTCTTTATACATCCAATGAAACCTTTAGGGCAGCGCTTCAGGACAATTGAAAGCAGGATGTGACTTCAAAATATGTTTTTAAATATAACCCAGAAAGAATAAGTGTGTCAAGGGGCAGAAGAGATCCACTAGTTATTATTTTTTATTTGATTAGTTTTCCACCACCAACAAGGAGGGGGAATACTGGAGAAGGCATATTAATGGACTTACTGATATCCATTGATATCCAACGATCTACATTTTGTGTTAGTAGAATTGCAAGCAAATTAGAAACAATATGCTTTAAACCTTGGCTTGATACGTAAATTACCCATTTCCCATTGAAAATGTATTTAAATATCATGCCACCGGTGATGTCATAAAACAGGAGACTCCTCAGACACATTTAAAATATATTTTTCTCTTATTTTCTGAATTTGCATGCAATTCTACTCACACGATGTATAGACCATTTTGTATTCTCTGCATTCACAGTACTGGTGCATTGACAATATGTTTGAGCATGTGCACACTGTATCCAGGACACTGGGACAATAAATCAGGACAGAATTGGGATTGTCCCGTGCGAGGCAAGCCTGTTGGCAGGTATGATTGACCTCTTTTGCATACACTTGTACATCCCAACAGCAAAGAAGTCCTGTTAGGCAGGCCGAGGTCCCCATGGCATTGAACCTAAGCAGGGACTGGCACTTTGCTCATAAATCCCACATAGTACATCAAAATAAAGGAGCAAATGGCGCTTAAATATTCATAAACCATTTCCATTCAGCCATAAATGTAAAATGCCAACAGCAATGTCCTGTCACTTACTAAAATACTAATTACAGCTGTCACAGTAATGCGAGCTTCCTGGCACTTCTAAAGACAGCACCTTGAAGGCCTCATCCTGCCATTTATGTCCAGGCAGAAGGGATGGGTGGAAACAGGCCATTGTGATAAGCTAATAAGGGCTCTGAGAATGTCAAGGTGAAAGATAGTATTTACATTTTAATTATTAAGACAATCTGCTGAGAATAAAAAAAGGAGGAAGAAGATGTATTGAATATTAATGAGGCTTCGGACGGATTCCAAACTTTAACATGGAACCGAAACTGGAAACCTTGGATGTAACCTGACCGAGAAAGGCATAGAAAAGACTATTAAACAAACAATGCAAGAAGGGCTGTTCACCTTTCAGAGAGCCAGGTCTGTAAGAGAGGGAGTTCTGCCTCTCGCATTTTGGCTTTGTGTGTGCACCAATTTAAGGGAGGAGGCATCCTTTAATATTTACCATTTTTCTAAGCAAACAAGTTTTACTAAATGTCTTTTTCTCCATTTTGTGCCAATGGTAGATGTCATTTGGTGCTCTCCCTTTAATAGTTTTATTCTCCAGTTATCCTTACCATCACATGGTACTTTAAAATCAGCTTATGCCTAAGCCTAGTGTTGATCTGCAGTGCTGTTTTTTTTTTTTTTTCAAATTAAATTTGAAGAACTTATTTTACTTCTTTCCCATGTTTTTCCTTGGGCACAGTGGGCATACTGCATCAATTACCTCAAAACTAGAAAACACTGCATGTGATGGACTTCTGCAATAGCATTCATTATTTAAAAAAAAAGTATGTCTCTAATGAAGACACAATTCACCTCAGACAGACCAACTGCTCTTTCAAATCCAAATATTTAAGATACCGTCGCAACAAAGGCACACTGCAAAACAGAGTATGAAAAATAGTCTTAAAAGATTTGGCCCTTATATATCTAGATAAAAATGTGACTCCGGCACCATTTAAAGTTGTCCTCAAACAGTTCTAGAGTAAAACCGTCATTCTCGATGCTCACCATTTACTTCAATTAGATTGGAGTTCTTCTGGTTTAGGATCACATACAGTTCCCGCTGGTCAGACTTTTTCCCTACAATCCAATAGTCACTCATAGCCTTAACAATGATCTCCTCGTCTTCATCAACTCTAGAGAAAGGAAAAGGAATTCATATAAGTTATAAAAAAAATAAATAAAACACATTATTGTCAACTCAGGTAGTTCCGATTTTCCTTTCCGAAATGATGCCTCTGAATTGAGGACGTGTTCAGATCACAACGGCACCCAAACTTCGAGGTAGCTTTGCTGCAGAATACATCCGCAATTCTGAGATCATAGCCGATTCCACACAGATACCTGTGGTAGACGTGGTCATTCCCATAGGCTTCTGGGAGGAAATCAGCCTATTTGGGCAGGAGCTTGGCTATTATGAATATTGTCGAATTCCTCCCATAGAAGTCTACACAAAAATAGATGTCTGGGAGTACTTACAATACAAAGAGTAAATATAACGCTGTACAAGGCTACTGTGAGCAAATACTGTGGGGGCCGCTTCCTCTCCACAGTGAGGTATGCACGGCATTCTATAAACCGAAAGTTCGGTTTATAGAATAGCAATAGGATTACATGTATTACATAAGCCGAAAGTCTATAAACCGAACGTTCGGTTTATAGGTTGTCATCATTTCACTACACGGAGACAGAGTCTCCATTCATAAATTTATGAATGGAGACTTTGTCTCCGTGTAGTGAAATGCCGACAGCCTATAAACCGAACGTTCGGTTTATAGGCTGTCGGCTTATGTAATACATGTAATCCTATTGCTATTCTATAAACCGAACTTTCGGTTTATAGAATGCCAATAGACTTACATGCATTCCATAAACCGAAAGTCGTTCGGTTTATGGAATGTAAGTGTACTATGCTATTGTATTCTATAAACCGACTCTACTTCGGCTTATAGAATGCAATAGTACTACGAATGGACGAATGAACGAATGATTTTCGTTTATTAACCCTTCGTTCATTCGGCTTTCGTTAGCTTAGCATTTTCGTTATTCGTTTTTCGGACGAATGGACGAAAATGCATTCGTCCGAAAACGAATGCACATGTCTACTAGAGAGCCTCAGTTGGACATCTCAGCTCTGGTGCACGATGGCTACTGGTGGCTCCGAATAAGTTTGGGAACTACCCATCCCAAGATGCCCTGTCTGTTCATAAAGTGGACTGATCATCATGGGACATGTATTTCCCAAACACCTGCAATCCCAAGGTTAGCAGTCACAGCCCAAGGGTGAACATATTGTTATTTTTTAAGTTTCTCCTACAAACCCTATATTAGATTTTATAACACAAATATATCAAAATTGGCCACTATTATTACACAGGACACACTCCACCTTGTGAAATCATTATTAATGTCCCCGAGAATCTTCATCAGTTCCGGCTGTACAGATGTCAGGGACACACTGGGGGTCTTGCGAAGGTGGATGGTACTTTTCTCTGCTAGGTTCATGTGATTGAAATAAATAAACTTGAACTGCGGTTCCTTTTCAGACCTAGAACAGAAGATACGGATGGAACAATTACATTTCACAGATTGAATTTTTTATAGTCACTGTGCGCTGTTTAAAGAGGTATTACTGGGGTCCGTTATGTGATCGGCCTCCCTGCTCAGTCTTTCAGTTTCAAATGCAGCTTCGACATTAGAAATACACAGAGCAGATGCCTCAATTGTATATGAGCGGCAAACCAAACAACCAGTTTCACAGGTTTTAATATAAATGTTAATATGTGTCTAGAGCACAGTTAAATGCAGAACGAAGCTTTATTTTTCACTTGCACAAGTGAAAGGCTAGTTGTCCCTATTGTGGGGATGAACTGGCAGGTACTTTTGATAGTACAGGTCAGTTTATCCTCTGACCGGCAGCTGCCATGCTTTACAGGAAACAGGCAGCCTGGTCTGGTCGGCGACTGCCTCTCTCTGCTAGGGGACCCTCTGCTGATCCAAAAACGAGGGTCTCTCTTCTCTCCCCTAGCAGAGAGACCAAGACCCTGATCAGACAAGTGGGTTGACACCGTCATTGTGCATCAGCCTCCAGACCGACTGAGAGACACAGTGGAGAGTAGACCTGGGCGAATCTATTAAAGAAACACGTCAGGTTTGCTTGGGAGAAGCAAGAACATGTTTTTTTTTTAAACTTTGACTATACTCTGATCCTTTAATTTCATGAGGATGACATCAGAGTACAATTCTAGGAAGCAAGGGTTAATTTTTTTTTTTTTAGGTGTTATATAAGTGGTAGATTATGATGATGTTGGGGCTACCCGTCATAGAGACAAGCTTTGACCGGCGTTCATACTTTGATCCTTAAATCTCATGAAGACCACATCATTGTACTGTACATGGAACGATTCTTTGAAGCAAGGGTTAAAAAAAAAAAAATAAAAAAAAAAAGTTTAATTGTCGTTTTACAAACCCCCATACAAGTTTATTAAACTCAAGAGAGAAGCATGTGGGGTGATTTACTCACCCAGACAGCCTCCGGTTAATGCTGTATTGTTCACATATATCCGATGCTAACACTGTAAGTTGAGGTCCTATAAGACTGTCTAATTTACGGCAGAATTCTGGGGTAAGCTGCGTAGATGCTAAAAAAAAGAAATATATATAAAGGAAATAACGAGACAAGATCCACATATACTGTATAAATGAAGCAGACGTATTAAAATAAAGCCAGTGCAGATTGGTTTAACATTACCACGGACTATTAACATTTACTTATTCGGGCTGCTAGTGACCTTATTAAAAATGAAATGTTACTCACCTTCAACCATAAAACATACAGAGGCACTCATTGCCTAGAAGAAAAGATAGATTTGTTATTCCGAGTATAATGAAGTAGAACAGTTTATGGCAGGGCTTGGCATGACTCCTGAAATCCCTACTGCTGGCTCCTACATTTAGAACTCTATGGAAGTTGCGTTTTCCTGGCTCCTAAAAATAAGTAGAACAGTCCAAATCCTGGACTGCAACGATACACTTGGAAATCCCTCCCTATTTGCTGAATATCGTCAGGCATCTGGGAGCTCTGTACTGGCATAGAGCAAAGAACTGGAGCATCAACCATTTCTGGTCATCATAAAACATCCATTAATTACATTTAGTTTAAAAGTTACACATAGTGATCCGACGGACAAAACACACAGATAACACCAACTGCATACAACTGGCTTGACAGTTCTTCGTTTCCGGTGTTTAGCTCCTACAAATAACCATTGCTGTTTCCTTCATTTGTCTGTCTGGTTGCTAATGTCTACAGTAACGTATCAAGTCCAGGTTTATGGAGACATTCGACTAAGCTGTGAAAAGTAGGACAAATTTACACCTCACATAATATAATGCCAATAGCAGATTAGCAAGTCCCAATATAGAACTATAAAATTAGATTTCAACAAGGTGAGCTGGTTTTGCTCATTCCGTATATCAAATTTACACCTCATCTCAGTGTTACACAACTTGACAGAGTGTCTTTCCTAAGCCCACCCTTGAGGATGTTTGTCTTATACTTTGTCCTGAGAACAAATACAGGTTGAGTATCCTTTGTATGAGGATCATAAATCTGATTTTTTTATTTTTATTGGATATGGATCAGTTCGGATAAGGGATTCTCACCTTCCTGGCACCCCGCTCCTTTGCTTCACTCTCCCGGGCACCATAGATTTGGCGCTCATTTGGAGCTCCGACAGGAGGAAGGGACAACTGCCTGCCGCTGGATCATCTCGGCAGCACCGTGGAGCAGGTAAGTTTACCAGCTTCACTGCTATAAATGATCTAGATTACCTAAATACAAGGTAAGCAAGTTGCTCACATTGGAGTTAGGTAATGTAGATCATTTATAGGGCTGGTGCTGTAATGATCTGCTAACCGTAAGTATCTGTTATCCGAAATGTTGGCGGTCGCGAGCATTTTGCATAAATGATACTCAACCTGTACACCCTTCCTGTGTGTTAACACTTTTAAAACAGCCCACGTAAGCAGCTGAATATTGGTCGCTGGCAGATATTGTTCCGAATTAGATCTCTCATTCTTTTATGGGGGATTTTTTTGACATAATGTGGTTATAATGAGAAATAGGGGGAGACATATTAATCCCAAACAAGCTCTTCTTTCTTGTTTGTTTAGATACTGGAAGAAAACATATAAAATGTGCTAAATCAGTAGTAGCTGAAAATAGTGTGCGAACACTGGTTATTTCTGCCTGATTGGTCTGTCACCTGACTAAGAATCATGGGATATGTAGTTCCAATACATTTGCAGTGCCAAGGTTAGTCATCGGTAACATAGGTCATATGGTAGACTTGGTGCCTCACCTTGTAAACAATCAAATGAAGTTCTTCATATGTGTCTTCTGTATTTACAAAGATTTTTGGAAATCTAAATTTTGCATCAGGATCATTGAGGTTTAACGGTCCAGTTAGGAACCTATAGGCAACAAAATTTCGTTACATTTTTTAAAAAGTCAATAAATAACACATTCATGACTGGTTATACCATTAAGTGAATAGATATTACAGGGCAGATGTGATCATTTTACTTTTTAGGTCCATAGAAAAGTCAGCCAATATTAGAATTGTTTACAGTCACATAAAATATCTATTAAAGAACCACTCCAAAAAGAATATAAATGTGACAATTAAAAGTGGTCACCCAGGATAACACATGGGTGCCCAGCTGTCCCTGGACTACAAATCCCATGGGAACTATGGGCATTGTAGTCTATCTGCAGCAGTTACTAGGAAGAGGATAGTGAAAGAGTTTAAACAGAAATGTAAACTGTACCTTCCGTAGTGTTGCAAATTTCCTGGCATTTCTGGCCGTATGGGAGAATCTCTTCCTGCTAGCTAAAAAAAAGGGAAATAAAAAAAATAAAATAAAACAAACTGACGATGCAACTGATAATTCATTGGCAAAAAAACTAAAAACAACCCGATGCCAAGAGCATGTAGTCACCAAACTCAATAGGTGTTAACCTACAACTCAATTAGGCATTTTTAAAAGTACTGTTGCAAAAAAAACAAAAAAAAACAACAACAAATAAATTTACCAATTAAACAAATAAATGCATTTATTCATATTTTTCCAACCTGGAACGGCCCTTTAAGAGTTCAGATTATATACTATACTACTACATTGCTGCTTTTTAATATAAATGTTCTAGGTGACACTTATCTAATTTCATTTGTTCACGTTGTTATTTTATTACTCTGTAACAATTTAGCTTAGTTGAGTTTGGACTGATATCTTTGTAGAATGAAAACATCCACAGTTAGGCCAAAAGATCCAGGCGCACACAGTGGCTGCACAAATAGTAAAGAAATGTCCAGCACGAATACAAAAGTATAGTGTAGCGTCTCTCTGATACATTTTATTTTTTTATTCTAAAATAAAGTTCATATGTAATTTACTTTTGGAATACTGCTGGATTTTTTTTTTTTTTTTTACTATTTCTGCAGCCACTGTATGCACCTGTATTTTCTGCCCTAACTCTGGATGTTTTATACCTGCACGGTGGAAACCCGTAGACACCAGCACATGACTGCACGGGGAGCTTCACTAACTTTCATATTTTGGTGCAATACATTCCCATGCAAACAATGGGAGAGTGGCTCAACGTCACTAATACATAGAACAATATAATGTGTAACAATGGGAGAGGGGCTCAACGTCACTAATACATAGAACCATACAATGTGTAACAATGGGAGAGGGGCTCAACGTCACTAATACATAGAACCATACAATGTGTAACAATGGGAGAGGGGCTCAACGTCACTAATACATAGAACCATACAATGTGTAACAATGGGAGAGGGGCTCAACGTCACTAATACATAGAACCATAGAATGTGACGGAAGATAAGAACCACAGTCCATCTAGTCTGCCCAATTTTTTAAATAATTTTATTAGTTCCCAGTTCCCTCTCTTATATCTAGGATAGCCTTGTGCCTATCCCACGCATGCTCCTTCATGGTGTTTACCTTTACCACTTCCGCTGGAAGGCTATTCCATAAATCCACTATGTTCTCAGTAAAGTAATTCTTCCTGATTTGTTTGATAAAATTACGTTTAAATCTTTGCCCCTCTAATTTAAGCAGGGCCGGTGTAAGGATTTTTTCCTACATTGGTGAAGGTGCACTTTGGTGCCCCCACACAATCCCATCACTCTACCTCTCCGCATATCTCTTATCTATCCTTCCTCTCCCCATGTCACTATCCTTCTCCTCCTCTCATCTCTGTTTTCTCCCCCCCTATCTCTGTTCTCTCCCCCGCCTCCTATGTTCTCCCTCCCATTCTCACTAGAACCGCGCTCCCTGCATGCAGTGATAATGCAGAACATCGGATATTCCATGCCCTGCATCATCACTAAGCACGGGGAGCGTGAGCAGCACCTACTGACACACAGAAATTATGCTGCCTGCGGCTCCCCGTGATGCAGATGCTGCTCTGCTTCACAGAGTGGGGGCGGACCTTCACCTCTCACACGTTGCGGTCCGCCCCCTCCCAGGATCCTTCACTCAGGCCGTGTACAGTGCTGGTGAGGGAGATCTTCCGATCTCCCCAGCCAGTGCCTCCACCGGCAAACTTTTTTTAAACTGGTGCCACTCTCCTCGCTGGCGCACCCCCCCCCCCCCCCCTCACGGCACTATGTGCTCTGTATGTGGTAGATTCTTCTTTTTAATATTCTCTCCTCCTTTAATGAGTTGTTACTAATCGCCTTGATCCTTCTTGCATTAGCTATAGACACAAGAGTCTCTAAAAGAAATGCAGGGAACTGAGATGGGAATTGCAAACTTACGGACAAAGTGGTAGAGTTGGAAATGTTCTCCCATTCAGCTGCACTGAGAGAATTTTTCCAACTCTATTAAATTGGCCTAAAGTTTGAAATTCACAACTCCAATTCTCTTTATTGAGTAGACCCTATAGCGTTCCCGACATGGAGCCAAGTAGTTTGTATCCAAAGCACCTGACGCGTTTAATCTGATTCAGACGAAATGCGTCAGGTGATACCACTTATAGACCACCACGTCTGGTGGTGCAATATTTTACTCACTGTAATGATATAAATAAAAGAATACAGCCACTAATCGTCCATTCGTTAACTCGTCCAGTTTCTAATGAATTAATTTGACATTGTATTCTCTTGAGTACCATTATTACATCTTACACGGATTGCATGATTGTTTTAAAGGCTTGCGGTACTCTATGCCACGTATTTAATACCTATTATTTTGTTATTATATATCCGTGGCAGATCATGATAATGTTTTGTCATACAGCTACGCTTTGAGTAGCGTTCATACTCCGATTCTCTAATCTCATGAGGATGACATCATACAGTACAACAATCCTTTCCAAAAGGTTTAAATGCCGCCATATGTAAACCTTTTATAAGAAAAAAAGAGCACGGATAGGACCGATAAACGCAAGTTTATACCTCGGGCTCCAGATGCCTTGGAAATAAAGATGTAGTGAGGTATTTGTACAAGATTCGCATGTCCTCCTGTTCTAAGCCACTCCTGAAAGACAAAAAAAAAACAGCAGACATTTCAATTAGAAGCCTTAGTAAGCAGGATTTTTGAACATAGTATTGACAGGCTAAAACAATTCTCGTGACTACAGAACTGTAGCTATCACTGCACTACATATTCTATGATATTCATAGTATATAGCCAAGCATCATGGGATATGTAGTTTTAACAGCTAGAGAGCTAACTATTGGCTACCCATGGTGGACACAAATGTGCAGATAGATGGAACAGCTCCCACCATCCATCTCAGAGAGGACTGGCTGACAGGCTGACTGAAGGATTGTGGGAATTGTAGTCCAAAGTAGGGAAGAAAATAAAAATTGTGGAAACATGCTCAAAGGTTACATATCTCTTTATGAGTTGACTGGGTACAAGTAATTACTGGCCCCATGTAAAAAAAAAAACAACAAAAAAAAACAGTAGTATGCTTTCTCATTTAGGCTCAAGATATCTAATTTAGCAATTCAGGTAAGCCCTGCTATAATATGAGTCTCGGTATCCAAGGATTCACATCTCAATCCAAGTGGGATCATGATGTAAGTTTCGAGATGTGGGATGTGTGGACTGTGATAAACATGCTCGTGTACACAGTAGGATCTCTTAACAGTGCAACACATTGTCTGATGACATCACTAGAGAGACATTAAATTCCATCTGAATGGCACTCATTAGTTCCTGCACCCAAAAAAAAAAAAAAGGAAATTACTTTTACTCAGCTAGGGTGGACAGTCCTGGTTTCCGGTAAATTGCTCTAATTTTCACAATTTCATCTGTAAGTATTTTATATTTTAAGCAATGCAAAATGTAAAACATTTAAAGTACATTTAAAGCACATTAATATGCATTAAAATTTTGAAGATGTATTTTGGGCACTAGACAGTCCCTTAAAGCCAGAAAAGCAATTTCTTAATATTTTGGACATTACCATGTGCTTGAATAATATGATTTATTTTGAAGTTTGTCAGAAATATATTACTTTGTATTTATTTATTTTTTGACACCTTTTCATTTACGAGGGGCCTTATCTGTGAAATGGATACAGCAGAAAGCAGGTGTTAAATTATGGGAAAAGTACATGTTTTAAAAGGTTTCCTTTTATCAAGGCCACAGTCCTGTATCTTAAAATGTAAATGAGATACTCCATAGCCCTTTCAGTAATCTAAGCCTGCATGCAATCTGTATAATCTCTGGTTTATGTAGCCCAGTGCCATAGTACCAAGTGTTAACAGGAGAATGAAGTGGCAGGTGATAACAGCAGTGTCAGGCAGGGACATATTGACCTGATTCCCCCAATATTCCTGAGATAGCGCAGCGGGGAAGACAGTTTAAAAAAAATAATCGATACAAAAAAAATGCATTTTATTTCAACCTACGGGTTGTGAAACCTATTATGTAACATGTAAACCGCTTCCCTATTCTTTACAGCAGTTTATAATACTATTGCACAGGCTTAAAAAGATGGAATTCAAGCGGCCAACAATTTAGACAGCTTCAGGTGCATGATGGGAAATCTAAGCACAAGAGATGAATCATTAAAAAAATCTTAACATACACGCATCATTTTGAATGCACTGCTGTTTAATGTATAATTTATTTCATGTGACAGGCCTGATTAAAAGAGGGTCCGTCCGGATTAAATTAGCTTGTGAATGATGTTGTTATGGAGCATCATGCAGAAGAAATTGCCGTTTGATTGGGAAGTCTCTGCAAGACTTTCAGGCTGCCATGTTGAGGAGTTGGCAATCATGCTCTCCCCAGTGATTGGCTGTGTGCAGAATTATTGACTTGTAAACGCACCAATGATGGAGAGAGGACCTTCTCTCTTTGCTGCCATGAAGCTATGCGCTGTGAGATGGAAGGCCCCTAGGTTTTTGCCTTCATAAAGACTAGGCTTGAATCTCTTTAGAATGGTGCACAATGTGTGCACCATTCCAGTTACACTTTTAAAGAGGCAGTAGTAGCCTTCTGCCTCGTTTATAGAAGAAATAATTCTGCCTCATTGAAAAAATATCTTCAAGGATTTCAGTCCTCAAGACCAACTATCCATTAATCCACATGGCATAAAAAAGACACCATGGGGGAGGTTATGTTTCATGTATTTACAATTTGCTCACCAGTCTCTTGTGTTTTGAACTCGTGTAATAATAATTGAATTTTACCCACCATACTTCCCTTTTCATGAACACAAGAATTTTTTTTTAAAAAAGACACACAGAAACCAACAGTATTTGCAAAGAAGAGGAAGAATTTAGTGAGATGTGGTTTGCAGTTTTAAGATTTTAGAAACCGCTGTTACTATCTTTTACTGATTAATACTGGTTTGACAACAGATATTTGCTTTAGACAATATGGTTCAGTTCAATAATGGTAGTGTGACCACATAACAGTTTTATTCAGAAGTGCTAATGAAAAATGCATGTTATAGGGCTGCATAGGCTAAAATGAAGAGAGCAAACCATAGTATCCTACAAGCTGTTTGGAAACTTTAACGAAACAAAATGGCCGCTCCATGTTGATACAACAGTTGCCAAGTTGGAGCCCTATAACATGCATTTGCATGCAGCAATGTGTTCACTCAAGTGAGTTATCATTTAGCACTGTATTTTATTGTGCACACTATATATTCAAAAGAAATAAATCAGCTCCCGTAACTAAATAGAGTGAAATGCCAACACAATAGCTTTCCAACATCTGGACCACAACTACTATATAAAAATATATTAGTATTATTAACTGTTGTAGTATCAACAGAGCCGTAGCTAGGGTGGACACTCTCCTCAGGATCAGTGATGAGGGGGCACAAAGAGGCCTCAGTGTTCCATCCAGTAGGCTGCCTGGTAATTTCTTTCTCATGGTAAGCCCGCTAGTAAGGTTTTCTTAATTAACTTCCTGACTTAACATCTTCCTCCCAAATACAACCTCGCTTCTCATTTCCTCATCTACAAGCGTGCTGCATCTCCCAGCCATTATAAGTGCCTAATTTGTTCATGCCAGTTTGTCTTTTTGACATTGACTACAATGATGGTCTCTGTGTAATTTCTCTTTGTATGCCTTGCTGTCTCTCTGTGTCCATGTCAGAGGCTTTGTCTCTCTCGCTTACTCTTTGTCCATCTCTTTTTTTAATCATCTCTGTCTCTCTTCACAGTGTCACTTTCTGTATGTCTTCTTGTCTGCCTTTCAATGTCTGTCTCTCTTTTTCTGAATCCATGTTCTCCCTGGGTCTGCCTTTGCTCTGTGTGTGTGGCTAGGTCTGTCTTTCTATTTGTATCCTTCTTGTTTTCACTTTCTTTTTGTCTTTCTAGGTCTTCCTTCTCTGTGTCAGTCTGTCTCTTCCACCTCTCTCAGGGTCTAACCTCTCAGTTTCTGTCTCTCTGGGGTATATTCACTAAAAGGTGAGTTGTACTTTTCATCTCACCAATTTATCTATACATGATGACAGGACAAACCTCCCGCGCTAAGTAAACTCTCCGTGTGTGTAACATGTGTAATAAATTGGTGAGACGAAATCTTCATCTTACCTCAACTCACCTCATTTCATCTTTTAGTGAATAGCCCCCATTGTGCCAGATGCAGTCTGTCTGTTCTTTTAGTGGTGCATGATAACACAAGCAGCAGAATATGAGGCAAAAAGGATTTGTTCTACAGAGACAATAGAGGGGGTGCCATTTTCTATGCCCAGTGCTCACAAAGAGCTAGCCTAGTCACGGCTCTGAGTAACAATGTGCAAAAGTGCAATTTAAAAAATAAATCAGGGAAGAATATATATATTACAGCAGCTCACAATGGTTTACAAACCAATTAATTACACTTAAAAATATGCAAGTGAATAAAAATAGACCGCCAATAAAAACGTGTGAATTTATTTTTATATATAATAAACATTCGCCCTAAAAGTGATGCAAACATTAATACTTTGTCTCAGTAAAATACAGTAAACCATATTGTACTTTGTTATTCTTTCTTCATTTTTCATATATACACAATAGTGCTGTCTGCATAAAAACCAGGATAAATGTGGATAACTACAAAGTGGCATTATGTAGAAGAAACCTTTATTATATTGGCATTATTAATAATACAATTTAAAAAAATAAAATAATACATTTGGTTGCTGTAGTATAGTCAGGTGTCGCTTTCTAGAATCTGTTTATGAGTACAAACAAAATACTATCTAGAAGTAACCCATTTGTAATTTGGTTTCCTCAGTGCAGCTGTATGCTCAGTAAGTCACCTTGCAAATAAGATACCTCAAAGACCAGTCAGTCGATAACAGACCTCCTCTCCTTTCACACCAATTTACACCGGGGCTGTAAATTATTACTGCAATTCTTCCTCTTGCAAAACCGCGACACATGACCTTTCAAAAGTGAGAAGTGTCCAGTGACCGGCTGATATTTCTAATTAGATCAGGCAGGATTGCCGGGAGCAATAGGTATTCTATATGCGGACGCCACCACTGCTGCTATAGACGCAGTCTCAATTCACTGGCAAGCGGTAATTTCAGAAGGCGCCTGACGCAAGCGAACAAGAACCATGTCACGGTTGAGCTGACCGAGCAGTGAGTGCATTGTTATTATGAGAAATTGTTATTTATGGAAATAAAACTCAAACTTTTTCTCCACTGGAGCAAGGGACTCTGGGTAGATAAAGTTTCACTTAAGGAAAGGCTTTGAATATTAGCACTGCCAAACTGCATCTATCTGTAGAATAATATTTAGGAGGTTGTAAACAGGAGTAAGTCAGATGTGGACCTGCAGATAGTCGGTTCCTAGCTCTGTCGCTGGCAGAGGTTAATAGGATACAAACACGGAGGGAGTTTGCAATCTAACTACACCAAAAAGGACAACGGACAGGGGAAAAAATTAAAGTGATTTGTAATTGAAAGATCAAAATGTAGGAATTTTAAATAGAATACATTTTTTTTTTAAATTGTTTTTCTTGTATATTACCAGTAACACACAACTTCAGGTATTCCCTTTCTTTAAACCATTCCTGCCTGAAGGATGTTCTATGCTGTCCTACTTTTTAGTGCCTAAAAGCTTGTAGGGCGGCATAGAACGTCCTGAGTTTAATAGCTCATTACGGTTCCCTGCGATGAGCTGTGTGTCGAATGCTCCACGTAGAAAGAACACTATCTAAATATGGAAAAACAAGATGGCTGCTCCCCAGAACATTTGGTAAAACAATATGGAAGTAAAAAGCAGGCTCTACCGGAAATTAATCTCTTTTTTTAGGCAGTGTATGTGTTTAATTTTAATAATTTTACAACCCCACCAGGGAAGAACAGTTATTCCAGATACAACCAACCTATATGCTTGGACTTACCAGATGAGCTGGTCATTGTATAGGAAAGCTGTATACTTCACAATGTTGAGAGTCTCTTCCACCCGGTTGATAAATGACTGGATTTTAAGGTAGGTCATCTTATCCAATGGAAAAAAGTTGATGCCACCAAACACATCGAGCAGGTCACAAGACTGGAGATGTAAGGTCTGCAAATACTGTGGAAAAGAAGAAGTATATAAAATACATATTAATTGGAGATTAAAAAACGTCTTTATGCTTTAGGTGTACAGACATACAAGTCTAGGGAGGTACAGGATTGGATGTTATCAGCTATCCATTAACAGGCCCCAGAGTAATACCCCTGCACTTTAGAACAATACATGTAAACCAGAGACATTGCTAAATTAAACACAAATAACTTCTTATTATTATTATAAAAAAAAAATGAAAATAAAAAAGGTAAACTATCCCTTTAACATCACACAACAACAATACAATATAAACTATAAAACATACTGACCCGATGGAAGAATTTCTCCAGTCTGTCCTTTAGCAGCGAAACTCCCCCGGCTTCCATCGCCCTACAGAATGTGCCATTAAATAGCTGTGTGGGGAATGAAAGCAGACAGTATAAGACACTACAAAGAATCACACAAATACGAACATTTACTTCTCAACTTTTCTAATGGCCAGTGAGGGACGCTTGTTTTTTGTCAGGGAAGGCTGAAGCCGTGGCTGTGGTTTAGTGTTAAGTTTGCTGACTAAGCATATTCAAAGTTTTTGTCACTGCATGTTGTTAGTGACTAAAACTAAACAATAGCTAAATAAAAACTAAGTTAACCCCTTAGTGACAAGAAATTTTCAACTTGACTTTCCCTTGGTGACAATGGCTGTTTTGACATTTCTGGGGTGTTTGTGTTTAGCTGCAATTTTCTTCTCTCTCACATACTGTACCCACACAAATTATATGTTGTTTTTATCATCATAAGAAGGGCTTTCATTACATACCATTATGTTCATCATATCTTATAATTTACTACAAAAAAAAAAAAACAACATAAAATATGATGAAAAATGTAAAAAAAAAAAAAAAATTCTAACTTACCTAAAATATAATTTAGACAAATACAATCATTAAAAAAGACCCCGTCTAAAACTAGTTTATAAATGTTGTCCCGAGTTCAGAAATATGGATGTTTCCATATTTTTCTGTTTTTTTTTTGCGAGTTATGGGGCAAAAACCAAAAATAGTGTTTTTTTCCTATATTGACCTTTTGACCACAACCCGAACCCAAAATTTAACCCCAACTCTAACCCTTATGCTATCCCTTACTATATTTTAATTTAAATTTAATTTTAACCCTATCCTTAATGCTAAAAAATATTTAATTTTAACCCTATAGGCTAATCTAACTATATAACCAGTTTTTAGTTAATTAAATATTTATTTTAATTTCACTTCCGAAGCTCAGACCTCCAGAGGGCATAGCCATACTGACAGAGCATGCTGCACCGTCAATATGGCTCCCACAATCGCTCCGTGGGGCAATCGTGGGTGCCCCAGAAAAGAAATTTCGGTGCTGGCTATTGCCTCATGTCAAGGCAATAGACCAGCACCGTTAAAGCTGTTTTCGCGATTGCTGATCGCGAAAACCGCTTGATTCACCGCAGGACGTGCCAGACACGTCCATTGCCGGCCTGACACGTCCATTGTCGCAAAGGGGTTAATAGGACTAGAACTATGGCTAAAATCCAGTGCAATGTGACTAAACTGTTAGGGAGGGACTAATGCTTTACCTATTTGGACTTCTGGTTCTCTTGGATCTCTGCCAAAGCCCAGTCCCCTAACTCTATCTGCAGCTGGATTGGCTGAGATACAGGCTCCCTGTGCCTGTCTGCCCCCTTGAACAATGCCCCGCAAACTGCAGAGGAAGAGGATACTCCTCCATCTGATTCACCTAATACGGTCATGCGAGTGTTTCCCCTCCCATCTGAATAGCAAGTTAACTTAACACTATGTAACAGCCTTCTCAGACCTGTTCCCTTCCTCACTGCTGGAGATTTAGTCGACTAAAACAATTCAGAGGACTAAAATACAACAAAACTTCATGGCATTTTAGTCAAAAGACTATGACTAAAACTAAATCCAAATTTGCCATCAAAATTGGCACTGTTCTGACTTTACCAGGAAATTTTAAGTAGCTTTAAGGCCAATTGTTGAAAAACAGTATTTTATTTACAAAAATTAATATATAAAATACATTTTACCGCAGTTTTGACACACATTATTTTGAGTTTTACTGGAGCTCTGCGACACACTCAAAATATCCCTAGCTTTTCATACAGAGGTACGCCAGAGCTAACCAGAGGGATTTAGAGACTAGGGACTGTGCTTCAAAAAGAGGGACATATGGGAGGTATGTAAACCGTATACAAACGACTATGACAATTGGTTTATGCGTTATACTTGATGATAGCGGATTATTACCTTATACATTTTATAACATTGCTGGAGCACGGAGGAATATACTTTGTCCTGAAAGTAAAATGCATATTGAGAATAAATGTTTTATATATATATATATATATTAAATAGACACACACACTGTATAGATAATTTTTTTAGTCTCTATATCCACAGCATAATCAATGTTTAGTTGATACAGTCCTTTTAAGCACTGTCCTTAGTCTGTCAATTACCAGGCAGAATTTATTTGTATGAGGAAAACCCATCTCCCTCAAATAATAAACATTTATAGCTAAACACATTGGGGAGCAATTTATAAACATAGCGTACACGCAGATCGTGTCCAATACTGCTTCCTCTCTGCTTAAAACTATAGCTTGTTCTAATTTTAAAGCTTTGTTTGGGAAGAGGTTTTAAATTAGTTGGAAACTACTATTTATAATGTCTCATCTAAGAGAAGTCGTTGATGCCACCGCTACACACAGGAATACTTCTGCTGACTGCTATGCAGTCCGTTGCGCACTTACGCACAAAATGAACGCACAAAATGACTGTACTTACAAGTAACTCGTCCTCCTGGTACTCGAGAACTGCTTTACCATCTTTTTGCTTTTCCACAGATGGATTTTTCACTACCTGAAAGATTCCATCAAAACAGAGATTTCAATCTGTGGGGTGCTTTTATTGATCCTTTTTTGGGTAGGAGTAGGAGGAGGGAAGAAGGTGTAAACATTGGAGGTTATGTATAACCACGGCGATATCAGCGTGTGCGCCTATGAATAAAGCAGGCTGGTTGAGCCAGCGCGGCCAATGTATAAAAAAAAAAACCCCAAAAAAACATAATAATAATAATTAGGCGCTTAGTGTCGGAGACCATTCTTCGCTCCCACAGTACAAAGTGTCCGGAGTTATAAAAGACGCAACCGCCATTATATATACACCAAATGGCGATTGCGCCTTTTTATTCCTCTCCTGACACTTTTAAGCGCAGGAGTTTTTATACATTACCCCCACTGAGTTTAAACTCTACTGAGAGAGGTAATAATATGGAACTTAAGGATCAGTACCACAGGATCAGATCAAACTGGAGACTTAACCCTAACCTGTTAAAACAAAATATAGACTTAGAACACATAATAACAGAAACAAAGCAGTTTTTCCTTATAAATCACTCAAGAGATACATCAGCTAAAATAAACTGGTGCACATACAAAGCATATATTAGAGGAATACTTATAAAAGTTGGAGCGATAAAAAAGAAAAGATATGAAATAAATTTATCAGAGTTATATATAAAATTCTATCAACTAATGAAGTTAAATAAAATACACCCATCCACTGAAAGAGGAGAGAAGATAGCACAGATACAAAAGGAGATTAATGCAATCCTCCTGAGAAAAGCAAATAATATCCTATTGACAAACAAAGCAAACTGGTATTACAGAGGTAATAAAGCAGAAAAATTATTAACTAATATATTAAAGAAAAGACAGAAGGAAAAAAGAATAACAAAAATTATACATGAGGGACAAACCTATTTAGCCCCACATAAAATTGGACAGACATTCGCAAAATACTACCAAGAATTATATAATATCCCCAAAACTAATATGGAGAAGGAAATGGAAACATACTTTAAAAATAAAAAATTGCCACAAATAACGAAAAGTCAGTTAGAAAACCTAAATAAGCCCTTTTCAGTAATAGAGGTAAAAAAAGCTATACAAAGATTAAAAACCAAAAAAGCCCCGGCCCGGATGGGTTCGAGGCTTCCTTCTATAAAAAACTTTTGGAAGAAATAGCTACACCACTAACCGATGTATTTAATGAGATAATTAACAAAGGAGGATTCCCAGAAGAGATGCTACAAGGAAATATAGTTCCTATCTTAAAACCAGGAAAAAAAGAGGAAGATGTAACCAGTTACAGACCTATTTCCCTTCTGAACCTGGATGCAAAAATATATGCCTCCATCCTAACAGATAGAATAAGCATTATCCTTCCAAATTTGATCCACCACAATCAAGCAGGCTTTATACAGGGTAGATCTTCAGCGGCACACATCAGGAGTCTTATGGGTGTGCTGGCCCTGTCTCTGGATGCGGAGAAGGCGTTTGATAGGGTCAGCTGGGGATTCATGAGGAGGGCTATGGAGGCATTTGGATTCGGGGGAAAGGTATTGGAGGCAGTGATGGCGATTTATTCTAGTCCAACAGGCAGGGTTGTGGGATCAGGGATAGGTTCTTCATGGTTCCCTCTGACTAATGGGACCCGGCAAGGTTGTCCATTATCCCCAATATTATATATAATAACATTAGAACCCCTGGCACACGATATAAGAGAAGCATCAAAAATTAAAGGATTGGCAGGATTAGTATCCCAAAAGATCAGAATGTATGCAGACGACATCTTGATAACAGTAGAAGACCCTATAACATCAATGGAGGAAATATTGAAACTGATCGAGGCATACAGTAGATTATCAAATTATAAACTTAACTGTAACAAATCAAAGGCGATAAGTATCGGAATAAAGCAACAACAGGTCACTTTACTGAAACAAAAATACGAATTTAAATGGGAGGGATCCTCTATTTCATTCCTGGGCATAAATATTTCAGCTAATCCACAAGACTGGATGCAGATTAATCTGCTGCCACTGATAAAAGCAATGAATATTAGATTCAAGGGATGGAAAACTTCCTCTGTATCATGGTGGGGGAGGATAAATACAATTAAAGCATATGAACTCCCAAGATTCATGTATCTCTTCCGAATGATCCCAGTGAGAATCCCCCCACCATGGATACAGATGATCCAAACAGCCTTTAATAATTTTATATGGCTAAACTAAAAACCAAGAATAAATAGACAAATATTAGCCTTGAAGCCGGATAAAGGTGGCCTGGGAATCCCAATTATCCAAGACCATATAGATGCAGCGATGCTGGCCCAAGCATTTGTAACCCAAAATAAGAATGCCCCTCAAGAAAGCTGGTATACACTGGAAAACAAAGGGGAAAAGCCGTATGCCCTTATGGCTAAATTTTGGCACATAAATAAAGACCTACCCCAGAACGAGACACAGAAAGATAACCTCCCTATAATGGATATCCTTGAGTGTTGTAATAAATTTAGAACAAAAATAGGATTACAAAACAAACTAATAACAGACCTCCCTATAACGGTACTGAACATACTAATGGATAATATTGATTTAGAACCATGGAATGCCTTAGCGATAAATCAAATACAACATATGATGAATGGTATAAATATTAAAACCATGGAAAACCTCAAAGAAATTTACAAAATACCAATAAAGGATACTTTCAAATATCTTAGAATAAAATATTTTTTGAACAAAGTCGTGATAAAAGAAAAAATCACAGAACCACAGACCCTATTAATTAAAATGATGAAACAAGAGGACTACAAAAAATTAACAGCCAACTCTCTCATTCTTGTAAAGCTGCTAAAGGAAAGCCCAGAAATCCTGTCAATCAGAAAATGGGAAAAAGAATTGAATATTGAGATAGACAGAGAGAAATGGTGTGATGCCCTTAGATCAATATATAAAAGTATACACTGTTTAAACTTAAATGAAGTGCAGTACAAAATAGCTAATAGGTGGTTTATAGTCCCTACTAATCTTCAAAAAATGTATCCTGATAGTAATCCAACATGCTGGAGATGTGATAGAAGTATAGGAACACACAAACATATATGGTGGAACTGTATATCTCTTAGACCCCTGTGGAGATTCATTTCAAATAAAATCACAAATCGACTCGGCCTAGAATGGGAATTGACCCCAGAGCGTGGAATTTTACATCTAAATTTCCCAGAAGACAAAAAATCATTGCCGATTATATTACATATATTAAACGCAACAAAACTTGAAATTGCGAGAAACTGGAGAACAAAAAATATTCCACAGTGGTCAAAAATTAGAATACAAGTTTTACACCAAATTCAAATGGAAAAAAAGATTATAACATCTCTAGAAATTATGAAAGATAAAAACAGAATACCCTATTGGCAAAAATGGATCGAAATTTTTGAAAAAAACATATTCTGAAAAGGAAAGGGGGAGGAGGATGAGAGGAGGGGAGGGAAAGGAGGAGAGGAACTGTAAGAAGTGAAGGGAAGAGAGGGTAAATGAAAAGAAAATCAATTAAGGGCGTCCTTGAGGTTGTAAATGACAGATACCTATATATTTTCTGATCCACCGGGGGAGCCCCGATAGTCCGCCTACCACACATAAATGTAAATGTCTAATGTCTAATTGTTGAGTATATGAGGTAGGAATGGAATCACATAATGGATAATAATCATTCTCTTGAACCAGAAATGGGAAAAAGACAAAGATCTTTTCGACTACAAATGAACAGCTAATGATATCCTCAACTTAAATAACACAACTATTTGAGCTAAAGATGTAATACTGAAATGGCTGGGAGAGGAGGAGGAGGAGGGAGTAGGGAGAGGTAGGGGAGAGGGAGAGCTGAAGCAGAGCTAACACTATGGTTCAAAATAAAAACACATGCCCCCTTCTTTATATCAAGATAGAGGGGAGGGAGGGAAGAGAAAAGAAGTTGATAAGACACAACACATCTTTTCACTCGTACAGCACACAATATTCATAACAATAACCACCAGTTTGAGCCAGGGCACAATCACTATAAATAACTAAATTAACCACACTCACTTATCACATATATTCACTATTTTGTTGGAACTTCGCCCTGCTCTTCTCTCTCCTCTTTCTGCCTCTCTCTATATCTCTATCTCTTCTGCTGTCTTGTGGCACGAAGGGAATGTAAGACGCATGTATATGGAAAAGCAAGACCTGTATAATATGTGATTGGTTCTACCGAAAATGTATGAATGTTAAATTGAATAATATATGTTATTATATGGAAAAAAAGTAATTAAAAAAAAAATAAAAATAATATGGAATATAATATCCTATCAAATTTCTAGTTTAACAAGGTAACTACATGCAATATATTAACATGGGTCAGTTATATCTGAGATTTATATGTCTCCTGAAAAAAGGATTTGGTCATCTAAATATTGTTTATAAAAAATAAAAAATAAATATTCTACACATCACTGTATTAGTAGAATTGAAAGCAAATGCTTAAATTAAGACAGGTTTTAAAAGTGCCTTTGGTGATAAGTTATACAAGGAAAATAAATAAGACAAGATGTTAGAAATTCTGCCAACACAATGTATAGATCATTTTTCATTCACTGTAATAATTAAGATTTCAGTGATAGAGTAGATTTAAGAGAAAAATATGCTTTAAATGTGTCTGTGGTGTCCTCTATTTATGACATCACAGAATCTGCATTTGCTATGCAAAATCAACACTTCAGATTGAAAAAAGTAGGTTTATTTGCATACCAGGCCAAAGACGATGTCATAAACAGGAGACACCAGTTACATTTAAACACACTCTTCATTTACACATTTGCATGCGACTGCAATGTAAAAGTAACAGAATCACTGTTATTAGGATTACTTACCATGACCATCCAAAAACTGTCTTCTGGTTCATAAAAGTACTGCCTGTTTTTCTGCGTGTGCAGAGACTTTGCTGGCTTTGTGGGGTTGAAGGTCCTTGAATGCAAAAATAAAAAAAAAGAGAGACAATACATGAGATCTGATGCCCAACTTATCAACCATATTGGCTATAAAAGTTTATTTAACGTTGTTTACTTTGTAAACTGTACTATTGCTTCACACAGTCCCACATTTTTAATCTTGTCATTCTTTTCAGTTTCATTTGGGTGGTAAAAAAGAATCTTTTTTTCTTCCTGTCGAGGGAATAAAGAAATACATATGTCCGTCGTTATAAATACAACATCAGCAAATTGACTTTCACAGCAAGAAAGAGCATGCAAACATAAAAATGGAAGTTCAGTTAAAAAAAAAAAAAGGTAAGGAAACCACTGGATTGCCAGCTTTGAGACTAGGGTTGCAAACCAGCCGGTATTTTACCAGCAGGACGGTAAAATAAATTGGCTTGATGCCAATGACAAGTCTATGGAGGCACCAGCAAGGCCGGTATTTTTTTTTTTTTTTTGAAAAGTTGGCAACCCTATGTGAGACTACAACTCCCATCACAATCAGCCAGAATGCAGTTTGCACACAAATCAGCAACATCCACTACAGACTTCATAAACGTAGTAAAATTGGTCCACCTTTTATGGAGCTCTCTGCTCATCAGGGGCAGACATTTTGTTTAGAATCTTGGGTCTGATTTTCTGTCACAAGATTCTAAACAACATGTCCACCCCCTGATAGAGCTATGCAGAGCAAAGGGCTCAATAAGTTCCTATAGTTGTATTCTTCCAATAAAGCATTTCTATTTAAAACGCCAACACGTAATGCAATCTTTCAATTAAACATAAGTTCATTGTTTGCCTACAGATGTCCATCAAGGAAATGACCGCACAGTCATGTGACATCACACACATCCGCACTGAATCTTAATGCATTATATCAGAAGCCTTCAGATTGGCATTCGAGAGGTGCCTAGAGGCCTAGTTTTACATGAACCATCCAATAGAAAAACATTGATAGCTAAAGACTTTGCTTCACAAATGTCTTCAAAGGTGCAGATCCACAGATCAGTGCTACATCACATACAGTAAAGAAAACCGCAAATAAAGTGTAATAGATTTCTTGATGCTGCAATAGCAAAAACTATAGGAGAACTGTAAATAGTTTGAGTAAAAAATAAGTGCATTTCACATATATAAGGAACATGTGCAACATACAGAACAGTCTTTCGGATAAATAACCCCCAATGCTTATATGATGTGTGACATAATTGACACTAAGTTACAAAAACAGGAGTGGGGGGGTTAGGTAGGAATGGGATACACAACAACAAGAAGTATTACAAAACAAATACAAAAAGTCACATTTATACACAAGACAAAAAAGGTATTGAACCTATTTATACATCCCAAGTTTTATGTGGCTTTCCTTGCACTTCTACACCCTTTTATTATGGTTTCATTTATTTATTTTGTTTGTTTGTTTTTTTTACAAAAAAAAAAAAAACACAACAAATTAATATATAGGCTCTGCAACAAGTTAATATATAGGCTTACAGCACTAATATTAGAGTGTGGGCCCCCTTTTTTTATCCCTCCAATTTCCAGTCAGCAGCTAATTAGCAGGTCATTTGCAATAAGTGTCACAGGTTCTTGAGAGAAGACAGTATCTGTTGGGCAACCAGTTGAACAGAACTCTCTCAGTCAAACATGTTATATCTTTCCTACTATAGTCACATGAATCCAGTAAAAGCATTAGTGCTTGCCTTAAAGGCAACAATTAACAAAAGAGAATTAAAAATGAACTGCAAACTGTACTTTTTCAATTCTGAAATGCCAACAACATCAGCAATCATATAATCTATTTGCCTGGAAATAAATGGAGGTGCTCAGCCAGTAAGATACAGACTATGTTCATTCTATATATGAAATATATCACATATAATAAACATGGATCATGGTGCACTGTCCTTTTAAGTCAGTAATAGAATTGATGTGTATGAAAGCTCAATAATATATACTATAAACATAATCAAACCAGAGGAGCTCAGTATCAATAGTAGTAGCACTTCCACACAGACCACGACCAGGGAATATATCATACCCAAATGTAGGAACACGTATGAATGTTTTCATGTAGAACTGGTAGCGTTGATCTTGAATAAATCAGATAACAGACACTGGTTTTCGGTGTTCAAGCGCCATTTTCAAGTCGAGCAACTTAACAATATAAAACAGGTAAAATTTGCCCTGAAAAATCACATGACCTAGTAATAGTAATTTAGGTTGGAAAAAAAAAAAGACATGTCTGTCAAATTTAACCCTTCTACCTTTATCTAATGAAAATAATAGTGCTGGGCTTAGACATGAGATTAAATGGTCTGTGGTCTTGTAGTTACATAAATATATATATTTATTTTCTATATAGTTAATTATTTCTATGTAAACTTATGTGCTTTTTTCCGTGAATATCCGTTGACATTTATTCCTGCCAATTCATGTGATTTTTTCCCCCAATTCATACATTACCTCTCAAAGACTGTAGGGAATACAAACGTTATGCCCAGGTAGGTAGGCAGATTTGATCATAATCCACACTTGTTCAAGCCCATTAAAAAAAAAAGGCTTATTATTTATTTAAAGATTTATTTTAAAGGTTTAGTTCCAAGGAAGACCAACAAGATCTTTCACACAGCCCAATTCTGCCTGAGGATAATTAGTGTTTTTGTTCAACTTTTATTTGTTCAGCTTTTTTTTATACCATATTTCTGAACCATTAAAAAGATACTTTTATACTGGTATTTTTACTGGTATTGAAGCAAGTAGAGATCATGATCAAATCTACCTGCTATCCAATCTATTGTGGGCTCATTGAATGAACCCAGTGATGCAGGAATATTTGGCATTTCCAAGGATTACTGTAGTCTAAATAAAAGCCTCACTTTAATTCATGCAGCCATTAGAAATAATAATTTCAGTGTTTGATTGTTCTTGAATAAGACATATCTCACCTATTCCACACACAATCTATTCACAAGTTCAAAATTAACACTTACTTCTCCTTCCTTCGGTCCAAACTTTGGATTATAAATGAAAAAACTCAGTAGAGATGGAGCATATTGCTTCTCTTGAGCCGAAAAGGCCATCCTACAAAGGTTAAAAAAAATATATATATTAATAAAATATATATAATAGCAATTGTTATGTACATAATTGATAATCACAGCTGCCGGCCAGGCATAAAAAAACAAAACAAGCGAGTGAACAAGAAAAACAACAATGTTTATGTTGCTAGCTATTGGCATACTGATCCAATGCCAGCTGTTGGAGGACTACATTTCCCATACTCCCCTATCAGTTTTCAGTTTACTGCTTTTCAGCAGGAAATGTGTAATTTGCATACTGTGCCACAGGTGATGTCATAAATAGGAGACTCTACAGACACATTTAAAACACATTTTCCTCCTAATTTAGGTATTTGCTTGCAATTTTGCTAATATAAATGTATAGATCATTTTCAATCAATTTTTGTGGTCTTCATGCACCGTAAAAACAATGTTCAGGTGATACAGTCCCTTTAAAATGTTGTTAAAATTAGGCTCCAAGTTCTTCTATCTATGACATCACATGTGGCTTGATATGCTAATGAACTACTTTCAACAGGAAAAGGGCATTTTGCTCATCAAGCCACATGGTGATGTCATAAATATGAGACTCCACGGACATTTAAAACTGTTTCAATTAATTTAGGTATTTGTTTGCAATTCTGCTAACACACACACACACCATATATATGGTTGCCACCTGGCTGGTATTTTTTATTGGCTTGAGGCAAATGATAAGTCTATGGAGGCAGTAGCATGGTTGGTATTTTTTTTTGTAGAGGGCTATCCACCCCTCTGCAAACACAAATCAGCTACTGGATTGGGCACAGAAACCACAGCTAACAAAACTCTCTGACCCAGGCCAGTTATATACAGCAACACTAATTTATTGTAAGAAATTCCTCCACATTAGCATTTCAGGAATCCATAGGGCCTGAAAATAGGAACCAGGTTATATGTCTTATTTGGTTTAAGAGGATAGAAATCCCTCCATTTCGCTTTTGTTGACTAGCTTCTAAAAATAAAAGTATTACAGATCAATATTACAGCATGAAAATAAGATCAAAATTACATAAACACAAAAATTAAAGTAACCTTTGTAGGGGTTTAAGATTAAAGTGTATGAGAGGCTACAAACAAAGACAAATTAAATTATTTACAAAACTCGGTTCTGGAGCAAAGTGACCTAAACAGCAGGAACATTCCACTGGTTTCCATAGTGACTGCTCCACTTTTAGAAATAATCCCCATTCACTCTACAGTGGATTTTTATATAGACACAAAAATCACACCTGTAATACAAAACCAGACCCTCCATTTCTTAAGGCTGCCTAATGCCAAGACTGTCAAGGAGTTCCCATTGGCTGCACCATCACCATATTGTCCCTGCAACCAATAGGAATGGCAGTTACTCCATTCCAAATCTTTACCAGTCTATCCTGTGTTATTACATGGAAGGGAATACACACTTTTAAAACCATGGCTTTTATTTTAAATAATTTGATTTATCAATTATATTTTTCCCTGTATATTGGTAACATGCTTAGATCCATTATTTGTGAATCCTTTATGTAAATAGGATAACTGTCACACCAAAATGCACTTATTCTGTATAGGTACGTGACCATTACACAATCCATATTTTATATGCACTTAAAGGGACCTAGTCACCTAAACAACGCTTACACCGTGAATGTAGAAAATAAGAAATGATTACAATTATACATGTGTTGTGTTTGCAGGATTGTAAGCAAATGGATACATTAAGAAAACACATTTTTTTTAAAAATATGACTGCAGTTTTATTCTCTACCTTCAGGATATAAATAATGTTTATAGTCCCTTTCATTAAGATAGTTGACAAAATAACATGCTGACATTTTTACCACCCCAGGTGCCAGCGTCCATGTCAAACATGCTACATAATGGAATAAGAACATGTTGTACACATGCCCCGCAATCTTAATCTGTGGTCCCCTCATTCAAGGGCCACCAGAAAGGCTTATAGCTATAAACTGACAGCTATGCCAACTGCTCTTTAACATTAAATTGTGCTTTTACATCAATGTCCATAGGTTGTAAAAAGGCTGGGTGAGGTATATTGGGATTATGTATAAAGAGCATTTTTAGGACATAGTTCTAAAAGAGTTGCAGTCACCATAGAAACCACTACAGATTGTGCCAGATTTCGAACTCCCATGTAATTCCCTCCCCGAATCCCTATGTAATCCATAACTCTATATATAGTAAATGCAGATGGACTGCAAATCCACTGGTTCAGGGTTAACCATTTTAGTGCCTACATCCTATTTGATAGCTGTTAATGCAAGTAAATGTATACATTAACCACTGCAGTCACCATCTGCACAGTAAAAATACTAATAATCAGGGCTTTATCATTTTACCACTGATTAGAGTTGACAAGTGTCCTGCTGTAATGGACTACATTTCCCATGATGCTTAGCTGGCCATATAGCTAGTTAAGGATTATGGGAGCAGTAGTGCACAGGCACTGGAGTGGCAAGGCTTAGTCGCCACTGTCTTATAGAAACTGATAAAGAGAGAGGTACTGACAAGGGCTGAGCATGTATGCAACTCCACTGCACTGCGTACTTGCACTCACCTGATCACCTACATTCAGCACCTTAACACATTTTCATAACACACACAGCCAACAAGGAAGCATCCTGCAAGTGCAAAACATGCCGAAGGGGGGAATCCCTCCTTAACGTACTTTAAAAAAATGGGACCCACAGAATGTGACGTCACAAACCCCCCCACTATGTTTTACGAATGGTTAAAGCCTCAGTAGAGAAGTCGTCATGGGGAAACACCATTCGTACAGATAAGGGGTGGTCACCGGTGTTAAGCACTATTTCCTGCCTTCCTTCCGAGTGGTGTCGTTTAAATTCACCCCCTAAACTATCGCCGAATGGAATGATCTCCAAGAATCCGGAAATGATTGCCTATTGGCTGGAGACGGTTTAGCCGGGTTTATAATGTAATCAAAGAGGGGGTGGGGGGTAAATTGTGCAGTATCAGCTTAGATAATAAGGAAAACAGGCTTGGTATAATCCTGTGAATGAGAATTTATTGAGTAGTCTCCTATGCAACATTCATATAGGGAGAGAGGTGCTATATAGCAAATAATTTCCTTGCAACCGGAGAGTGCTCGAACAATTTTCTTTCCCTGTTAAAGGAGAATACAGAAACCTTTCAATATTGTAGGAAAGAACTAGAACATGTTTAAACTGATGATATAGGCTACAGGAAACTCAAATAACGTGTATTTATTTAAAGGGACACTGCCACCTATATATCATTTGTTGTGTGACTAGACAAAAAAATCTATAGATTGCATGGTAGTAAATGCATAAATTAAAAGAAAAATGTGTCTTATCATTTAACAGATTGTATACACAATGCTTTATAATATCTGTGTACTTGACAGTCCACTGACATAACATTTCCTGACTTCTCATTAAAATTCCCATTAACAGTGCAAAGAGCAGTTAACTTGGGTGCCTAACATTCAAAAGTAGGTTGTGGACACCTGTTGTGGTGATGTTCTTGGGGGCCATCAATTTGAACATTTTAAACCATGTGGTGTTTTGTCAGGCAAAGGGCCTTTTTGAGTAACAGAGGAAACAAAATATAAGGGACATCAGCAAGAAAATAACAATAATAGATAGCAGTAGATGTGCTTGCCACTTACTTGTAGATTATTCCATGGAACGCCTCTGCATCCAAATCGCTCAATCAGTGCAAAAGTATGAACATCAGATACAGAGAAACAGTCACAGGGCAATCAAAAATCCTCCAAAGTTATAAGCTGCCCACGCCTTATCAGTTTCCTGATGGAGAATATCCAATATTTAGCTACCCCATTAAACCCTTGAATAAAAATGAGGACACTTGCATATGGTGGCAAATTGAAGTAATTTATTTATAACAAAGGAGAAGGGGAGTCCCCCAAACCAAATGCAGCCTCCCCTACGACCTGGAGACAGCTGCGCTGAGACCAACCTGAACCAACCGCCTTCCTTGGCTTAACCACTTGTCAAGTCCCGCCAGGGTATCCAGGGGCGGCCAGTGATGTCCCCTGGCCTTGAACCCCCCTTCCTGGAGACATGTGAGCCCCCCAACTTACGTGCCCCCAAGTGGCTGCCTGGGTACGTCACTTCACAGGACAAAGGCAACACGTGCTGGCGTGCTGCAGTAGCCATAACCGTGCCCCAGCAGTGGGCCCGACCCCACATCGGTTCCCACCTTTGTATCCACTACCAACTGGCTGGCTACGTTTCCTCTGCATGGGCCTGACCACAGGAACCCGAATCGTGCCCATCTCAACCTGCAGGGTGTTTTTGCTATCCCCAGAAGTAGTGAGTGCAACAAATATTAGACTGAGTTAAATCCACAAATTCCAGTTAAAATAGCCCTGCCTAATTCACTTGACTCATTGAGGAGTGCTACACCACAGGAATGTTAAGATGAAGGTAGTGCAGGGTGGCAGTAGACCAGCATTTATCCCCTCCAGCATCCAAAAAGATATTGTCATTTTTGTAATATTGAGGGCAGCTTGGCGATGCCTATCAGTAGATTACTGCTGAGGTCCCATCCTAAGGTGTTGTACAGAGGGGCAGGGAGGTCTACGGAGGCAATAGCATAGAAGAAAGGTCGGCAACCCTATAGAAAGAGCATCACTCCCTAATATATAACACAACTGCAGTAGATACCTATTCTACAAAAATCAAAACAAATGGACCCTGGTGGGCAGCAGGGTAGAGGTCATAAATAAAGACCCTATATATATATATACAACAAGACTCAGATCTTGTTGAGGGAGGGGAGTCAATGGGGATCCTGTAATTCTGGTGAGCTCTGCCAAGAAAGAGTTACATATAATATAGTCTTTCCTTTCTGGTGTTTCCTCAAATGCTGCAAGGGATTCCCAAGGCTATTTATAATTTAAATGCTTTTGGGTGCTGGTGTCAGTGTCTCTGATGTAGAGATGAGGACTCAGATTTCAAACAGAGAAGGATCCAGTGCAATGTTTGAGAACGTCAGGCCCTGATGTTACTGTAACCAGCTAGATCATTTTCATCTGCTTTGTAAACATTTAAATAATCCCCTTTAGCACTGGCTTATTTCATCCTCATTCATTGTGGGTGATTTCTCAATGGCCTATATACGTTTCAGTTTCTTTTACCTTCTCATTATGTCAATTTCAGGGATTCTTCCATACTGGAAACATAATATCAGAGTTAATTAAAAGCCTTTGAATAGCTTTTGAACTCTAGGTATAGGAGACCTGCCAAATGTTCAAGATTTCACGGAATGTTTGTTTTAGTTATTTTATTAATTTAACCTCCTATAAGGGTGTACTAAGCAGTGTTAATTTCATCGACTAAACATTTCCGTCATAGTTTTTTCGCTAACTGCATGTTTTCAATGACTAAAACTAAACAATAACGAAATAAAATGTAAGTTAATAGGACTAAAACTATGACAAAAATCCATTGCAATTTTCGTAAACTGAATAAAACGTTAGGAACGGACTCAGTGGTGTATCTTGGTTTTGTTCTGACCTAAGCAGACAAAATTCGGGCATCCCCCCCCACCCATGTTGCACACCTACGACATGCCCCATCACCCCATTACATGCCCCATCACCCACATTTCACACACACTTAATGCCCCATCACCCCCATTACAGTCCACCATCACCCCGATTAATTGGAAAGAGCTAAAGCTTCCTGAATGGTGGGGGATGGAGCGAAAATGTTTGAAGCACCAGAAGTGGACCACTTGGGGGGCTGCCACTAGGTGCATGCTGATGGGACCTGCATTCCAGTCTCCTTACCCTAGGAGGTATACATCTAGGAGGTGCAGGGCCGCCACCAGGATTTTCAGGGCCCCTTACTGAACAAATTTTCTGGGCCCTATACCCCCCCCCCCCCCCCGACATCATCTCCCACTCGCCCCACCTACCCTCACAAGCATGTTATCCAGGTCTAGTGTAAAATGGAGGGTGGAGGGTGGTTGGGAGCAGTTGGTCAATATGCCAGTATTTTGTCACTCAATATGCCAGTAATATGTAGCCACTCAATAAGTCAGTATTTAGCCATTCAGTATGCCAGGATTTAGCCACTCAATATGCCATTATTTATCCATTTAATATGCCAGGATTTAGCCACTCAGTATGCCAGTATTTAGCCATTTAATATGCCAGGATTTAGCCACTCAATATGCCAGTATTTAGCCATTTAATATGCCAGGATTTAGCCACTCAATATGCCAGGATTTTGCCACTCAGTATGCCATTATTTTGCCACTCAATATGCCAGTATTTAGCCATTCAATATGCCAGGATTTAGCCATTCAATATGCCAGGATTTAGCGACTCAATATGCCAGTATTTATCCATTCAGTATGCCAGGATTTAGGAACTCAGTATGCCAGTATTTAGCCATTCAATATGCCAGGATTTAGCCACTCAATATGGCAGGATTTTGCCACTCACTATTCCATTATTTTGCCACTCAATATGCCAGTATTTAGCCATTCAATATGCCAGGATTTAGCCACTCAATATGCCATTATTTTGCCACTCAATATGCCAGTATTTAGCCATTCAATATGCCAGGATTTAGCTACTCAATATGCCAGTATTTAGCCATTCAATATGCCAGGAATAAGCCACTCAGTATGCCAGGATTTAACCATTCAATATGCCAGGATTTAGCCACTCAATATGCCAGTATTTTGCCACTCGATATGCCAGGATTTAGCCACTCAATATGCCAGTATATTGTCACTCAGTATGCCATTATTTAGCCACTCAATTAGCCAGTATTTTGCTTGTTTCATGCCACCCTCCTCCCCCCATCCCCAGTACTTACCTCCTTGTTGTTCTCCGGTCGTCTCCTCTGTGCAGTCTTCCCTCCTGCATGGAGGAGGGAAATAGCAGTCAATTTTTTTTTTTTTTTTTACTTTATTGAAGATGCGCGGTTTCAATAAAGTTAAAAAAGAAAAAAAAAGTTTCCCTCCTCCATGCAGGATGGAAGAATTTTTTTTTCTACTACCGTGACCTGGGCCCGCCAGGCCCGGGATTCCAGTATCGCCCATCACCCCCTGATGGCGGGTCTGAGGAGGTGGGATGTCTACCTGCTTGACAGTGTTTTTCGGGCTGCGATGAAGAGGTCTCTAAATTCAGTAACATTCAATAAGGTGGGTTGGATGGGCAGACTGTCTAGCTATAGCAACAGCACTCACTCTATTACACTTTATTTGCTTTTTTAGGAGACAGGACGTGTTGAGTAAAAAAGCTGGTTAGACAGATTTGCACTTCACGTAAAAAAAAAATCCTGGTCCTTTCCAGAATGAACGCCATCTCTTTCTCCTCCTCCCTCTCCAGTGACGTCATGCATGCCCGGAGAGAACGTGATGAGGTGCAGCAGCATAAGTACTCAGTGGGGTGAAGAGATGCTTATGATTAGACTGCAAGTTTGGGCATGAAACGCATGGGACATTTGAGTCTCTGGGGTATTTGTCGGTTCCCTGTGTGCCTATTTGCAAGATGGATTGGGAAATAAATGTACGTTTTAAGTGCCATGGATGCTACAAGGTGGTGCTATGGCAAGGGATATGGGTGCAAAAGGAATGCAGGAGAAGGGGAGTGAGGGAGGAATGGCTCAGGCCATTTCTTTTGTAAGAAGCCCCAAAATGTCTGATTTTGGTAAAACGCATTAGAGGTTTGCTACTTCTCTTTGTCTCTTTTATGTATTCATGGTTTTATATGTGTTGTACAAAAATAAATCCACATTTTTACCACAGCAAGAGATATAACCATGTTGCAAATTATATTAAATCCCACTGCACCTTGCTCTTTTATAAGTGGTGCAGCTCGCATAGGAAGCTGCAATTCTGCTCCGAATCCCTATAGCCTCATTCTCTTTTACCTAATACTTCAGTACAAGAGATTTGTGCTTAGAGTGACAAAAATCTCTCCCGCTAAACTAGCAGTCATTAAGACGCTGGAATATGACATAATATTGCAATGCTTTCACCAGTAATAGGTGACAGCAAGTTTGGCTCTGGTACTCTTGTCTGGGGATGCACTCGGCCAACGTTGGCAGGCAGTGGTGTATCTTGGTTTTGTGCTGCCCTAGACAGACAAAATTCGGCATCCCCCTACCCATGTTGCACACCCACGACATGCCCCATGCCCATCACCCCATTACATGAGGCACACAACTGAGGGGAAGCAATGACTCAGGGCCGGTGCAAGGTTTTTGGCAAAATAAAAATTGCCACCCCCCCACACACACACATTATCAGCCACTAGAGGTGCTTCCGTGTTTCTCACTGTGAACATTACAGTGGGAGGACGCGGAACATCCAAAAAAAACATTCGCAGCTGAGAGGAGGATCGGGGAGGAAAGTTCCCAGCTTTGGCGCTGGAGAAAGGTAAATGGCTGAAGGGGTTTTAACCCCTTCAGCCCAGTGGGAGGGGGACACGAGGACTGGAGACAAACACCAATGGATTTTGCCCCCCAATATGCCAGGACTTAGCCTCTCAATGTGCCATGATTTTGCCCCTCATTTTGCCAGGATTATGCCCCTCAATATGCCAGAATTTTCCCCCACAATATGCCAGGATTATGCCCCTCAATATCCCAGGATTATGCATCTCAATATGCCAGGATTATGCCCCTCAATATGCCAGGATTATGCCCCACAATATGCCAGGATTATGCCCCTCAATATGCCAGGATTATGCCTCTCAATATGCCAGGATTATGCCCCTCAATATCCCAGGATTATGCCCCTCAATATCCCAGGATTATGCCCCTCAATATCCCAGGATTATGCCTCTCAATATCCCAGGATTATGCCTCTAAATATCCTAGGATTTTGTCCCTCAATATGCCAGGATTATGCCCCTCAATATGCCAGAATTTTCCCCCACAATATGCCAGGATTTTCCCCCTCAATATGCCAGGATTTCCCCCCTCAATATGCCAGGATTATGCCCTACAATATGCCAGGATTATGCCCCTCAATATCCCAGGATTATGCCTCTCAATAGCCCAGGATTATGCCCCTCAATATGCCAGCCAGGATTTAGCCACCCAATATGCCAGGATTTTCCCCCACAATATGCCAGCCAGGACTTAGCCACCCAATATGCCAGGATTTTCCCCCACAATATGCCAGGCAGGATTTTCCCCCACAATATGCCAGCTAGGACTTAGCCGCCCAATATGCCAGGATTTTCCCCCACAATATGCCAGCCAGGATTTTCCCCCACAATATGCCAGGATTTTCCCCCACAATATGCCAGCCAGGACTTAGCCACCCAATATGGCCAGATTTTCCCCCACAATATGCCAGCCAGGATTTAGCCACCCAATATGCCAGGATTTTCCCCCACTGTATGCCAGGATCCTCCCCCCTTCCCCCTTACTTACCTCCTTGCTGCTTCTCTCCCGGTGCTCTCATCTGCACCTGCATCTGTGGCTGTGAGGGAAGCGTTGTGCGCTCCCCTCCAGCCAATGCAATTCAATAAAGTTGTTTTAAACAAACTTTATTGAATGCGCATTGGCTGGAGGGGAGCGCATAACGCTTCCCTCACAGCCACGGCCCTCCACCGGAGACAGAGCAGCAGCGACAAGGTAAGTAAGGGGGAGGATTTTTTTTTTTGACACAGGGTTCCGGCGCCCCCAGCTAAGATGCGCCCTAGGCAGCTGCCTAAGTCGCCTTACTGGTGGCGCCGGCCCTGGCTACACTGATGCTCTCTCATGCAATGGAACTCTATGTCTCTGGTCTGCTCTCAAGTATTAATCTCATTGCATGCAGGATTAATAAGACCAGAGCATGTTATATGACTATTTTCAGTTTTTCCCTTAGTCACAGGTAGAGCTATCTATGTCTCTGTCTCTTAGTCAAGTGATAAATGACAAATGTTTTGTTGGGGGAGATTATCTTCAACCAGCCCACCTGTGTGAGCAGCGCATGGAGTAAGTAGCAGGATGTCTATGTGTTCCTTAATTTGCACAGATTTCCTTCCATGCAGCCACACACTGCTATCTTTCCCAGAAGTCAAAATTCTGATTGTCACATGATATCCCTGGGCTCTGACTCTTGCAGGCACACAGATGATCATAACAGCAGTGGAAGATGTCTGTGCACATAGAACAGAGAGACATCCACTTCCCCACTGGACCACCAGGTGTGTATTGCATGAAAAAAATTTGAAAAGTTGCAAATGAAAAGTATAGAAAAATATTTCAAAATTTAACCAAATAAATACAATGGTGCCAGTTTATTAACAGTTTTAAAATATTGACATTTCCCCCTTTTTAGGTTTCTTTGTCATTGGTATGGAATAATAAGTAAGGGTTGAGGGGGGGCAATTTTGGAATTATAGACTGACCCAAGACACAGATTTACCAGTAGTAGGGGTTGTTGCTTACTTCATTCAGAAAGGAGCAAAAGATATTTAACTAGTGTTGATGAAGAGGACCATTTTATATAGGGTGTAGCCTTCATCATAACTGTGGGAGGTGGGGGAATCACAGAAGTAAATTATTATTAAAGGGAAGCCAGACGTAACGGCAACTTACAACTTTTTACTCCCCTACATGGTGTAAATTAAGATATGCATTCACCTCCACATGGTCTCCACTCTTTTCAGGATAGTAGTGAGATCCAGCTAAGTGGTAGAACAGGGAGGTCAGCTGAAAAGGTGCAGGAATATTTGCAACCAATCTCCCTCCTCCCCATTTTTTTAATCTTCCCCAGCTTTGGCCTCCTGTTAGTTCAAAAAGTGTTCTAACAAGCAGAAAAATTATGTTTTTTTGCAGGGTGATTTTCTACCCTTATAACTATGCCCCAATATAAACCCCCAATGTTGCAAACACTAACGAAGCACAGAGGGGCCATGTTTTTTTAACATTTTTCTGACTTGTTTTCTTGAGATAACAAGATGTTATATTGAGAAGACAACTTGTCATCTGCATAAAACAACTTGTTGTCACGAGAAAACAAGTCAGAAAAATACACGTCCTGTCTGGGCTTCCATAAAACACAGAGATGTCTTTTAACGGATGAGGAGGCCAGAGGATATTGACTGTGTAGGTGTGGTTAGCACTTTACTGATATTATATAAGGAGTTGATAAATACTGATAAGATTTAATATATTCAGGGTTCTAAGCTACTGGTGATCTTTCTCCCAATACATTTTTTAGGAAGACCTAGGGGCATAGTCCTCTGGTTTCTAGGAGAAGGGAGCATTAATCAGTTCTATATGGTGCCTTCACATGGGAAAAAGAGGCACAAGACTATATTACACCCAGTCAGCATTTTAATGGCAGGCTGGTAATAAAAGGGTGAGGTGATTGTTAAGTCTTTGGAGGCAATTGCATGGCCAGTATTTACTTATGTTTTTGAAGAAAAAGAGGCTCTATACCAAGTGCATAGGCAGGCTAGCGACTATTGGAATCTATTCAGGATTTGGTAGACTGTTGATCAGAATTATCTCTTGTTTCATAATGGAAAATGCTTGAATTAAGGAATTAATCATTTTTCTCCAAAAACGCGAGGTGGAGATGTGGGGACAAAAAAAGCAAAGCAGAGACTTTATAGCAGACTATGTTTTAATGCTCGTGTCACTTGTTTGAAATGAATCAATATTAATAGCGTTGTGGGAGCTCACACACATTGATGCATGTCTCAATGGAGCAATCTTTTCCTAGGTATATAATTGAATTTATACATTTGCTGAAGATGCAACCACAATGTATAGATTAAACGTAATTTGTCACCTAATTCATATTTATGTAGAACATAAAAAAAAAATAACATTCTATAAGTAAGGGAAAATGTGTGTTAAAATTGTCAGTGCTGTGTCCATAAAGAGAGGCTTGTGGGGACTATAAATGCACTTTAACGCCTCACACATGTTGCACCCATGCATGGGGCAACACCATTCATCTCTTTGAGAACCTTCTGATTGGCTCTCAAGAGATGTTGGGATGTCTGTTTGGTGATGAGGGTCTCTGTGCCAAAGTGTAGCATTTAAGGGAAAGAGAAGAAACGGTTGAAGAGAGATTAAAAGTGATACTGTAAGTTCAAATTTCTCTTAGTTAGCTATAATTAACCGCAGACAGGTTTAAAGTTGCCCCTCCATGACATGAGCAATTAATACCCCTGGATATAACTATTAGGAGAGCAACCATTTGAATTAAATGAGTTTACTTTATTGTAAGAATTGAAATGGAACACTCAAAAGTAATCTAATTATGCTCTTTTTTTGTTTGCATTCTTTGTTTCTTTTTTTTTTTTCTTTCTTTATGTGTCTTCTGCCCAGTGTGTGCTAACTTTTATGTTGAATTGTATGTTCCAGATTTTGAATTGATATCTTAAAGTTCTAATACAAATAAAAACAATAAATGTAAAAAAAAAATAAAGTGTAGCATTTAATTACTTATTTTTATTAAGTTGTGGAGATTATTGTTAAATATTATGTGTAACAGTTTTAACATCTGTGCAAAATGTATTACACTATTATAGAAAGACACATTTTTATAGATGGTATATTTATTTTGTTATTCGGTAAGTCATACATCCAGTTTCAGGTAGTACATTCCAAATGAAACAATGCAAGGGAGGACCCCAATACTGGTGAACCATTTTTTTTTGTCTGTCCAAGAATTTTCACACGTTCAGGTAAGGAATGAATTATTTAACAAAGGTTGGTGCCATAGATATCTTCCCATCTGTTTCATATGAATCTTGAATTATTTTTTTTTTTTTTTTTTTTGAGAATTCATCAGTCTCCTCCTAGCGCTGGAATCCGGGGGATTTAGGAATGAACCATTCCTTGGAACTCTAAATAACAAACACGGTAACATTAGCAGACGTCATGTCCCAATTCTTGGAATTAAGACAGGAATGCATTGAAAAATCTCTTCCAAATAGACATGGGGTTACTTATATAGCACATATACAGCTGGAGGTCTGTTGATTGGTCTAAAACGAAGTATTTGAGTTTAAGATCAATGTTCTACAGCCTCCTAAATAGGCACACTTGGCAGTTATCCTGGTCACTCACCATCAGCTCCAATTTTACCATCTCCATCGTGATCCGCGGCAGCCATGAATTCTGAAGTTTCTGCGCTTGTTAACACTCTGGCGCTGCAGTCAAACCGCTGAAGAAAAAACCTGTGTGGAACAGCAGACAGATTTCTGATTCAATACATGTGTATTATTCCTTTTCAACAGTATTATCAGATAAAGCATTGATGTGAAAATGGCAGCCCACAGGCCAGAATCGAGACTCTGGGGTTTTTGTGGAGCCCCTAGTCTACCTAAAAAACCTGTAGGTTCTATGTGATTATCTCATTTGGATGGTTGTAACAGGTGAACGGACTGTAAATGGGAATCAAGCCAAAAAAGAGTGACTAGTGCGCTAACATTTGTCTTGATTCACTAGTCACTCTTTTTTGTCTTGATTCACATTTGTTTGAAACACTAGCTGTGTCTAGGTGCTGCTCACTCCATCACATACAGGCGCAGTATTTTATATATTTTTTTATTTACAGGACTGTAAATGGGGATTATTCCTAAAACTTAATTTTGAGGCAAAGTTCTAAAAAGTGTTCTAATCAGAAGGAACATTCCATTGGTTTCCATGGTGACTGCTCCACTTTTGGAAGTTCTAGGTGGTTGGGGTTTGGTGTATGAAGGACAAACTGACAAATGCTGCAGTATAACAAAATGAATAACAAAATGGCAGTCATTTGAGCTGCTGGATAATAACAAGAATGGAAACGCACTCATATTAGAGGGCGGGCTAAATGGTAGACTGTTTGTGGTGGCACTAGTCCGAGTAGGCCTAAGGCGAGGGAGAGCATCCAAGCAAGGTAGCCCCTCCCTTCCCTCGCAGCATTGTGGGAACTACATTTTCCACAGAATGGCGCACGGGAAAAGAGCTCCACAATGGGGCTCCAGAAAAATGAGTATCCCTTATCTGAAATTTTTGCGGATTCTGGGTCAGTACAGATAATGAATTTTTGGATAAGGGATACTCAACCTGTATGACGTATGTCTTCTAAAGACACGTTGAGGGTTATTTATAAAAAATGTGTGTCCATTATAATGTAGTGCAACTGCACCATAATTCTCATGGATAAAATGATTTCCACTGTGTACCTGTTGCACCAAAATTAAAAAGTGATCTAATTATTGTTTAAGAATTTTTGTGCACGATATTTGTCACAATGTTGCACCTATTTTAGATCACTTTATTGGACTGCTATTCTCTGCCAGTCCTAATCTAGCGTTATCTGCACTGAATAGAAAGTCACAAAGTAAAATGAAAAAGTCACAAATTGAGAATAAAAAGTCACAGTTTTCACCTGTATAAAACCTTTTCTGACAGGTTTATACATACTATACAGGCTCAAGAACACAAACCTGACTAAAGGAATAAGGATTAAAGGTACTGTATCACCTACACATTGTTTTTGTGCGAATAGATCATAAAAAATGGTTGAAAATGATTTATACATTGTATTAGCAAAACTGCAAGCAAATGCCTAAATTAGGAGAAAAAAATGTGCCTGTGGAGTCTCCTGTTCATGACATTACCTGTGCCTTGGTTTGGAAATTACACATTTAACATTGATAGCCAGTTCATTTGCATATCAGGACACAGATGATGTCATAAGCAGGAGACTACACAGAAACTGTTAAAACAAATTTTTCTCCTGATTTAGGCTTTTGTTTGCAATTTTGCTAACACAATATATAGATAATTTTCAATCATTTTTTATTCTCGACATGCACAGTAAAAACAATGTTTAAACAATCTATTTAAACAACAAACATTGCCACTATTTATACATAATTTGAATGCATATCAAGTTCTCCATAATTAACATGAATTTGAAAAAAAAGGTTTCTGATAATGATAAGGTTTCTGATAATGCTGTACTCTAGTCTTAAATTGTAATGTAAATGTAAAGGAAGTTGAGTTAGATAATGTATCTTACTTGAGCTCATGTTCTTCAATGAAGCCACTCTGGTCATTATCTATCACCCGGAAGACCTCTTTCACCTGACTGGCAGTCTTTTTAGTCAACCCACAGGTCAGGAAGAATTTCTTGTAGTTGAAGGAATCTGGAGCTGTGTGAACAATGGTCAGTCAGTCAGCTGTGCACCATCCATATCCCCAGAATCTACCCAGAACAACAGTGTAATCGTTTCTCTTTTATGACGCTCTATACTACACTTACAAGGCTGAGATTTCTTCCTTCCTCCAATATACCAACATTTTTACATTTTATTTCAAAAGACTGTAGCCCTGAATTTTTTTTTCTTCTATACATTACTTTGGGGATCATGTATAAACATGGTGCACTGTCCATATGTGACTATGTGTGTGTGTGTGTGTATATATAAATACACACACACATATACCCAGGACATATATAATTTCACATTTTGGTGTATTGCAGGGATGATCCAGTGGATTCACACACACAAAACATGGCTCAGATGGTGGACATTGAGCAGTTTTTCAAAACATCTTTGGAAGTATTGTATTGCTCTTTGCATTTGATAACTCTGTCTTGAATGTAAATAGAAAAGAAAAGCTTAGGCGCTGTCATGTATGGCCACATATGAAACTTTCCTTTCTCTAAAGGTCCTCATCAAGTTCTTTTATGCTTTAGGTTGCATGTTGATATAGGCATAGTTTTTACATATTTCTGTATGCAACATAAAGTGTTTGTTCCACGTCTATGTTCATTCAGATAATTAATTTGAATGATCAGAACTATGCAAGTCTAGTAATTCCTAGACTATACTGACACCATCGTCTATACAGTGTGAACACCATGGGTTCCGAACGCCTACTGTGTATGTATCTGTGGCATCCCCATTCATCCTTTGTGGGAGCCCTCTGATTGGCTTTCGTGAGATAATGGTGATGCCCATGCAAAAAAAAAAAAAAAAAGAGTTTTAATAATATTAATAGCTTTTTAATAGTTATTTTAGAACTTCTTTCTCCAAGAATGATTTTGGTGGATAGTGAACCAGAGTTACAAAGTTACATACAAAAAACTAAGGTCAGCTTCAGGCGAAGTTGTGCCTGAACTCAGCTGTGTGAACTTGGCAGAGTTCTGTGTGCTGGACAAAAGTGGAAGTTGCACAGGGTTCAGTTACTGTAAGAGTCCACAGAACTTCCATACCAGTCTGTAGTCTGGGTGCACTGCACCATACATTATGGTAAAGGGCTGGGCTACTGGACCATCTGTGGAATCAGTTCAACCCTCAGGATTCAATTCCTGGTGGCGTTACTTCATCATTTTGAGGTAGATAAAACTGGTATGATTAAAGGGACTCTATCCCCTATATGTTGCTTATAGTGGGCATGTTGAGAATAGAAAATGTTTTTAAATGATCTATACATTGTGTTAGCAGAATTGCAAGCAAATGCCTAATTTAGGAGAAAAAATTTTTTTCTGGAGGGGGGAAAAGACACGAGGCATTGGGGAAGGGAGGGGGGAAGACACGCTAGGCATTGCGGAAGGGAGGGGGGGGACACACCAGGCAATGGGGAAAGGAAGGGGGGAGACTCACCAGGCATTGGGGAAGAAAGGGAGGTGGGGAATAGACATACCAGGCATTGGTGCGTAAAATATATATGTTCGCCTAGGGCGGCAAAAAGTTGCACCAGCCCTGGGCACACATGCAGTTTGCGCCAATGTATAAAGCAGACTCCCGTCAAAATTTGGGAGTCTGCACTGCCTCCGCTGAATACAGAGCATTTGTTTGTGTCGATTCTAGTTGCGCAGGTGCAGACTACATATAAAAATAGAAGGTGCTGAAAAAGTGCCTGATTTGTGTCAGGGAAGCTCAGCCAGAAAGTTCTCTCTCCCGCTCTGCAAAGTGTCTGGATTTCTCCTGATTACTCTTTTTTATACCTCTTCCGACACTTTTTTTTTTATACATAACCCCCTTTATTTCAGTGTTATATACACTGGCGTGCCAAAATTTGTAAGTGCAATAATATAAGCAATGTACACCAAGTTGTGCATGCAGGCTGAAAAAGGCCACTGCAGAGCCAGCGATAGCATTGTTGGTGGTACATCCAGTGGTGTATCCAGCAATCATATTTAGGGGGGGAGGCAGGGACAAAACAAGGGGGACAATTACAAAAGGCATCCAGATCTCACCCAGGACTTGCCCCAGTAACCAAATGGCACCCAGGACTTATCCCTGCAAGTCTTTGGAGTCTGATTGCTGGCAGGTCACATGATCCTCAATGACCTGATGTAAGGGGAGCGCGAGCAGTCTAGGCATTAGCTGCCTGACCTCCTCTCACTCTCCCCTCTCCTCACTCTCCCCTCCCCTATTTGGTGTGCACATGATGGGTGGATATTATGTAGGGGGACCATGGCTCCCTCTGCCCCACTAGAAATGCCACTGTCCTCTCACCTGTTTCAATTGGGAGGGCACATGGTAGAGCCGGATATTATGTAGGGGAGGTAGTGACCCCCCCATGATGCCACCGGGTACATCCTCACTCATTGCCTTGCACTGTCTACCCAAACATCCAAGCTGTCCTACTGGATTACCAATAAGCAATCATGCAAAGGCATGTGGGAAAATGTGAACAATGTAGTGTAGTGAAATTATTATACGAGGAGTACTGTGACCAATGAGGGTTAGGGTGTGCACATGTTTATTTAGGCCCAGGGCAGCACAAAACCCAAATAGAGCTTCCTTCCCTCATCTTCATTTGGATGATCATATGGCTGAAAGATTGTTGTGACATGACATTTCCCAGGGCCAAATAGGTACATTTCTTACCATTTAAAACACACTGGTACTGTCAGAACTATGTGCATGACATTGAAATAAAGTGATTTATAGCAAAATATTCTTAAATGTGGGATTAATAATGTTGGGTTTTTTGGTTACAGAAGAATTGCAAATCACACAGCTTAGCATGAAATAGTTCAGTCAACAGTATTTAGACAAGTTTGCAGAAAACAGAGAATGAAAGGTTAAACCTTTTTCCAGGCAGCAACAACATCAGCATGTAAAAAATATAAAAACATTTATTGAATGGGCATAAACATTGGCAATGAAAAGCTGAGGCAACAAAATAAGCATCCACTAGATTATACGGGTCCAACTGTGGCCCTCCAGCTGCTGCTGAACTACAAATACCATAGTTCCCTACTAGTTGTCTCGAACGATAGACAATTGTGGTAATTGTAGTCTACTAATAGCTGGAGGGCTGCAGTTGAACTTGTAGACACTAGATGATAAACCTTTATTGGTTTATATTGCTTTATATTGAGGCTGTGCACCTCAAATCTGTTTGACTCACGGGGGATACACAACTGACAGGTTTTTTTTTTTTGTCTGCCCTGTGCATTGAGGAGGGCTGACATCCGTAGTAGGGTGATAATGCCCAATGGACAGTCCAATTTCTATTAAAACATATAAAAAAAACCTGACTTACCACTTACTTACCACTTATCAGCCATAATGACAGGTGGCAAGCCGGAGTGGGCAGCGTGATGCTTTGGGTAATGTACTACTGGGAAACCTCCTCCCATTCATGTGGATGTCACTTTGATACATGCATACCACCTACCTAAGCATTGTCGCAGACTATGTACACCCTTTTCATAGAAACATAGAATGTGTCGGCAGATAAGAACCATTCGGTCCATCTAGTCTGCCCAATTAAATTCATCGAAACAGTGTTCCCTGATGGCATTGGCCTCTTAAAGCAGGATAAAGTGCCCTATCACAAATGGTTCATGAATGGTTTGAGGAATTCAACAACAAGTTCAAGGTGTTAACTTGGCCTCCAGTTTACCCAGAACTCAATCCAGCATCTGTGGGATATGCTGGACAAACAAGTCTAATCCAAAGAGTCCCCACCTCACAACTTACAAGACTTAAAGGATCTGCTGCTAACATCTTGGTGCCGGATACTACAGCACACCTTAAGAGGTCTAGTGAATGTCCATGCCTCAAGGGGTCAGGTATGTTTTGGCGCAAAAGGGGACCTACACAATATTAGGCAGGTGGTGATAATGTTATGGCTGCTGGGTGTATAGTATCTAGGATATAACAACCATTACGAACAGTTTTTGTATTCATAGTTTTGTAATTAGTAATTTTGTAATTGGTATAGAAAACAGTAGGTCATACTGATAAAGAAAAACATGTGGAGCAAGCACCATCAAAACCACTGGAATGGTCCTGCTGATTACTCCACTCTAAAACTGTGCTCATCATAAATATATTCTGCACATATGTGATTGTTTTACTGCCCACAGAACGGTTTTGGCTCAGATTATAGGTGATGCCATGTGGAACTTTGAGTTGTATCAATCGATGCATTGTATTTACCTTGGCATTCTCTCAGAGCGGCAGCCATATCAGAAGCACTTAGGATATCGGTTAGGCTCATCTTGGATCTGTTAAAAAGGAAAGCATAAACCAATGATCTATTAAAGGATAAAGTCTGTAATGACACCTCCTACCTATCTGTTGCATATATGTCACTGTCATATTTTAATCTCCATCAATAATTCAGCAAAACAAATATTTAGTGGTGAAACAACTGACGCATTTCGCCCACTAGGGACACCATAGAATATCTGACACAACCAGCTATTTTGGCTTTCTAATTATCAGGACGATCACCCATAATGATAACTTCCTCCTTCAATGTCATTTTAGCTATGTCCTTAATTAGTAGTACATTATCTAACTCTTCAATTTGTCCTGGGGGTTTATTAATCACACCTACACGAGTTACTGTACGATTACCAAATTCTAACAACCCTAATCAACTTTATGTTCGCCTCAATCACTTGTACTATGTTAGATTTTATGTATTTTTCACATACAGGTCCATCCCTTCCCTTATTAACTTTTCTAAATAAATATTACCCTGCTATGTCCAGGTTATTATACCATGTCTCAGTAACAGGCACTTAATCTACATTCTCAGTTACCAATATTGTCATAAGTTCATGGATCTTATTCCCTAAACTGTGAGCATTTGTAGACAAGACTCTACTTATCATTTTTTTTACACAGTTGCTACAGGCACCATCTGTCTTTGTTTTTGAGGCCTATTAGACCAGTGTTTTATCACCCTTTTGCACACCCTCCTAGTTTAAACACCTCAGTGCAAAACCCGTGAATTGCTCATTTGTTCCTTTTTGAGAAGGATGCAAACCATCTTCTTTGTACAGTTCATTACTGTTCCGAATAGAGATACCAGTAAAAACAAAGCCAAATCCTTGCTCCCGACACCATTCCCCAAGCCTCAAGTTAAAGTCCCTAATATGCATCCATCTATCATTCCGAATTGTATTTACAGGCTGAACTTCAGAGAATTACAGTGTGGACACAACCTGCCATATATCATTGGCAAGAACACGAAAAACTTCCTTCACCTCTGAAACCTCAGTGCAAGTCATTTGTCCCTAGATGGACAAGTACATCCAATTCCCCTTCCTGCTTTTCTTGCTTCACAGTATTAAAAATATGTCTCCTGTCTCCGCGAGCAGTAGCTCCACAAAGACATCTCACTATGCCACTAATGTTCAACTCCACACCTCTTATGATAGAATCACCCAACAACAACTGCTTTCTATCAGGCCTCCTCTTTTTGTCATTGGCACAGCACCAGGGCCTTCCTTTGTCATGGTGTGATCTAAAATATCAAGTACCAGACTTCTAGAAATACCTGCATATAGCCCATTCAGCTAATGAGAGGGTGGTCACTACTGAGCGAGAAGACTATGTCACATCAGCGCGCGGGCCGGCTGACCACTCATTTGCTGACGTGGGTATATCCAGGTATTTATAGGAGTCTGGTTACTTTATAACATTAGATCCAAGGTTGACAAAGGCACAGGAGGTGTGCTGAATCATTGGTGGATCTCACACTTGATGTCAGCCTGTCCTGTTGCATTGCCAAGAGCCTCATCTACACACACAAATAAGAGTACCTCCCCCAAGGAATGTTTAACACCTGAGTGGGCCTATGCAAACACCTGCCACTCACCTTTTAGTGAACAGCCCACTTTGTAAATGGAGAGGTATCAATCGCTGTACTGGAAAACTCTCCAAATCATTATTTATTCCTTAACTCACAGTCCCCATAATGTAGAATGATGCCCATTCAGTCTATAACAGTTCACTTAAGGATGCAACCAATAGATATAGAGGTGGCCAACCTCAATCAGATTGATCCATTCTTTTCACTTACTTTTTTTAAACATTCTCAAACTAAATGCAATGTTTAAAACCTGTTTATTTTCTGTATGCATCCTCTGTATATATTTTACAAGCAAAATAAAACATTTTTTTTTTTTTTTAATTAATAAAATAGAAATACAATTTGAATTAAAAAGTATTATGTAATTCGGCAATGCATGCTATAAAGTAAAAAAATAAGAATTTAAGAAAAAATGTAAAAGAAAACTATTAAATGGTCAATTCAAAGTCCACAAATTATTGCTGATGACACAAATTGAAATGCAAGGCAATTTGTCGTGCAATTGTGTTTGTTGCTAAACAATAAAACAAACAAGTAAATAAGCAAACACAAAACAAACCAATATACAGATACCGCAGTGATTTAGAACAAATTCACTGTCGATTTGATGTTTTAACATATCTACAAATATATTTTACAAATAGTATTAAACTGATCATTGCACACAGTACGTTAGATATTATTCTCAGGGGTGACATCAATATAGTAAATAAGAAAAAGTATAAAAATAAATAAATAAGGTAATTCAATGGTATTGTATCTCTAGGTGGCCAGAAGATTCTGAAGATCCTTACCTTGTTCGTTAGCAGAGAGAAGATGCTGTAAGGAGTGGACAAGTAAGGTACGAGAGCTAGGGGAAGAAGGAAAAAGTCAGGTTTATATAGGATTCCAAGGGTGACAATAAGCATTACTTAGGTTACTTAGCCAGGCATCAAGTACACGATCTGATGACCAGCTCAAATTTCTTAACCTAACTAATCCGCCTCTTCTATTTATAACTTAATTTAACTTAAATTAACATAATGCAAGTTTCAGGTGTTCAAAATAAATTCAGAATTTTTCTAGATAAAATTATTTTAATGATGTATTTAAAAGAGGAATATTTGCCAGGGGATGACCTGGCTTGCAAACAGGTATTTACCAAATTTTTCTTCTCCAGAGAATGGTGTCCTAACACATGCGGATGATTGGAGTTACAGATCGACGCAAGGAAGGAAGCTGCAAATTGTTACAAATGTAATTTGTTCCTGATGTTCTCTGATTTATTTATTCAGATGTTTTCTGATTTGTTATAGCTATCTTTACATTGCATCCGCTTTAGCAGTATTGATGAAGTCCTACAAAGTCATGCCAGTCATACAAAGAATTACCAACATGCGTGTAGATAAAAAGATGTTCTAATTATAGTTTGCACTCTTTAACAGCTTCAGATGCAATTCACAGGTAAAAATGACATCTATGGATGTGCAGTGGATTTCACACGCTAATGCAGAGTGCTTTATGTTCTATCCCAGAATCCTGTGCATCCAGCCTTGCTCTGGCCACTAAGGATGGTAGTATTAAGCTATGTAGAATTTTAAATAATTATGCTAGTCATTCAATCACCCCATAACTGTTTGTCTGTTTTTTTTATGTCTTGTATATTTGTATGTGTTATACATTTTGATACTGTTTTGTCACAATTTTTGATATTTTAATAAATAAAAAAATCGAAAAACAAACAAAATAGATATTTAAACATATAGAAACATAAAACATTTTAAACACTTGTTGTCTGTACACATAAATAAAATAACAACAAACAATGTTGATGTGTATATAAACACCACAGCAGTATATATAGTTACCAACCAGTATGCAATATTGCCATTGTGTTAGAGAAAAAAACACGTCTGAGTTCAGAAAGGTGTAATCAAGAAGCAAAAATGAGGTACCTGATGCGCTTCAGAAGCTACACTACAAACACAAATACTGCAGTGGCGTTTTTTATTATATTCACATCAACATTGTGTGTAATTATTTTATTTACCTTTGTGTACATACAGACAGTTTTTGACATGTTCTATGTACATGTTTATTAAACTGTGCTTTTGCCTTGTGATGTAGGCATATGCAATTCCTTTGTTGATTTGATGGTTAAACTGAGTATTGCCCAAAGCATCACACTGGCTTGCCACCTCTCAGTGGAGTATTGCCCAAAGCATCACACTGGCTTGCCACCTCTCAGTGGTCATAATGTTATTGGCTGATCTGTATACATGAATGAAATTGGTAAATTAAAAGTTAATACCAGTGGCGGATCCAGTGTGGGGGGGTGATAACGGGACAATTACCCCCCCTGAGAAAAGGGGGGGGGGGGGAAACAACGCTTTCAACAACAAAAAACTGACGCTTAAAAAAAAAAAAACACGCTTGCAGGCAGAGACAGAGGTGAGAGGAGATCAGAAGATCCCCCCTCACCATCGCTCTGCCTGCCAGGCTGCACGGGGAGCCAAACAGGCAGCACAGAGAAACCTCCGTGATGCCTGTTTGGCTTCCCGTGCAGCAGGGCCGTCTTTAACGCGGGGCAAACGGGGCAGCTGCCCTCGGCCCAGTTACTCCTGGGGGGCCCCAAGGCAGCTGTCCCGTGGGCCCCCAGCCCCTTCTTTCCGCGTTCACAGCGCATTGCGCTTGTGAACGCTTTTTTCCGGCAGGCCGCATCCGATGGATGCGACGGCCGAAAAAAAACTGACGCCGGATGTGACATCCGGTGACTGTTTCCCTCCTCCGTGCAAGAGGGAAGACTGCACGGAGGAGGCATCCGGCGGGGGACACGGAGCAGTGAAGTGTAAGTACTAGGGAAGGGGGGGGGGTGCGGGGGGCTGACTGGCACAGTATTACAGGCATCTGACTGGCATAATATTACAGGCATCTGACTGGCATAATATTACAGGCATCTGACTGGCACAATATTACTGGGCATCTGGCTGGCACTATATTACTGGGCATCTGGCTGGCACTATATTACTGGGCTCTGACTGGCACAATATTACTGGGCTCTGACTGGCACAATATTACAGGCATCTGACTGGCACAATATTACAGGCATCTGACTGGCACAGTATTACAGGCATCTGACTGGCATAGTATTACAGGCATCTGACTGGCACAATATTCCTGGGCTCTGACTGGCACAATATTACAGGCATCTGACTGGCACAATATTACAGGCATCTGACTGGCACAATATTCCTGGGCTCTGACTGGCACAATATTCCTGGGCTCTGACTGGCACAATATTACAGGCATCTGACTGGCACAATATTCCTGGGCTCTGACTGGCACAATATTCCTGGGCTCTGACTGGCACACTATTAGAGGCATCTGACTGGCATAATATTACAGGCATCTGACTGGCATAATATTACAGGCATCTGACTAGCACAATTCCCCTGGGCTCTGACAGGCACTATATTACTGGTATCTGACTGGCACAATATTACAGGTATCTGAATGGCACAATATTACAGGCATCTGACTGGCATAATATTACAGGCATCTGACTGGCACAATATTCCTGGGCTCTGACTGGCACACTATTTCAGGCATCTGACTGGCATAATATTACAGGCATCTGACTGGCACAATATTACAGACATCTGACTGGCACAATATTACAGGCATCTGACTGGCACAGTATTACAGGCATCTGACTGGCATAATATTACAGGCATCTGACTGGCACAATATTACAGGCATCTGACTGGCACAATATTCCTGGGCTCTGACTGGCACACTATTACAGGCATCTGACTGGCACAATATTACAGGCATCTGACTGGCACAATATTACAGGCATCTGACTGGCACAATATTCCTGGGCTCTGACTGGCACAATATTCCTGGGCTCTGACTGGCACAATATTACTGGGCTCTGACTGGCACAATATTCCTGGGCTTTGACTGGCACACTATTCCTGGGCTCTGACTGGCACAATATTACTGGGCTCTGACTGGCACAATATTACTGGGCTCTGACTGCTACAATATTACTGGGCTCTGACTGGCACAATATTACTGGGCTCTGACTGGCACAATATTACTGGTATCTGACTGGCACAATATTCCTGGGCTCTGACTGGCACAATATTACAGGCATCTGACTGGCACAATATTCCTGGGCTCTGACTGGCACACTATTACAGGCATCTGACTGGCATAATATTACAGGCATCTGACTGGCATAATATTACAGGCATCTGACTGGCACAATTCCCCTGGGCTCTGACAGGCACAATATTACTGGTATCTGACTGACACAATATTACTGGTTTCTGACTGGCACAATATTACAGGTATCTGAATGGCACAATATTACAGGCATCTGACTGGCATAATATTACAGGCATCTGACTGGCACAATATTCCTGGGCTCTGACTGGCACACTATTTCAGGCATCTGACTCGCATAATATTACAGGCATCTGACTGGCACAATATTACAGGCATCTGACTGGCACAATATTACAGGCATCTGACTGGCACAGTATTACAGGCATCTGACTGGCATAATATTACAGGCATCTGACTGGCACAATATTACAGGCATCTGACTGGCACAATATTCCTGGGCTCTGACTGGCACACTATTACAGGCATCTGACTGGCACAATATTACAGGCATCTGACTGGCACAATATTACAGGCATCTGACTGGCACAATATTCCTGGGCTCTGACTGGAACAATATTCCTGGGCTCTGACTGGCACAATATTACTGGGCTCTGACTGGCACAATATTCCTGGGCTTTGACTGGCACACTATTCCTGGGCTCTGACTGGCACAATATTACTGGGCTCTGACTGGCACAATATTACTGGGCTCTGACTGCTACAATATTACTGGGCTCTGACTGGCACAATATTACTGGGCTCTGACTGGCACAATATTACTGGTATCTGACTGGCACAATATTACTGGGCATCTGACTGGCACACTATTACTGGGCTCTGACTGGCACACTATTACTGGGCTCTGACTGGCACAATATTACTGGGCTCTGACTGGCCCAATATTACTGGGCTCTGACTGTCCCAATATTGCAGGCATCTGACTGTCCCAATATTGCAGGCATCTGACTGGCACAATATTGCAGGCATCTGACTGGCACATTATTACTGGGCTCTGAATGGCACAATATTGCAGGCATCTGACTGGCACAATATTACTGGGCTCTGACTGGCCCAATATTGCAGGCATCTAACTGGCACATTATTACTGGGCTCTGACTGGCCCAATACTGCAGGCATCTGACTGGCCCAATATTTCAGGCATCTGACTGGCACAATATTGCAGGCATCTGACTGGTACATTATTACTGGGCTCTGAATGGCACAATATTGCAGGCATCTGACTGGCACAATATTACAGGCATCTGACTGGCACAATATTACTGGGGTCTGACTGGCACAATATTCCTGGGCTCTGACTGGCACAATATTACTGGGTTCTGAATGGTACAATATTACTGGGCTCTGAATGGCACAATATTACTGGGCTCTGAATGGCACAATATTACTAGGCTCTGACTGGCACAATAATACTGCGCTCTGAATGGCACAATATTACTGGCATCTGAAAGGCACAATATTACTGGCATCTGAATGGCACAACAATTATGGCATATGTGTGTGTGGGGGGGTAACATTGCGATGGATGGCGGGATTGCATGCAGGGGAGGGGGCAGGGTCCAGGGGGCCCAAGCAAATGCTTGCCCAGGGTCCAATCACTATTAAAGACGGCCCTGCCGTGCAGTGTGACACGGAAGTGCCGACAGGTCACGTGACCAGCGCACTGACGTCATACGCGCGCTGGGTCACGTGACCTGTCGGCACAACCGCCTGGGAGCCGAACAGGCAGCATGGAGGAGACCATGACACTTGAAAAAGCCTATTTTAAAGGAGAAACGCGTCGTGTATGGAGAAGGAGCAATCTACAGGAACACTTTGCACCTTAAAAACTGGGACTCTCTGCACTTTATAAGCTGGATGCTGCCTGTTTTTATGTAAGATTTTATATTTATTTGTGTATCATTAAAAGTGTTTTTTACTGAGAATACATCTCCTTCCTCCTCTGTTCCATCATATCTACTTGAATTTGGAGCTACTTCGGAATCTTATTTTATCCAAGACCCCACGAGGGGCTCCCGAACACCCTATAGACTGAGCAGGATACTGCTCAGTAAAATGTGAGTTTGTCTATATCACTTTATATTTTATAAATATACTACACTATAAGAGTTTTTTATTCTTTTTCCCTTTGCATACTACGGAGAGGATTGCCTCCACGTATAGGGTAAATACGAGTGTGTAGTGTTTTTGGGAAGCGCACTGTTCACGTTGTGTGTATTGCATGCTGCCTGCCACTAACCACCAGGGAAAGGTAAGTGCTGGGGAGATGGGGGGATTTGGGGAAATTGGCTGGGGCTTATTACATGGCAAATAACTGGCATATTATTGGGCAAATTGGCAGGGGCATATTAAATGGCAAATAACTGGCATATTATTGGGCAAATTGGCAGGGGCATATTAAATGGCAAATAACTGGCATATTATTGGGCAAATTGGCAGGGGCATATTAAATGGCAAATAACACTGGCATATTATTGGGCAAATTGGCAGGGGCATATTAAATGGCAAATAACTGGCATTTTATTGGGCAAATTGGCAGGGGCATATTAAATGGCAAATAACACTGGTATATTATTGGGCAAATTAGCAGGGGCATATTAAATGGAAAATAACACTGGCATATTATTGGGCAAATTAGCAGGGGCATATTAAATGGAAAATAACACTGGGATATTATTGGGCAAATTGGCTGGGGCATATTAAATGGTCAACTAACACTGGCATATTATTGGGCAAAGTGGCTGGGGCATATTAAATGGTAACTATTATTTGGCATGACAGAAGTACATGAGAGAGAGGATAAGACAGACTGACATGGGAGAGAGGATAAGACAGACGGACATGGGAGAGAGGAAAAGACAGACGGACATGTGCCCCTCCCGAGATCAGACTCTGGATCCGCCCCTGGTTAATACTGCCTTAAACATTTTAAAATAAAAAAAATTCTGACAAAAGAGCGAAATTGTTTTTTTAACATTGCGTTAAATGAAGCCAGTGGTACTGTCACAAGAGTTCGTAGGGAGCCTATAGCAGGATTTAGTCCAAAAGGCCAGAGTAGGGAGAAGCTGGGGAAAAGTATACGGCTTGAAGAAAACTCATGTGTGAGTTGAAACGTTGCCCTTTGCAGAATAAAACAGCATTTAACACGGAGTGCTGGTTGATTGATTTATTATTTATACTGCATTGGCGGTTTGGGTGAGACCGGGACTGAACACATTACAGTGTGAGTGCACATCCACATCAGTTGATGCTATTAGGATAAGTTAGAGACACAAACTGAAGAACAAAAGCAACACCAGCTCTAGTCACAGGAACAAAAGTGCAGGAGGTGGGTGGGTGCTCCACAGTGCTGATTAAGCACAATAATTAAGCATTATGTAGAACAAAGTGTGCACTCCACTCGCCAAGTAGTGAATGAATAAAGTGCTTTAATGCTTTCAAAAAATCCAAACAAACAGGGTAAGGTACAATCCACGGATGATAAAGTGAAAAGGGAAGGCCACATAACGCGTTTCGCGTGTCACCACGCTTAGTCATAGGTGACACAACATAGGTTAGGTGGCCTTCCCTTTTCACTTTATCATCCGTGGATTGTACCTTACCTGTTTGTTTGGATATTTTGAAAGCATGAAAGCACTTTATTCATTCACTACTTGGCGAGTGGAGTGCACAGGAGTCAGGAAGTCAAAGAAATAGCAGTAATTAGGGATACTGTTATAACTGGGACTAAGGAGGGACACTTCTCCTCCCCATAATGTAATATAACACTCAGCATTGTGTTCAGGCACCCTGTGTGGCGCCCCCTCCTCTCTATCGTCATGTCTGTCTCCTCTCCCTTCTCACGCCTGTCGCTTTCCTCTCCCTCCATGCATATCTCTCTTCCTTGCCATGTTTGTCTCTTATCTCTTCCTTGCCATGTCTGTCTCTCTCCAACCCCATTATAAATCTCTCTCCCTCCCCATGGATGTCTCTCCTCTCTCCCCCCATATCTGTTCTCTCTCTTCCTCCCCAAATCTGTTATCTCTTCCTCTGTCCCATATCTGTTCTCTCCCTCCATATCTATTATCTCTTCTATCCCTCATATTGATTATCTCTCTTTCTCTCTCCTCAAAACTCTTTCCCTGTCCCCATATCTCTTATCTCTCCTTCCCCTCTCGATATATCTTCTCTTCTTCCCCTCCCCTTATCTATTTCCCTCTCCTTCCCCATATCTCTTTCCCTCTCCCCATATGGACAAATGAGGTGTTGTAGCACACAGAAGTAGGTGAGTAATAGCTAGATGAGGCTCTACAGAAAACCTCATTAAGATCAGAACCATGGTATGTCATTGAGAACCACTCAGCTGGTAGGAAATCATTAGATTTCCTCATATGGCTTAATAGCAGCAAGGAAAATTCTGAAGTGATAATTTATAAATGTATAATTCTGGAACAGACTATACAAGCCTGGCATGACATTAGAAAATAATTAGGTTGACAAAATAAAGTTATTAGTTCCTGCAAATTAAGAAGCCTGGAACAAAATATGTTTGATAAATCACTAAAAGACTGTCCCGAATTGGATGACAAATCCATCTCGGTAATAATGGACAAAGGACATATTCTTCCCTTTGCTGAAACGACGCATAAACTGTTCCTGCCAAATAGGTAGTTATTTAACTATCTACGTATGAAAATGTTCCTTAAGGATAATTTATACTGCGATAATCCTCACATTAGTACACATTTGGATTACATCTTCTGCCATAATTTTTTTTTAAATAAGGTTATTAACAGGGCTAATGACATGTCTATAGTACATGATTGACCAAAAAAACTGTTTCAACTAATGAACAAGTGGTACTTGGTTCCAAGTAGGATGGCAAAGATGTACCCTAATCTGCCGCGCACCTGTTGAAGATGCGGATCAGGTAAAGGTATATGGGGAATAAATTCCCTAACTGGTAAAGTGCTTTAATGTTGAGTTTACTACTGTCTAAAACCTAGAAAAAGCTAGTGGCCCTGGAGATTTTTGGACTTCATCCGTGAACTATCATGTGTGCGATTAGCTTGATTATAAAGAACGCCAAAACTGAATAGGTTACCCCCAGCTAGCTATTTAAATCGGCAGTACCACTGTTGTTATAAAGATAATACATTTTGCTGGCCTTCTAGCGGTGGTACCAACAAAATATAATACAGTGGTATACTGTGCTGAATAAATCATTAAAGCAATTAATAGTTGATTCTTTAAATAACTTGGAATTTTTAAACTTGCCATTCCAGTTCTTACTGCCAGCGAGCTCTGATTACAACTATTTAATTACCTTTTTATTTCCCAAGAACCTCCATATAATATGAAGAAAAGGAGATGTTACTCAGATAAGTATGAATTATAGGCAGGGCCGGTGGAAGGATTTTTTGATACGCAGGTGAAAGTGCTTTTTGGTTCCCCCCTTTCCCCAATCCCATGACTCTCCCCATATCTCTTATCTATCCTCCCTCTCCCCATATCTCTGTTCTCCACCCCCCTCTTCTGTTCTCTCCCTCTCCCCCATCTGTTCTCGACCCCTCCTCCCGCTATCTCTGATCTCTCCCCCTCTTCCTCTCCCCCATTTGTTTTCTTCTCTTCCTCTCCCCCATTTCTGTTTTCTCCCCTTCCACCCCTCCCCTGTTATCTTTCTTCCCTTCCACCCCTCCCCTGTTCTCTTTCTTTCCTTCCACCCCTCCCCTGTTCTCTTTCTTTCCTTCCACCCTCCCCTGTTCTCTTTCTTTCCTTCCACCCCTCCACTGTTCCCTTTGTTTCCTTCCAACACTCCCCTATTCTCTTTCTTTCCTTCCACCCCTCCCCTGTTCTCTTTCTCCCCTTCCACCGTTCCCCTGTTCTCTTTCCCCCCCTTCCACCCTTCCCCTGCTCTCTTTCTCCCCTTCCACCCTTCTCCTGCTCTCTTTCTCCCCTACCACCCTTCCCCTGTTCTCTTTCCCCCCCTTCCACCCTTCTCCTGCTCTCTTTCTCCCCTTCCACCCTTCCCCTGCTCTCTTTCTCCCCTTCCACCCTTCTCCTGCTCTCTTTCTCCCCTTCCACCCTTCTCCTGCTCTCTTTCTCCCCTACCACCCTTCTCCTGTTCTCTTTCATCAGATTTCCGATGCCCCACATTATCTCTCCACATGGGGAGCGCTTGTCACACAGAGCTCATGCTGCTCGGCTCCACAACGGCCGTGTAGAGGGCTGGCGAGGGGAGATCATCTCCCCAGCCAGTGCCTCTACCGGCATTTGTTTTCTTACTCGGGGCTGGCACCCCCGTTGCTGCGGCACCCTAAGGCAGCTGCCTGAGCAGACTTACGGTGGCGCCGGCCCTGATGATAGGAAAGGTTGAATTCATAAATAGAACTTGAGGAAGAATATCAATGTTATTTCCGTGGCATCAAGTCAGGTGAGGTTCTAACAAATTTTTAGGTTAGGGATTCGGATTAAAGAAACAAATTTTGTCAGAAAATGAATTAATCCCAAAAAATAGCCTCGTCAAGTTAAGGTTAGCTGTTTTTCTGAATGTTTTGTATGAGAGAGTGTTTGTGTGTATTAGTGTGAGTGTTATGTGTGAGAGTGTGTTTCTGTGTATTTGTGTGAGCATGTATTAGTGAGTGTTATGTGTTATGCAAACGGCTTCCGAATGAACGAACTACATTTTCGTTCATTGCACATTTGTTCATTTATTCAGCTTCACATTTGGAATTTGGATTTCGGACGAATGGACGAAAGAGACGATTTTCATTCCAAAATGAAATATTCCAAAAAAGAATGGCCAGGTCTAATACTCACAGATAACAGGCAAAGATTTATATATAGACAAGACAATTGGATAGACCGATGAAAAGAGGTTTAACCCTAGTCCATTGAGTCAGGTTAGGGAGTAGCCCAGGGGGCAATTAAGCCCCTTGCAAGCCCTCTCCCGTTTACAGTTCAGGTATTCTTTGTAAAACTCACTCTAGTCTCTCTCTCTCCATCTGTGCAAATTGCTGGTGTTAACTACACAAATGTTAATGGTAAGATAAATTATAATCCAGCTTCAGTTGTCCAGGTCATCAACCATGACTATTTAATTTGTTAATTTATATGCTGTTTTTTTTATTATGTTTTAAAATAGTACAAAAATACCTAAAACAAAAGAAACAAAAAAAAATACATAGGCAGGGGTGTTCAACTAGTACTACATTGTACATTGAGGAGCGAATACAGGGCTCAAAAGAATAGCTAAATGTGCCATATATATAAGGTGCTATGCGAAAATAGAATATACCTCTGTCTCTGTACAAACACAATACAGACATAGTTGGTCTGGAGAGAACGACTATGTTGCGGGGTACCTTTTTCGTTATTATCCCCCCCCCCCATGCTCTTTTTTCCTTTTTGAATCAAGGGTTATTATCACTGCCCGGACGAAGATAGAATGTCGATCCACCTGTCCCAGTTTTCCCTTCTCTCTGGGGTGGCCGATTGAAATATCACATTTTGAAAATTTTCAGTTGGAAAAGGAGCTGATTTTCCACCTCTTCCCATGATGCTAAATTTGATGATTTCCATTTCCTTGTGAACAACATTTTTGCTGCTATCAGAAGATGGACCACAAATTTGTATGTACTATTAAGCATCCTTGGGAATCTTATGTTAGAGACCTCAGGATACATCCGACTGAATATGCTGGGGACCAAATATAAGCCATTCAAGAGCTTAAACTGCAGCTCCGTTAGAGTCAAGTAGCGTACAGATCTACAAAGCTTCCGAAAGGCGTCAAGAATCTCCTGCCTATCAATTCTTACACCTAAATCCTTTTCCCATTTGTCAATGGCTAACTGCCTGATGTTTCTGTAACTTATTCTTAACAACTCTATACATCTTTTAAGCATGCCTTTACTTTTGGTTTTACCCATGATCCCCTGTAATTTAAGTACTACTTCCGAAGAGTGCCGGAGTTCTCTAATCATGTCGGGGGCAGTCTGGCAGATTTCCGCTAGAATCAACCATGAAAATTTAAAGTGAAATTATTCACAAACTGTCATAATTATATAAAGCAATACTGCTAAGAATACTGTAACTTTTTCCAGTCTAATTTGCACTTTGGTCAGTCTCCATTTTTCTAATCTCAGCCCTTCTGGTGCCAGGAAAGCACCTACCTGCTATAACGAGCTCTAGTTCATCCCTACCTGATACCTGGCCATTATAAAAAAAAAAAGGAGCTGTGGAAATTGTCATGATGCTGTGAAGCAAGGCTTCCCAGATATCCTTGTTAACACTAATATGGTACCTGCTTACCCCTACTCGTTTCACCAGTTCTAGCAGTGGCTTTCTCTGTATCTGTAGTAATGGTGCATTACCAGAGCCACATCTAGTGTCTAAGTCCCACTCAAATATTGATTTTTTTTTTTTTTAAACTGAACTAAATGTACTTCCTTAACTACAGGGATTAAAATATTTGAATCTGCCATATGTTCTTGAAACCTAAATTGCTTAGTAAATCTGCAACTCAAATTATTATGTCTGGCTGATTTATTATGTGTGAATGGAGATACCTATCTCAAATGATGGAGTCCCCTCTGCTCTATATTTAAACATGTGCCATATTTGTTGGGTCTACTTAATACAACCTCCAGTCAAGTCACTCAAGGAGAAGCCTGGTCACTGAAGGTGAGGTCTGGTCACTCAGTAAGAGGCCTGGTCACTCAGTAAGAGCCCTGCACAATTGTTTTCTTGAGTAAGCGTCTCAAACCTGTGACTTTTTCCCCTACTTAGTAAATCTCCCTCTATTGGGTCTGTTCACTAAAATTCGAGAATAGCTCGAGGAGGTTGACTTTGGGGGTCGACTTTCATTTTGAGACTAAGTCAAATTTGGCACCCAAAAAATAAACTATGTTCGAATCTTCCCCATTGAAAGTATTGGGAGGTGAAATGATCAAAGGTTTTTTTTGAGACTAAGTGAAACTTGGGTGCCAAATTTGACACAAAATGAAAGTCGACCACCTCGAGCTATTCTCAAATTTTAGTGAATAGACGCATAGGCCAATTTCTGTGAAGCTGAAATACATTTGTTACGATGTCTACATTTTAGTGTACTAAGTTAAAATAGTTTTTATACATATACATAACAGACATTGTTGGGGAAAATGTATATGATTTGGGGGTTTGGCAATGTACAGAGCTTAGTGTATGGTTAGAAAAACAAGGTACAAGACACCTTATTGCATGCTGTTGTCTTAAATTTACAGCTGGTTCGGGCCCACACAAAGAGCTAAACACCTGCTCTTGTTTTTAAGTTTATTTTTTTACTTAATAAATATATATTATTGTTACTTTTTTTTTTTATTATAGAACATAGCTACTTATATTAGGGGTTTACTGGATTCATTTTATACAATGGTGTTAGTCAAGGCTTTCTTGCATCCATTGCACATCCAAATACTTTTTGTATATTTATTTTTAATGAAGCTGTGCAGCATGTATTGCTCCTAAGTTCCCCCCCCTACAAGGCCCATTTGGTAACCTTGCGGAAGGCTGCCCTGGTGGAGTGGTGGGCCTCTGCATGATTCTTAAGTTTTGCCCCATAGTGTTACTAGGGTTGCCACCTTTTCTTCAGAAAAATACCGGCCTTGGTACAGTCTCGATAAACCTAACATTGGCCTGATCCCAATTTTTTTACCGGCCAGGTGGCAACCCTAAGTGTTACCTGACCTCTCCCTCGGCCTTTCCATAGGCAAAAAACTGGAAGTGCCATGGGGCTTTTTGATGTGGGGCCAAACCAAATCAAAAAGATTCTGAGTCTTACAAATGACAGCTGTTCTACCTAAAAGCAGAATTAAGTCCCAACGGCCAGGTGGCACTGTGACTCAGTACCAAACTTGCGAGTGCAGGTCCACAATACTTGTTTTTTCATTAGATTAAAAAAAAATCAGCACAAAAATCAGTGAGATACCTCAATGGGATAAAGTGCTATCTGTACAACCCTCAGGATTGCAGGTTCAAATCCCAGTGGATTCCAAGGAGGTAGATAAAATGTTTTTTTTCATTTTTATTTTAAATTAGGTAATTCTAACCATAGTGAATGATGAAAAAACAGAGAATCTCTGAATATATATGGGAAAAAAGAAGAACGTTGAAGAAAGTACATTGGAAATCCCTATACATTATGTACTAGTACGTTCCCCATACGGCCTCATTTGGGAAGGTTGAAGAAGAAATCCAAACAATAAATGCTTTTTTCGAGCCAATGATACAGAGTGAAGATCATCAATGTTTGAAATCCAATTCCTTGGCCAAAACCGATGCTGATCCTAGCAGACAGATAGGTTTCAAAGAACGAGGGAGGCTGCATTTCAGAATGAAGTGGATGTCACTCTATATTGAGTCAAGTGGGAATCTAAAGTTACCCACATAATTTATTTATAAAATACACTCTTCATCTGAAACACATCTTCACTTCTGCCACACTTAGGTGAAATGAAATAATTAATGCAGACATTGTTTGCAAAAAAAAATAAATGAGAGAGAAATAATATGGAGAAACTGTTGGCGTGTCGGTATACCCACTTATTGCTGGAAGGCGTTAGGCATCATGTTCCATGCCAGCTGGAAAGGTTGATGGTCCTAGAGGTCCTAGATGTCTTTGGTCAACTTTACAAGGTATCTCATGAAGCATTCACATAGTATCTCCTTACTCCCTTTGTCACCTTAGTCATCGGTCACTGGTAGAACCAACCTGTTTATTTCACCGTTAGGTTTACCAGCTTCCTGTAGTTTTGGGTTGAAAATAATTTCACAAGGGGGCTTCTAAAAATAAGTGACATAAGGAGGGTTTGAAGAGATAGGCAGGACTGTTGCTACAGCAACAGCAATAAATCTATTACACTTTTTTTAGGAGATGAGGCAGGTTGATTTAAGTTACAGGATACAGTGTTTATCTAAAAATTATGCTATAGGACTCAGTGGCTAGAATTGTCTTTTAAGGGACCATTGCAACTAGAAAATGACCTCCCTGTTTCATTATAAAAAAATGTATTCATTAAAATGTAACTATGCAAAAACAAATCATATGTGCAGGTGTGCTTACTAAATAAGTGGGGAAAGAAATAGTAAAAACAAGCTTACATTACCAAAAGTAGGGTCGTCTTAATATCCACTGAAAATTTTCTCATTAAAAGCCACTGATCATTTGCTCATTAATAGCCACTGATAATTTGTCCATTCATTTGCCACTAATAATTTGACTATTAATATATACTGATAATTTGCTCATTAAAAGCCACTGATCATTTGCTCATTAATATGCCACTGATCATTTGCTCATTAATATGCCACTGATAATTTGACCATTAATATGCCACTGATAATTTGACCATAAATATGCCACTGATAATTTGCTCATTAATAGCCACTGATAATTTGCTTATTAGTATGCCACTAATAATTTGTCCATTCATTTGCCATTGATAATTTGCTCATTAATAGCCACAAAAATGTGTCCATTAATATGCCACTGATAATTTGTTCATTAATATGCCATTGATAATTTGTCCATTAATATGCCACTGATAATTTGACTATTAATGGCCACTGATAATTTGACCATTAATGGCCACTGATAATTTGCTCATTAATATGCCACTGATAATTTGCTCATTAACATGCCACTGATAGTTTGCTCATTAATATGTCACTGATAATTTGCTCATTAATATGCCACTGATAATTTGCTCATTAACATGCCACTGATAGTTTGCTCATTAATATGTCGCTGATAATTTGTTCATTAATATGTCACTGATAATTTTACAATTAATATACCAGTCACTCCCCCCTCCTCTTCCCCACGCACGCGGCATGCAGGAAATACAGCCACTGGATATGACTTGCATTCATTTCCAGCGGCTGTGACAGAGAGCCTGGTGCGCATCTGCTGCATGCGGATCTACCGGCTGCTGCCTGATCGTGACTGTCTCCGTGTGAGACAGTCACGCAGGCAGGGGGGGGGCCCACAGGGCAGCTGCTATGGGCCCAAATAATTTGATGGAGTTAACCCCTGGATGGCTAGACAGATATAGGCAGTGTCAGAGGAGTTAACCCCTAGATTGCTTAACATATGTAGGCAGTGTCAGATGAATTAACCCCTGGATGGCTAGACAAACATAGTCAGTGTCAGAGGAGTTAACCCCCAGATTGCTTAACATATGTAGGCAGTGTCTGATGAATTAACCCCTGGATGGTTAGACAGATATAGGCAGTGTCAGAGGAGTTAACCCCTTGGTGGCTAGACAAATATAGGCAGTGTCAGAGGACTTAACCCCTTTATCCACACACATATACAGACAGTCTGTCACTCACACTGACACACACTCACGCACACACACTCTCACTCACCATGACACACACACACCTATGCTCACTCACAGTGACATACACACATATGCTCACTCAGTGACACACCCATGCTCACTCACCCTGACATACATACTCATGTTCACTCACACACGTTCACTCACACTGACACACACACGTTCACTCACACTGACACACACACATGTTCACTCACAGAAACACACACACACATGTTCACTCACACTGACAGACACACACATGTTCACTCACACTGACAGACACACACATGTTCACTCACACTGACATACACACACAAGACACACACATGTTCACTCACACTGACATACACACACACTCACACTGTATATACATATATACGTATATGTATATAAATTTATATAATATATTTCACAGCGTGTACATCATATAGAGTGTACATTGTAAGGTGTGTGTATCACACACACATTTGGGGGATTGCTGCATACCTCCAGACATGATCAGAATTATGTTAGTTAAGGCCAACTGGCAGTCAAGGGGTTAAACCTAAAACTCTGCAGTGCATTGTGGGCAATGTATAATGGCCAGCCTGGCCAGTTTCACTTTCATGTTCTCTATGTTGGTAAAGATAACAATAATAATACTGCTAATAATAATAATATTGCTAAAAATACTGCTAATAATAATAATACTGCTAATAATAATAATATAAAATGAGATAATAATTGCATTGCAATGTAAATGATACACAGTATGTGCCCAGGGTCATATAATATAATATTAAATGCCCCACAGCAGCCTGGTTAGCATGCACATGGGTTTAATGGAGAAATTGTGGCTCACTCACACTGACACACACACACACACACACTCTCACACTGACATACACACACTCTCACTCACACTGACATACACACACTCTCACTCACACTGACATACACACACTCTCACTCACACTGACAAACACACACTCTCACTCACACTGACATACACACACACTCACTGACATACACACACACTCACTCACACTGACATGCACACACTCTCACTGACATACACACACTCACTCACACTGATATACACACTCTCACTCACACTGATATACACACACACTCACTCACACTGACATACACACACTCTCACTCACACTGACATACACACACACTCACTCACACTGACAGCCATACACACTCACACTGACATACACACACATGTTCACTCACACTGACATTCATACACACATTCACACTGACATACACACACTCACACTGACATTCATACACACATTCACACTGACATACACACACTCACACTGACATTCATACACACATTCACACTGAAACTTACCTGCTGTATGTATCTCTCTTTGCTTTGAGCTCTGTGTGAAGGAGGTCTCGTGAGGTTTCTGAACTATCATTGACCTCCTTCAATCAAGAAACACATAAAAAAAAAATACAGCTTCTGGGAGGAACAAAGTGCCGCCTCTGCCAGGATGGCATAGGGCCGGCCCTGGCAACAAGGTAGGACATTTCACATATGCAATGATCCGGCTGTGTACTTGTGAAATATGCAAGGATCCGGCTGCTTAGATGTGAAATATGCAAGGATCCAGCTGTGTAGATATGAAATATGCAAGGATCCGGCTGTGTAGATGTAAAATATGTAAGCATCCGGCTGTATAGATGTGAAATATGCAAGAATCTTGCTGTGTAGATGGGAAATATGCAAGCATCCAGCTGTGTAGATGTGAAATATGAAAGCATTCGGCTGTGTAGATGTGAAATATGTAAGGATCCGGCTGTGTAGATGTGAAATATGTAAGGATCCGGCTTTATAGATGTGAAATATGCAAGAATCCGGCTGTGTAGATGGGAAATATGCACGGATCTGGATGCGTAGAAGTGAAATATGCAAGGATCCGGCTGTGTAGATGTGAAATATGTAAGCATCCGGCTGTATAGATGTGAAATATGCAAGAATCTTGCTGTGTAGATGGGAAATATGCAAGCATCCAGCTGTGTAGATGTGAAATATGAAAGCATTCGGCTGTGTAGATGTGAAATATGTAAGGATCCGGCTGTACAGATGTGAAATATGCAAGGATCCGGCTGTACAGATGTGAAATATGCAAGGATCCGGCTGGATAGATGTGAAATATGCAAGGATCCGGATGTATAGATGTGACAAATGCATGGATCCGGCTGTATAGATGTGAACAATACATGAATCCAGCTGTATAAATGTGAAATATGCGTGGACCTGGCTGTATAAATGTGAAATATGTGTGGATCCGGGTGTGTAAATGTGAAATATGCATGGATCCGGCTGTGTAAATGTGAAATATGCGTGGATCTCATCTTGTGTGAATATCTGGAGTGCCAAAGGTTTCCCTTCCCCTGCACTAGTACCTTGCCCGTGACATGGCCTCTGTGCCATTAATAGCATTCCTTTATATTTGATTCCAGGTTCGTTGATGATTCTTGTGCCTGATCCCTGTGTATCATCATCTTCTGTAATTTTTGGTTCCTGATTCTATCCTTCCTGGTATTTTTGTACTGTGGTTGCCTTTTCGGTGTTAGTGGTACTGGACTGCGTGCTGGGAGGATAAAATGGATGCTCAACCATAGGGTGGATTCTTTGTAGGTAAACAACTCTGCTCTCCTACCCTGACCCATTGTTGGTCACCTTGTGCCATTTCTGCATTGCCACGCCTTATCTAGTACCGGACCACACCACCACCCTATACGCTGTAATACTTTGAGGGTGATCTAGGGAGTTTTTGTGTTGTTGAGCTTACGAATTTGCATGGAAGAGACAGTTGTCTAGGTACGGGATCACTACCCCTGAAAGAATCTTTGTAAATACCCTTGGTGCTGAATGGCAGGACTTGAAGTGGAGGTGTATGGTAGCATCCTTTAAAAGAAATGACTATTCTCAGATATGTTTGGAGGTTGAGCAATTAGGACATGAGGATGGGTGCCCTTTAAATCCAGGGCAGAGATGGTATCCAAAGTGGATTTTATGGTCTCCATACAAAAACAGGATTGGTTTAGGGAAAGGTTGGGGAACCTCCAATAGATAAGAAGTTGTTTGGCCCCAGAAGCCTTTGGAATGACAAGACTAGAGTTGAGCGGACACCTGGATGTTCAGGTTCGGCAGGTGCTGCTGAACTTTGAAAAAATGTCCGGGTCCGTGCTCGAACTTGACCCCGAACCCGAACCCCATTGAAGTCAATAGGGACATGATATTTTGGCCACTAAAATGCCTCAAAAAAAGTCCTGGAAAGGGCTAGAGGGCTGCAAAATGAAGTAAAATGTGGGTAAGAGTGTCCCCATTCATAAGAATAGGTCAACTGACCTATTCGTATGAATGGGGACTCTATTTCGGTTTATAGAAAGCCCATAGCATTACATACAATGTAATGGCCGAACTCCCACCCGAACATACAGTGGAATGTCCGTGTTCGGGGTCCAAAAACCGTAATATTCGGTACGAACCCGAACAGAGCGGTTCGGGTTCGCTCAATACTAGACAAGACCAGAGAATAGAAACTTTGGCTCTCTTATAGTCTAGTTAGAATTATGACTTTTATGTGCAGGTAAAATAACATCTGATGAAGATGAAAATGTGTGTTGTATGGGTTGAGGGCATTTTGATGTTTCTCTGTTAGTAAACTTTTTTTGACACAATAAAAACTGTCAAGTGCATATTTTTAATTTGAAGATCAGTGTAGTTACATTTTGTAACTGTAGAGTGCAGCAGTATACTATTCTAATTATACATCTCTTTGTGGATGGAAAAATGTTGTTGAGGTTGGGATAAAATGTATCAGCATTTAGACTTTACATATTAAAAAAAAAAAAAAAAAAGTCAAAACACAAGGAAGGGAGCCCTAAATTTGAAACAAAAAACAAGCATTTTCTGTACACTGCCTTTTGTGAATCTAGATGATGCCACAAGCAGGGCAGGCCCAAGACATTGTGAAGCCTGGGACAAAAAACAAAATGCTACCCCGCCCCCAAAAAAAGCCCACAGTCATGATAATTCAAACTAAAATGAAACTTATCAGGAAGTGATATTTAATGCAAGACCACCTTTCTATATGCAAAATTATATGGCACGATTATTGGCTGGCCATGATTAAAGTGTGTACCCTAAATGTTTGAGCATTTAAAATCAATTTGAGTCATGTTTTAGGGCAGTGGCCACATTATGTTTTGGAGAATTGCACAGCCTATTTTCATAATAATGTTTGTTTTACCATTTTTTATTTTTTCACCTTGGGGGTGAGCTCTTAGAACAAATTTTTATATGCCCCCTACAGCACTTCATATATATATATACACACATCATAATTTTATTATTTTTTTTTTTTTTCCAAACAGCTCACCCATAAGGTGAAAAAAGAGAGTAATGGTAAATCATTATGATTATAGGCAGTGCAATTCCCTAAAACATAATGTGACCTGTAACAAAATACAGACAGATATAGAGGCAGTGTCAGAGGAGTCTTCCCCATTAAAGGGCCAGCCCTACCCACATGCCTCTCACAGCCTGAGATGTTGCCAGATGCACCATTTCTGGCTCCCCTGTACACCCTCTCACTGACCTATTTACACATTCTCCTGTCCTCCGTGCTACCTACCCCCCCCCCCCCCCCCCGCAATTAACTATACTCCAGCACAAGTCATACTAAATCAGTCACATTTTACAGCACCCCATGACATTTTTATATTTTTGTTTTATACCACTTACATTTTGCTTGTTAAATTCAGTAAGTGCCATCAATAAAACATTTCATACATAGCAAATTAACAGGATACCTGCACACCGTATGGCCTAGAAAGAAAAGCACAAGTCATATTACCAATGCAATTCAGTTTTTATTATGTATCATTAAGTCCTAGCGGTGGGTCAGGTGCCAATTCAGTAGGAGTTGGCGCTTGCTTCTTGTGGTGCAATTAAAATTCTACTTAAGCATTCACTGAAGTCTGGAAATCTGCAAAGGGAGCAGGAGATTCGTTAAAAAAAAAAAGAAAAAAAACCCCCACAATTTAAATAACGCCTGATGTTTGCACTGGAGTGGTAAAAAGCATTCAGTTACCATGTACTTCAGTCTTTTCATCACTAGCTTCCAGTAAATCTGTAGTCTCTGCATCACCTAGACATTGGGCACTAGGCTGAAATGTCCTGAGGAGCACCCTGGAAAACAAGGCAGAAATAAGAACGGCCAGATTATCCACAAGATATAGACTTGAAGGAACAAGTCAACGTTGTAGGTTTCTTGGTTTGTTTAGAAAATGGTACACAAATTTTTTTTTTTTTTTTTTTTTAATAGCCTAAGCACTAGGACACCTCCAGTGTCTGGTTATATGTTCATATATCTTGTGTCACCAAACAATGAGGATTGTGCTAAATATGTAAGATACCATCTTATTTTGACAGACTGCATACCTCCCAACATAGCAAATAATTAAGAAAAAAAAATTGTAAATACATTTTTATAGAACCAAGTAGTGACATTTTTATAAGCTATAACATCAAAATTACTCCACCTGTGGTGAAGTATATGAGAGGTGAAAGCATTACTGACCCTTTAAAAACAAGGTTTATAAATAGTGTCCTTACTGGAGTTCATCTTCCTGAGCAGAGCCAGTTTTGTCTGGGTCAGAGAAAGTTTCAAAGAACTTATTCAGCTTGTCAGCAATTTTCTCAGCCATTCCAGAGAGTCGTAATGAAGACTTGGCACCTGTTGGGGGAATTTTTTTTTTTCCTTTTTAAAAGTTTCTTTTTAACATGTACTTAAAGAGCTTGAAGATGCCAGGCATTACGTGGATATGATATTTTGACTGTAAAATCCCCCCCAATTAACTACAAATCCCAAAAATCCATGTTAGTTGTAGGCCCGAAACCGCTGGAAGGCCACTGTTGGGACATCTGTGGAATAGGGGACTAGAAAGGAGGTAACTGATGCACATCAAATAGACTCTCCAAAAATAAGTATAGTTTGAAAAATTAGTACATAAATAAATAAATGTACATCTGTCTGAGAGAACTGACATACTTGTCACTGTATGCCTGTTAGTGATACAGTTCAAGTGCAATGCCACTGTGCAAAGACAGTATTAATGTCAGGACACACCCAAATTTAAAGGACTAGATTACATGGCTTCAAAGCACTAATGAGTAATACAATGCTGGTGTAAGGTGCACCCTTTAAATATACCACCTGAAAAATAAAAAATTAAATGGATAACCAGTTTTACATAGAAGAAAACTCAAATTGGATATCCATTATTAAGTTAGGTGTATTACTCAAATTCAATGTTAATCCTGTGGTGGCAGTAGCAAAGCCAAATTAAAGATAGATAAATATATATTTATATAATAAATCTAGCAGTAAACCAGTCTACATTTTATAGATTACAGCCCTGGATTATACATGTTTTCCATACATGTCCCTTAATAAAAACAGCAATATGGTCCCCCTACTTGATACTTATTCTATTACAGGGCCTCAATCTGGCAAAAATCCCTTTGATTTTTTGAATAAAAAAAAAAAGGTGAAATGTCCTTAAGCCAATTTCTTACCAACCAAATAATGTTACCCATAGGCGCCATTCCAGCACACCCCACTTTTTTTACATTGTCAATATCTGTACATGAGTGGGCCACTTACTCATGATCCCCCAGTGCAGATAGCATTCATAGAATCTCTTTAATTGTAACTTGAACAAGACCCAACAAGTGATTTTCTTAAGGGCTTGCATTTAAGAGAAATGGAAGCATTAAACCACTATCTTAACCGATCTTTAATTTACTAATATCATACAAAATCCCTTGTAGATCACTAGCTGGAGAAGTTTATACCTTTTTCCAGTGAGGTGTAGGCAGAGTTAGCAGAAGCTCAGCCAGCCAGTAAGGTTTTATATTGAAACCACAACCCTTAATTTAGACCCAGGTGTTGTTATTTTATCAGTTAGGGTGTATTACCGATTTGGACAAGTTGATGGGGCCTCAAACTTTTCTATAACACGGTTCAAAGGACAACTCTGACTTGAAAAAAGTAAATGGATATTTATGCTTACAATGTTACAATAAAAATAAATTAATTATCATTTTGCAGCACTTAAAAAAAACTCCACCCCCCTCAATGAATACCCAGGCTCTGCAAAAACCACCACGGAGTGCACATGTATGCCAAAATTTGAACAAGCTTTATGCAGCATGCTCCTCAAAAGCAAATTAAAAAGTTAAGCTTGTCTGTTGGTCTGCTCACCTCACTATATGAGAAGTCAAAAGTGGATGGCGCTTAGACAGAATGCAGTAGATAAGGGGTGGGGTACCTGCAGCCCTCCAGCTGAATTCCAGATGAATTACCTCCCATAATTCTCTTTCAACTAAGAGGCTGTCAGAGGAGTATGGGAAATGTAGTCCTGCACAGGGCCGATCCTAGGGTCACGGGCGCCTGGGTGCAGGTTTTCCTTTGGCGCCCAAGGGTGGGCGTGGCTATATTTTGAACTCCTCCCCTTTAGATATTTCTGTTCCAGACATGCCCATTTCAATATTGGGGAAAGAGGGAGGGACGCTCTCTATGGTGTCTTGGCAGATACTCTAGAGAACGTCCTCCTCCCTTAAGCAGCCAATCACAGAACGCGACGGGGGCGGAGCTTGCACCCGTCGCGCTGCGCTTGCTTTAACAAGGAGGAGGACGGCAGGGAGAGAGCTCTCTGCTTCAGCGCCTCTCCTCCTGTGCGCCTGGGCGCGGTGCACCCCATGCACCCGCCCAGGATCGTCCCTGGTCCTGCAACATTTGAAGGGCCCCAGGTTCTCAAACCTATGCTGTAGAATGTAGAGCAGCAGTTCTCAAATCAGCCTCACGGCACTCTCAACAGTCCAGGATTTAGGGATTAAAAAATATGGCATGGTGTTGGTCCTTGAGGACTGGATATTGGTAATGATGATTGAAATGTAGGAGAATAAAAAGACTAACATGGGTTAACCTAAACATGTTTAAATTATCTATACATCATGTTAGCAAACTTGCATGCAAAATGACAATAAAAAAGACAACACAATTTAACAAATACATTATTAAATTAAAACATAAACAAAAACATCATTTTGAAAACAATGTAGGAAAAACCCACTGGATATAACAGTAAGTCATATCTGCTAGCTGTATTTCCCTCCTCTGTGTAGACAGTCGGGGACACGGAGCAGCCAGGAGGTGAGTACTGGGGAAGGGGGGAGGAGGGTGATATATAAATGTCAAAATAACATTGGTATATTAATGAGAAAACTGGCTGTGGTATGGAATGGGCAAAATATCACTGGCATATTAATGGGCAAATTGGCTGTGGCTTATAAATTGGCAAACTGGCTGTGACATATTAATGGGCAAATAACACTGGTATAATAATGAGCAAAATAACACTGGAATAATAATGGGCAAATTGGCTGTGGCAAATTAATGGATAAACTAACACCGGCATATTAATGGGCAAATTGGCTCTGGCAAATTAATGGACAAACGAACACTGGCATATTAACCCCTTAGTGACAAGACATTTTACATTAACTTTCCCTTGGTGACAATGGCTGTATTGACATTTCTGGGGTGTTTGTGTTTAGCTGCAATTTTCTTCTCTCTCACATACTGTACCCACACAAATTATATGTTGTTTTTATTGTCATAAGAAGAGCTTTCATTAGATACCATTATGTTCATCATATCTTATAATTTACTACAAAAAAATCCTAAAATATGATGAAAACATTTTAAAAAAACACGTTTTCTAACTTTGACCTAAAATATAATTTACACAAATACAAGCATTAAAAAAGACCCCATCTAAATAGTTTCTAAATGTTGTCCCGAGTTCGGAAATATGCATGTTTCCATATTTTTTGGGGTTTTTTGCGAGTTATGGGGCAAAAACCAAAAAAAAAATAAGATTTTTGTTTTTTTCCTATATTGACCTTTTGACCCCAACCTGAACCCTAAATTTAACCCTAACACAAAATTTTACCCCAACTCTAACCCTTATGCTATCCCTTAATATATTTTAATTTTAACCCTATCCCTTATGCTAAAAATTATTTAATTTTAACCCTATAGGCTAATCTAACAATATTGGTTTTAAGCTAATTAAATCTTTTTTTCTTTTTTTTTTAACATTGAAATGTTGCCTGGCTGCCTCTAGGGGCAGTCAAGCAGCATATTCAGAGTGACAGAAGTGAATATACTTTCACTTCCGAAGCTCAGACCACCAGAGGGCAAAGCCATTTTGACGGAGCATGCTGCTCTATCAATATGGCTCCCACGATCGTTCCGTGGGGCAATCGTGGGTGCCCCAGATAGTGTCACGAACTGGGTAGTATCAGAGGATAGAAACCGCAATGTGATGACCTGGTATCTTACTGCAACAGGCTTGGAGACAGAACAGTGTATTTTCACCTGAATGGTATTATAACCTATGTTTGAGCCTCAGGCAAATGACCACCCAGGACTTGGTACACTGACTGCAACCGCAAACTGAAGCAGGGATACACAGGGAGTACTGGACGAGAAGGATAGTCAGCAGGCCGGGTCATACACGAGACAGGAACAAAAGTTCAAAGGTTTTTCAGGAGGCAAGGTCACGAGACAGGCAAAATAGGTCGAGGCAGGCAGCAAACAGCAGAGTCAAATCAAAGCAGGAGTCAGAACCGGAAAAATCAATAATCAGAAGATAAACGCTAGATCAAGCCACAAGGAACTATCTCAGGCAAGGTCTGAGTAGCAACTGAAGGGTTATAAACCATGTAGGAGGTAAAACCCGCCCCTAATAGATCCCCAAAAAAGTATAGCCCTTTAAGGCTATGCTAATTTTCTGCGTGTAGTGGTACTGCGCATGCGCGCATTCTCTGGTTGCTGCGCGTTCGTCGAGGGGAAGCAGGAAGCACGCCTGCAGCCCTGGAGGGCTGAGACGCCGAACTGAGCCTCCGTCGCCCGCCTGCCTTGTTTGCTGAGGCAGCGGTGGCAGAGGTGCGGACCACCTCGTGGCGGCAGGTACGTTTTTTATTACAGATAGAAAATTTCAGTGCTGGCTATTGCCTCGACATCGAGGAAATAGATCAGCAAGGTTAAAGCGGTTTTCGCGATCATTTATTTGGAAAAGCACTTGTTTCACCGCAGGGCGTGCCAGGCACATCCATTGTCGTGAAGGGGTTAATGGGCAAAATAAGACTGGCATATTAAAGGGCAAAATAACACTGGCACATTAATGGAAAATTGGCTGTGGTATATTAATGGGCAAAGTAACACTGGCATATTTATGGGCCAATTGGCTGTGGCATATTAATGGACAAACTAACAGTGTCATATTAATGGACAAATTGGCTGTGGCATATTAATGGGCAAATTGGCTGTGGCATATTAATGGGCAAATTGGCTGTGGCATATTAACGGACAAAATAACACTGGCATATTAATGGGCAAATTGGCTGTGGCATATTAATGGGCAAATTGGCTACGGCATATTAATGAAAAATGTAACACTGTTAATGGGCAAACTGGCTGTGGCATATTAATGGGCAAACTGGCTGTGGCATATTAATGGGCAAATAGGCTGTGGCATATTAATGTACAAGCTAGCTGTGGCATATTTATGGGCACACTAACTCTGACATAACTATGGCATATTTAGGGTACAAACGGTGGCATATTTTAATAGGCAACCTGGCTGTGGCATTTAAACTAACACTGGCATATTAATGGGACAATGTGTCCGTGGCATATTAATTGGCAAGCTGGCTGTGGCATATTTATGGGCAAACTAAAATTGGTATATTAATGGGCAAACCGTGATATATTTAATGGACAAACTATGGTTTATTTTAATTGGCAAACTGGCTGTTCCATATGTTAATGGCAAAGTGACTGTGGCATGTTGATTGGTACCTGGAAGTACCTTATTTTTGATTGGCAAAGTGATGCTGTGGCATGTTGTAGAGCAAAAGAACATGTACTATGGGGGAAAGTAACACTGTGGCTTGTTCTGCAGGGCCAGTTCTATTGGGAAAGTAACACTGTGGCGTGTTCTGCAGGGGCAGTTCTATGGGGAAAATTGAAACTGTGGCATGCCAAATTGTGTGGGGGCAATATAGGTGCATGGCAAGTGGTGTGAGTACTGTATGGTGCTGTGTTAAGTCCTTTAGGTGCAATGTGGATGTAGAGGAAGGGAATAATGTAATTTTTCAATAACATTTTATTACGTATGAAAATAGTTGAATATAATATTAAAAAGTTCAAATAAGTATAACTGCAATTAGTTATATATATATATATATAGAGAGAGAGAGAGAGAGAGATAGATTGAGAGAGAGAGAGAGATGTCTGTGTGTGTAGATAGGCTTGTTAAATGTGTATACAAATATACATATTTATTGTTTTGTAACTGTACAATAGATGAATGTGGCCCACCGTCAGCTCGCAGAGCTCCCGTCTGTGGCATATTTATTGGGCCCCCATGAGTGGTGTAATTAAGGGGCTTCCGTGCGTGGCATAATTAAGATGCTTTTTCAATAACATTTTATTACGTATGAAAATAGTTGAATATAATATTAAAAAGTTCAAATAAGTATAACTGCAATTAGTTATATATATATAGAGAGAGAGAGAGAGAGAGAGAGAGAGAGAGAGAGAGAGAGATGTCTGTGTGTGTAGATAGGCTTGTGAAATGTGTATACAAATATACATATTTATTGTTTTGTATCTGTACAATAGATGAATGTGGCCCACCGTCAGCTCGCAGAGCTCCCGTGTGTGGCATATTTATTGGGCCCCCATGAGTGGTGTAATTAAGATGCTCTTGTGTGTGGAAATCCAGGGGGGGCGACACCATGAGTTACTGCACCAGGTGACAACAACCCTAGTGACACCTCTGCTTTGGGCTTATGTTTAAAATTCCCTTCTCAATTCCCTGTAATTCTTTTTGTCGTCAATAAAGCCCACGGTATATTTCATTAACAAACATCCGTATCTTTGCTGATTTGTCCGCCACAACCCTGCAAAATAGAAGATTGCTCAAGCCTATAACGCTAGCTCTGCAAACCGCAAATATAAAATACACCTGGGGATTCCCTATAAAGCTTCAAATCTCTAGAAATGGAACATACTCTACTGTTACAATGCTAGAAGAAGGCTTACAACTCCTTCAGCAATGGGATATCCCAGCAGAAGCTGCGACAGACCTTAGGCAACTCAAGAAACCGAGACCTGAAAAATATGGCCGAACATCTCCTAGACCAACAGGATGAGTACCTTTACAGATTGTCCCCTTATGACAGCGACCCTGCTTCAACAGGACCTTATACCTGAATTACCCTTGTTCCAGTTTACCATGTGTTTCCACGTTTCTCAAGTTGTTAATAGACTGATGAACTTTGACAATTGTTACATCTGCCCATAAAAACCTCCAACAAAACTTACTAAGGTCCCAATCTGTTCTACATGCCTTTTTTCTCCCTTGGATGTTGCTCACTCTGGTTTAACTTGGTAATTGGTGTAGCTTAAGAGAAAGAAAAAATCCTTGAAGATTCTACTGTTCCCCTCTTAATTAATCCTCCAGATTGGTCCCTTCTGTCAATTATCCTGTTTCAGCATTACCCTATACCTGAAATATCCTTGTTCAAATTTACCATTTGTTCACCTCATCTCTCAAGATGTTAATAGACTGATGAACTTTAACCATTGTTCTTGCTATTCAAAAAAAAAGAAAAAAAAAAAAGCATTCAACAAAACTTATTAGGATTCCAGTCTGTTCTACTCACCTCCTTATCTACATGGGATGCAGCGCATTCTGGTTTGGCTTGAACAATGATGTAGCTAAGGAAAAAGATGAAATCCTTAACGATTTTATTGATCCCTTTTAATTAACCTCGTTACCACGATGCATTAGCTAAAAACAGATGTGTATTACATTGTATATTTACACACCATAATTTGGAGTAAAGAGTTAATTAACAATCCAGATATACCAAATTTAACTGAGATCCTCACAAATTATGTTTCCATTAGTATCCAATTGATCTTAATATTAGATTTACTATGCTCATTAAAATCACCCTCCTAGGATAATTATAGCTTACTTATGTAATTACATAATTGCCACCTACGTTACCCTGATACATCTTTACGTTCACAAAATCAAAATACTCGTTAACCTACATTGTCAACTATATCAGTTTGGTTAAATAATTAGTTACAATACTACCCCCGGTCGCGCTATTACTGTAGGAGTTGTTATGCATCCCATAACCTCTTCAACACCCCCCCCCCCCCCCTCATCTGGGATTGAGGAGAGTGCAAATGTTGTTATATTCTATAAATAATTTACAGTTGTGTGCACTTCTAATGTTTTGCCTTTTTTTTGCACCCCTCTTTTCTTACTTACTATTTCTTTATGCTCTCATACCCCCCCCCCCCCCCCACCTCCCTTTCTTTCCCTGTCTCTCCCCGGACTCGTCGAATAGACCTGGAGAAAATCAAACCTTCATGCCATATCCACCTGTACAGATCACGCAGACTTGGAAGCCAACCCCCTCAAACATGGAACTCTTATCTCTCATCTCTCAGTGAGTACCTTACCTTCCCATCACGCTTTTCCCAAATACAAACGATATACACAAAAGAAAGCCGACATACCTTTAACCCGCACACAAGATGGCTCTAACAATATTATCTATGAATGTGAAGGGTTTAAACCCCCACAAACGTAGACTGCTGTTTAAAGAAGCACAACATTCAAAAGCTCAAATTATTTGTGCACAAGAGACTCATTTTAAAACCAACAAAATACCCTACCCGTCTACTCGCCAATTTTCATGCGTATATCATTCTACCTGCTCTAAGAAAAAAGCTGGTGTTTCCATATGGGTGCACAACTCTCTAGATCCCAAAAATTAAAAAAGACCCCAAAGGCAAATTCCTTATCCCCATTCTGATGATTAACAATGTGTTGTATACTCTGGTAAACATGTACGCTCCGAATTCATCCTCGGCCCAATATGTTAAAAAAATTGTCAAACAAGCAGCCTCTTTAAAACAAGGCTCTTTAATCATTTGTGGGGATTTTAACATCATACCATAGACTCCACTAGTACCCATACACAACGACACCTGCGACAAATCTCACAACAAAGCAAACTTCTGAACCAAACTCTTCCAGAAAATGTTCTGTATGACACTTGGAGATGCCTACATAGCAATATCAAAGATTATACCTTTTTCTCTCATGTACATTCTATTTACACAAGAATCCTCTATAATAATCTTCAAGTGTCTCTGCGTCCAGTCCCTGTGTCCGTGGGATTGCGCTACTGCGCATGTGCCCCATGGACAGCGGTTGCTAGGGCAACAGACTGGACGCAGAGACACCACACCATAGCGTCCCTAGAACATCGCGGACATGCGCAGACCCGCCGCTTCAAGTTTCGCCCGGCCTTTGAAGCGGCGGGTCTGCGCATGTCCCCGATGTTGCTAGGGCAACAGGGACGCTACGGGGACGCTATGGTGTGATGTATCTCTGCGTCCAGTCCCTGTGTCCGTGAGCGTCCCTGTTGTCTACGTTACTAGGGCAACAGGGACGCTCACGGACACAGTGACTGGACACAGAGACACATCATACTATAGCGTCCCTGTTGCCCTAGCAACGTCAGGGACATGCGCATGTAGTTTAAAAAAAATGAAAAATACAGTTAAAAAAAAATTACAGGGGCTATAATGAGTTTAACAGTACAAAGGCCAAAAGACAAAGAATAGAAAGTAGATCTATTAAATAACAGGAAAATTAACATTAAAAAAATAAAATAAAAATAAATAAAGTTTAAAAAAAAAATGACAGGGGCTATAATGAGTTAAACAGTACAAAGGCCAAAAGACAAAGAATAGAAAATAGATCTATTTAATAACAGGAAAATTAACATAAAAATATAATGTTAAATGTAAAACAAAGAGGAAAAAATCTGACTCCTGAAGAACTACAATCTTTACGACAACAAAATGCAGAAAGTGAAAGACAAAGACGAGCAAAAAAATCAAAAAAAGAAAAAGAAAATGAGCGAAATAAAAACACAGAAAGACACAGAGCTAAGAGAGCAAGTCAAACCCCAGATGAACGACTAACAATACGTCAGCAAAACACCGAAAGAGAAAGACGAGTAAATAGATCTATTGAAGAAAAGGTAAAAGATCAAAAGAAAAACACTGAAAGAAAAAGAGCTAAAAAAGCAACTTTAACTCATGATGACCAACAACCTCTACATCAGGAACAAAACACAAATAAGTATGACAGGATAACAGATAAAAGAAATTTACATGAATATGCAAAGACACTAACTCACAAAAAAAAAACAATCAATTTCTATAGAGAAAAACAGAAATGATAAAAAAGAAATTCAAAAACGACAGCAAGATGCTGAAAGACAAATAGCAAGGAGAGCAAATAGAACTCCAGAGGAACGAAAAATTCAATGTCAACGACATGCCACACTAGAAAGAGAAAAGTTAACACATCTGCCTCCAGATGAATGCCAATTACGAAAACAACAATTAACACAGAGGAAAAGAGAATTACGACAAAGGAAAAACATAGACAGGGAAATAATACAAAACCAAAAGTCAAGGCCTGCAATACTAACAATGACACTTATGAATCAAATGGAGAACTTTAATGAGGACATCATTAAAACACACACGTGTGGATATTTAGATCAGATATGCCGCTTTTGTGGTGCAAAACATTTTGAAGCTGAAAGACCTTCTGATCGAAAATTTTCACAATGTTGTTCAAAAGGAAAAGTAAATCTTCCCTCAATTAGTACAAATCCATTAATCCAGCAGCTCATGACTGGACAGCATTACTACATCAAAAATTTCTTCAACAATATTAGATCTATAAATAGTGCATTAGCATTTGCCTCCATGGGAGCAAACATTACTCCACCACCTGGCAATGGCCCATATTGTTTCCGGATCCACGGATCAATTTGTCACAGAGCAGGCACACTGCACCCAGAACAGGGACAAAACAGACAGTTTGCTCAATTATATATTTTAGATCCTACTGAAGCAGCAAAAATTGTTGAGGCCTGTGTTAAGAATAATAAACTGTGGACTAATTTCCAAGTACTTAAACTTAAAAACAATATACGCTCAGTTGACACTGATTTCAGCAATTGGCTGATCAAAGTTGGCAGTGGTGATACACCACACATTGACGGTTTGCCTGAAGATGTAATTGAAATACCTTCCCAAATTTTATGCACAGGAGATATTGTAAAATACTTTTTTGGAGACAAAATTCCTGTTACAGATGTCCCTAACTTAGCAAACAAAATCTATTCTTTGTCCAAAGAACTGTGATGTAAACTCCATAAATGAAGAGGTGCTTACCATTTTAGAAGGAGAGACAGTGACATACCTCAGCTCAAACTCAATTGATTACTCAAGTGAGGAAGATATTCAAAACTATCCAATTGAGTTCCTCAATGAATTAACCCCAACAGGTATGCCTAAACATAAACTCAACCTTAAAGAGGGCGCTATAATTATGCTCATTAGAAACCTAAACACTCAAAAAGGATTGTGCAATGGCACCCGTCTCATCGTCAAACAACTTAAGAACAACCTCATCATTGCTCAAGTAATAACAGGTTCAGCGGAAGGAAACATAGTCTTTATTCCCCGTATGGATTTGGCTCCATCAACCACTGATTTGTCGTTTATCTTACGAAGACGACAATTTCCAGTAACATTAGCCTTTGCCATGACAATTAACAAAGCTCAGGGGCAAACCTTGGAAAAAGTTGGAATTTACTTGCCAGAACCGGTATTCAGCCATGGTCAGTTATATGTTGAATTATCAAGAGTAAGGAGTCTTACTGATGTCATGGTGAAAGTCGTAGAAGGTCCTGACCAAGGCAAACTGTTGGAAAACTGTGACAGAATATTCACAAGGAATGTTGTCTATAAAAATTTTTTATAGAAATTCTACATAACCCCCCCCCCAAAAAAAAGAACAAATATTTAAAAAAAAACTCTACTGATTTTGTATATTTACAATTGTTTGAAAAGGTCTGCACTTAACCCCTTGACGACAAACGACGTGCCAGGCACGTCCTGGGAGAAACTCCCTTAACGACAAAGGACGTGCCTGGCACGTCCTGCAGTGAATGAAGCGGTTTTCGCGATCAACGATCGCGAAAACCGCTTTAACAGTGCTGGTCTATTGCCTCGACATCGAGGCAATAGCCAGCACCGAAATTTCTATTTTGGGACCCCCACGATCGCCCCACGGAGCATGCTGCTCCGTCAATATGGCTAAGCCCTCTGCCGGTCTGAGCTTCGGAAGTGAAAGTAACTTCACTTCCGTCGCTCTGAATATGCTACTTGACTGCCCCTAGTGGTAGTTTAGTAGCATTGCAATGGAAAATATTTAAAATACATATTTAATTAATTAAAAACAGGTTATTTAGCTATATTAGCCTATAGGGTTAAAATTAAATATTTTTTAGCATAAGGGATAGGGTTAAAATTAAATTAAATTAAATTAAAGTTAAAATATATTAAGGGATATAATAAGGATGAGAGTTGGGGTTAAATTTAGTGTTAGGGTTACATTTTGGGTTCGGGTTGGGGTCAAAAGATCAATATAGGAAAAAACCAAAAAACACTATTTTTGGTTTTTGCCCCATAACTCGTAAAAAAATACCGAAAAATATGGAAACATGCATATTTTTTAACTCGGGAGAACATTTAGAAACTATTTAGATGGGGTCTTTTTTAATGATTTTATTTGTGTAAATTATATTTTAGGTCAAAGTTAGAAAAAGTGTATTTTTTTTACATTTTCATCATATTTTATGATTTTTTTTGTAGTAAATTATAAGATATGATGAACATAATGGTATCTAATGAAAGCCCTTCTTATGACGATAAAAACAACATATAATTTGTGTGGGTACTGTATGTGAGAAAGAAAAAAATTACAGCTAAACACAAACACCCTATAAATGTCAAAACAGCCATTGTCACCAAGGGAAAGTCAAGGTGAAAATGTCTTGTCACTAAGGGGTTAAGCAACATTTACCGTACCTTAATTGTTTTTGTTAACTACATCAAAAAAAAAAAATTAGAAAAGTGACATTTTTCACATTATTCTTCTTTAACATTTCTAAAAAATAAATACGATAAGATAGAAATCAACTGCATGGTTGTCCACTTTTTTTTGTACTGGAACAAGTCTGTTTTTACAAATGTTTGACCACATATGTTCTAGCGCCCGTTAATTTAACGGGCTTAATGTCTAGTAGATTATATTCTTCTAGACAAAGACACCTTACAAAAAACAATCCAGTGGTCAGATCATTCCCCAATCCTACTCACACTACAGGAATCTTTCCCCTTTAGAGGTAACGGCACCTGGAGATTAAATGATTTTTTACTTAAACACCCCGATTTACAAAAGGCTGCCCAAAAAGCTCTTACAGACTATTTTGATCTTAATGCCCACCCTACTGTATCCCCTGAAACTATCTGGGAAGCACATAAGGCTGTTCTTAGAGGCCACTTTATCTCATCAGCCTCTCACCTCCACAAACAAAAATAAAAAAAACAGATTGTTAACTGAACTAAATTTATTAGAGAATCAGAATAAAATACATCATACCCCCCAAAGTCTCAAACAAATCCAGATAATTAGACATAACCTTAGCAACTTACAACTCCAAACTACTCACATTATGCTCACTAGACTTAAACAGAAATACTATAATAAAAACAACAAAGCAGGTAAACTCCTAGCTCGTACCCTTAAAAAACAGGAAACTAAAAAATCAATTCCCTTTGTTTACAATAATGTAGGTGAAAAAGTTATGAACCCAGCTAACATACCTGAAGTATTTGCACAATATTATTCAAATCTTTACATCTTAAACACAGATAACCTCACCACCCAACCAGAAAATATTCAAAACAATTTAGACTCCTTCCACCTACCCCAGTTAGACTCCAAACATCAAAATATCCTAAACTCACCACTCAACCTGGAGGAAATACAAAGTGGTATTGCTCCCCCCCCCCCCCCCCCCCATAAAGCCCCAGGACCTGATGGGTTTTCAAACTTGTACTATAAACGTTCTCCCAAATCTTAGCCCCCATTTACTGAAAGTGTTTGAAAGTTGTAGCTCCACGGGTTCTTTTCCTCCCTCTATGTTATCGGCACATATCTCTACAATCCCCAAACCAGGGAAACCTCCAACAATCTGCCAAAATTTTAGACCAATATCCCTATTAAATACAGACGTTAAACTATACGCCAAACTCTTAGCAAACAGATTAAAAGATATGTTACCGACATTGTTACATTATGAACAAGTGGGCTTTGTGAGTGCCAGGCAAGCCTCAGATAATACAAGGAAGTTAATAGATATTGTATCACTATCTCATCGATCCCAAACCCCCCTACTATTATTAGCCATCGACGCTGAAAAAGCGTTTGATCTCTTACATTGGAAGTTCTTAGAAGCAGTACTACTTAAATTTGGATTCCCTTCTCCTTTCATTACCGCTATTCTAGCCTTATACTCAACCCATTCCGCAAAGGTTTCTTACGCAGGTTTTTTATCCCAACCATTCCCAATAACAAACGGATCCAGGCAGGGCTGCCTCCTCTCCCCAATACTGTACGTTTTAGCACTTGAACCCTTAGCAGTTTCACTTAGGGCCAATACTGAAATCAAAGGTTTCCAATATGCTAAGAATCAAGAAACCAAACTTGGCTTATTCGCCGATGATATCTTGATAACCCTAACTGACCCGACACACTCCCTTCCATGTCTTCAAAATACACTTAAACAATATAGCGATATCTCTTATCATAAAATCAACGAAGCAAAAACACAGGCACTCCCAATTAATATTCCTCAACCCACTATACATTTTTTGCAAACGTCTTACCCCTTTGATTGGAGAAAATCGACTATTCAATATCTAGGGGTCAAGATAACCAAGCATACCATACCTTATCGAAACACAATTTAATCCCCATGTGGCAACAACTAAAACAAGATCTACAAAACTGGTCCAAACTCTATCATACGTGGGTAGGTCGCATAGCAGCAGTTAAAATGACACTACTGCCCAAACTTTTATACCTATTCCGAACGCTCCCTATACATATACCTCCCTCCTATCTCCACGATATGCAAACCAGAATACAAAAATGTATTTATCGGAATAAACCCACCAGAATAGCAAATAAAAGGCTCATTCTATCTCCTTCATTGGGTGGTTTGGGTATACCCTCTATTCCTCAATACTACCACGCTACAAGAAATGCCCAAACATTACAACATCATTCTAAAGTAGGCTCAGTCCTGGGGAGACTTAGAAGACTTAGAAGAATATGTGATACCCTGTGGATCTTTAACCATTCATCAGTCACACCTTCCATGACCTCCACACTTCCAAGCATTGCTCATTCTCATAAAATTTGGAAGAAATACTCCTCCATAGCAACACCACTGTGCACACTAGAATTACTAATTCCAAACCTGTCTTTGGCTCCATGGAAAGAAGCCGGTATATTGCAATTAAAACAACTATATGACAACGGATCTCTAAATCCATTTACAACACTGACCTCCCAATATGATATTCCCCACAGAGACTTTTACAAATACCTTCAGAGTCGTCACGCTCTTACTTCCGTACCAAACACCCTGTCAAACGGGAAACCGACCTGAATACCACATTTTCTCCTACCCAATGGAAACAAGCGATTACCTTCCCGAAAAAAGTCTCCCATTGTGCAAATCATTTGGAAACTGTAAAGAAAGTCTTATATCGCTGGTACCTGGTCCCGTCCGACTCTCAAAACTATATCCTAACACCTCCCCACTTTGCTGGAGACTTTGTGGATCGCAGGGTTCCATGATCCACATATGGTGGGAATGTCAAGTAATCAAACCTGCTTGGAAATATATATTCGTCTTTATTCGTCTAGTAACTAACGTACCTCTCCCAGTCAACCCAGCAATTGCTCTTCTACATATCTACCCAGTTAAACTAATTCTGGAACAGAATATTATTATAGGCCATATCCTGATCACAATGAAGACCTTAATCGCCAGAAATTGGAAATCCATAAACTGCCCCACACAATTTGAAATACAGCAACTGACTAATAACAATTTGCATTTGGAAAAATTGCACTATTTGTCTACTAACAAATTAAGTTTCTACCAGGAAGTAATAAAAATTTGGAAAGATAAAATAGAACAACTGTGAGCTTCCTCAGCCTTTGTTCAACAGAGTCCTCCCTGAAATGCCCCCTCCGAGACAAGTTCCACTTCCCTTATTCCTCCTTCCCCCTTTCCTTTTCTCTACTACTCCCCCTCTATCCTATTTATTTCTGAACATCTTGTTCTCTCAGGTACACAAATCATTTCTCATCAGTTATTTGTCTTGTTTGATTTTCTGAAGTTGAGACAATGATTTTCTTTCAAAATTGGTTATATACACAGAAACTTTGAATTGCTATTCGAGAAACCTGTTGAATATGAATGATTCTCCTTATTTGATGTATACAATATCTTTGTACCTAGCTAACTGTTTCAGTCGATAACAACCGTTACCGTTATACTGTGTAATTCTTCATTTCGTACTGTGTAGCTTTAATATGTGTACCTCTCTTAATATTTCAAAAAGAAAAATTATATTTACAAAAAAAAATGAAACCATAAAATTGTGATCATTATTATAATAAATATTTCCCTGCATTAAAAAACACAGTCCTGGAACGTATTAATTAAGAATACTCTGTAGAATTTGTCTACAGAAAGGTAATATTACATATAAATAAATATAAAATGTTAAGGGTTTTTATTGTATTTGTTGGTGATTTTATACTACTGATTTTATACTGTGAGTAGCACTGAATAAATTTGTATGCGTTATATATTGTGACTGGCATATACAGTGGATATAAAAAGTCTACACACCCCTGGTAAAATGTCAGGTTTCTGTGCTGTAAAAAAATGAGACAAAGATAAATCATTTCAGAACTTTTTCCACCTTTAATGTGACCTATAAACTGTACAACTCAATTGAAAAACAAACTGAAATCTTTTAGGTAGAGGGAAGAAAAAATATAAAAATAAAATAATGTGGTTGCATAAGTGTGCACACCCTTAAACTAATACTTTGTTGAAGCACCTTTTGATTTTATTACAGCACTCAGTCTTTTTGGGTATGAGTCTATCAGTATGGCACATTTTGACTTGGCAAGATCTGCCCACTCTTCTTTGCAAAAACACTCCAAATCTGTCAGATTGCGAGGGCATCTCCTGTGCACAGCCCTCTTCAGATCACCCCACAGATTTTCAATCGGATTCAGGTCTGGGCTCTGGCTGGGCCATTCCAAAACTTTAATCTTCTTCTGGTGAAGCCATTCCTTTGTTGATTTGGATGTATGCTTTGGGTCGTTGTGATGCTGAAAGATGAAGTTCCTCTTCATGTTCAGCTTTCTAGCAGAAGCCTGAAGGTTTTGTGCCAATATTGACTGGTATTTGGAACTGTTCATAATTCCCTCTATCTTAACTAAGGCCCCAGTTCCAGCTGAAGAAAAACAGCCCCAAAGCATGATGCTGCCACCACCATGCTTCACTGTGGGTATGGTGTTCTTTTGGTGATGTGCAGTGTTGTTTTTGCGCCAAACATATCTTTTGGAATTATGGCCAAAAAGTTCAACCTTGGTTTCATCAGACCATAACACCTTTTCCCACATGCTTTTGGGAGACTTCAGATGTGTTTTTGCAAAATATAGCCTGGCTTGGATGTTTTTCTTCATAAGAAAAGGCTTTTGTCTTGCCACTCTACCCCATAACCCAGATATATGAAGAATACGGGAGATTGTTGTCACATGTACCACACAGCCAGTACTTGCCAGATATTCCTGCAGCTCCTTTAATGTTGCTGTAGGCCTCTTGGTAGCCTCCCAGACCAGTTTTCTTCTCGTCTTTTCATCAATTTTGGAGGGAGCTCCAGTTCTTTGTAATGTCACTGTTGTGCCATATTTTCTCCACTTGATGATGACTGTCTTAACTGTGTTCCATAGTATATCTAATGCCTTGGAAATTCTTTTGTACCCTTCTCCTGACTGATACCTTTTAACAATGAGATCCCTCTCATGCTTTGGAAGCTCTCTGTGGACCATGGCTTTTGCTGTGGGATACGACTAAGAAAATTTTAGGAAAGACCAACTAGAGCAGCTGAACTTTATTTGGGGTTAATCAGAGGCACTTTAAATGATGGCAGGTGTATGCTGACTCCTATTTAACATGATTTGGAATGTGATTGCTTAATTCTGAACACAGCTACATCCCCAGTTATAAGAGGGTGTGCACACTTATGCAACTACATTATTTTATTTTTATATTTTTTCTTCCCTCTATCTAAAAGATTTCAGTTTGTTTTCCAATTGAGTTGTACAGTTTATAGGTCACATTAAAGGTGGAAAAAGTTCTGAAATTATTTATCTTTGTCTCATTTTTTTACAGCACAGAAACCTGACATTTTAACAGGGGTGTGTAGACTTTTTATATCCACTGTATAGTTCTAAAATTAACTTTAATGCATTTAGTATTGTTTAACTTGCACATAGAAGCCTTGGGAATATTGTTCATGTTTCTTGCTGAAGCGCTTGTGACGGAACCCCCTGGTACTCCGTCTGGGTACCCCCGTCATTCTCTGCTTACTAGGAACCCTCAGCTCTCACAAGGGCTGAGAACAGTGTTTTCAGCCCAGGTATCTCCTGATCTCTCCAGCCATCCAAATCACTAGCTGAGACTTAGTGCAGGATGAACAATATAACAACTTTTATTGAAAACAATACAAACTTATATACAGACATAAGGACATCACAGATGTTACCAGGGGAGGGCTGGCAGCCTTAGGCCTGGGGGGCAAATCCAGTCAAGTGGCCCATTGCACCATCGAATCGCCTCCCCATCCACGGCCATCTTTTCCTTGTTTTATAACGAATATTGCCAGGATTTTCCCCCACAATATGCCAGGATTTGCCATTTAATATGCTAGAATTTTCCCTTACAAAATGCCAGGATTATGCCCCTCAGTATGCCAGGATTATGCCCCTCAATATGCCAGGATTTAGACACCCAATATGCCAGGATTTTCTCCTCAATATGCCAAGATGATGCCCCCTCAATATGCCAGGATTTTCCCCTAAATATGCCAGGATTATGCCCCTCAATATGCCAGGATTATGCCCCTCAATATGCCAGGATTTAGACACCCAATATGCCAGGATTTTCCCCTCAATATGCCAAGATGATGCCCCCTCAATATGCCAGGATTTTCCCCTCAATATGCCAGGATTATGCCCCTCAACATGCCAGGATTTAGACACCAAATATCCCAAAATTTGAGCACCCCCCCCTGCCCACGTTGCACACCTACGACATGACCCATAACCCACGTTGCACACCAGGACATGCCCCCTCACCACATTTACATGCATCCATCACCCCATTACATACACATTTCTAATATTATTTGCCATTGATATTCCCCAGCCAATGTGTCCCATAATATGCCAGTGTTATTCTGCAATTTAATATGACTCAGTAAATTTGCCCAATAATATTCCAAGGTTATCTGCAATTTAATATGCCCCTGCTAATTTGCCCAATATGCCAGAGTTAATTGCCATTTAATATTCCCCAGCCAATTTGCCCAATAATATGCCAGTGTTATTTGCCATGTAATATTCCCCAGCCAATTTGCCCAATAATATGCCAGTGTTATTTGCCATGTAATATGCCCCAGCCAATTTGCCCAATAATATGCCAGTCTTATTTGCCATGTTATATTCCCCAGCCAATAATATGCCAGTCTTATTTGCCATGTAATATGCCCCAGCCAATTTGCCCAATAATATGCCAGTCTTATTTGCCATGTAATATGCCCCAGCCAATTTGCCCAATAATATGCCAGTGTTTTTTGCCCCCCCCCCCCCCCCCCTTACCTTTTTCCCTGGTGGCTAGTGGCAGGACTTCCCAGGTGGCTAGTGGCAGGAGGACTTCCCTGGTGGCAGGCAGCATGGTCCCTCCACGCTGCCTGTTCGGCTGACGTCAGAGCGCCGATCACGTGACTGTCGGCACTTCTGTGTCACACTGCACGGGGAGCCGAACAGGCAGCACGGAGGTTTCTCTGTGCTGCCTGTTCGGCTCCCCGTGCAGCTTTGCAGGCAGAGTGGAGGTGAGAGGGGATCTTCCGATCCCTTCTCACCTCCGTCTCTGCCTGCAAGCGCGGTTTTTTTTTTTTTTTTAAATAACACTGGCCCAGCGGCCGTGTTTTAAAAACCTTGGGGCGGCCCCCCGGCCCAGCCAGCCCCTGGACGTTACTGTACAATGGGGGGGATGGAACTAAGCATAGTTCTCTACTAGGTCCTCCAATTAACTGGGTCTAGGGATATATTGGACAATTAAACTGTAATGACCATATTTGGCTCTTCCCTCGGATGTACTTCCAGGCTGCAAACCAAATAGGAATTAACATACAATGAGTAAACATAATTAAAGGGACACTAAACGTTTTTTTTTTCCACTTGTGCTTCTAATTAATATATATAATATATATATAATAAATATATATAATATATGAAATGTCCATTGTCCCTAGTATGAGGATGAACTGGTGTGTACTTTTGATAGTACACGCCAGTTTATCCTCTGACTGACAGCTGCCATGATTCCATAGGAAGCAGGCAGCCTTCTGGTCGGCGACTGGCTCTCTCTGCTAGTGCAGCACGTTATTGCATGGGATCAGCAGGGGGGAGCTTAACTAGGGTAGCAGCGAGAGACCCTGCATTCAGCTATCAGAGTGGGACGAGCCCCCATATCATAAAGGAGTACAGTTGACAACCAGGGGCAACAACAGCAAATCTATTGTAAAGTAAATGCAATGTGCAAACTTACCCACTGTACCCACCTCCCCAAAACAGAACCCCTTTTCAATGACAGGGCCCAAAATCTATATGGAGGCGACAGGCCATTAGTTCTCTCCAGGAACCCCAGTGATGGAGAGTTCTTTCACTGCGCTCTTTTGTAAACAAAAGCAAATGTAAAGTATGCAAGAGTGCAGATAAATTGGGTTATCTTGCACTGTGCAAGTGAAGTTACCGTTTAATTCATGTTGACAGTAGTGATTAGTGTGGTCGGACAGTTATGTGATGTCACTGGTGACATCACTAAAATCTTGGATATGTGCAGTCAACATCCCCATGCATCTCTATGGGAGTCATGGCTGTGATTGGCTCCCAGAAGATGCTTGGAGCTTTTTACAGAGGACGGTCAATTCTCCAAGCCAAAGCCTGCAAAAGGTAAGCCTTCAATTAAAAGAAAACTGTGAAAAATGTGAAAACTGAAAAACAAATTACAGCAAATTTATTCTTAAAGTGTCATCTTTAATATCCACATGTGTGTCCATTATTTTTAATGACTGGAGTGATCCTTGATTGCCTGATTACTTTTTTTTATTCACTTGTCAGTTCACTGCAGTTCATTTTTTTATTTTTTTTTAGTGAATAATCCACACTGTCATGAGAATTCTAAGAGGCCAAATAAATTATGTTTAATTGAAGTGTAGGCATTTTATATAAAAATGATTTATTGAAATAATGCAAATAAAATAACTTATTGAACCCTCCTTGTTTGCATAGCTCTATCATGGGGTTGACACAGGGCTCGACAAATACCGGGCGCCGGGTCGCCATGGCGACTAGATTCTGGCTCCTGGCGCCTGGAATACTCTTTGAGCAGTGTAAACTGCAATGTCCCGGTCCCACACTCTGCTATCCCTTACCTACTGATCAGATAAGGAGCAGAGTGTGGGAGAAGCAGCACAGAGCAGCCTGCCGATTAGCTCCTCCCCCGGCAGATTAGCCCCTCCCCCGGCTTCCTGTTCCTGCTTCTCACCGGGCAGTAGCTGTAGCAGTGAGGAGATGCGTGTGAGAGGTGATGGGAACTCTTACTGCTGCCTGGAAATGGAGGGAAAACTTCAAGCTGCCCAGTTCAGCAGTGATACAGGGTCTGTCTCCAACTTCCCATTGTAAGTCTAGTAAGTAAATAGTGTGTGTATTAGAATGTGTGTTAGCATGTATGTGTGGGTTCAGCACCTGTTTTTATGAATGTGTCAGAATCTGTGTGACAGCATGTTAGTGTGCATGTATGTATTTGTGTCTGCATATGTTAGTGTGTATATAATTGTGACAGCATGTGTTAGTGTATCTCAGTGTGTGTGTGACCTGTGTAGGTGTGTGTTGGAATTTAAGTGGATATGAATGTGTTTGTGCATGTATGTAGGAGTGAAATCATGTGTTAGTGTATGTATTTGTGTCTGCATGTGTTTGTGTGTATCAGGATATTAGTGTGTATGTATTTGTGCCTGCAAGTGTTAGTGTGTGTGTATGTATGTATTTGTGTCTGCACGTGTTAGTGTGTGTATCAGCATATTAGTGTGTATGTATGTATTTGTGTCTACATGTGAGTGTATCTCAGTGTGAGTGTGTGTGACCTGTGTATGTGTGTGTTGACATTTAAGTGATATTAATGTGTTTGTGCATGTATGTAAGAGTGAAATCATGTGTTAGCATTTAGGTATGTGTGTGTATTTGTGGGTGAGCAAGTGTTTTGTGCATGTATGTGTGTTAGCTTGTGTGTGCATTAGAATGTGTGAAAATGGTGTGTATCCATAAGTGTATGTCATTTATATATGTTTATGGACTGGGACCCAAGCATTTTTCTTTGTGACACAGCGTTTGGTACTGGCTCCTAAAGTTTTCAGCTGGCTCCTAGATTTAAATCAAATTTGTCAAGCCCTGGGTTGACATCTTCAGTCAGCTGAGTCAGCTATTAATAAGGTCCTTTATTTATATTATTTTCATTCATTTATTTTTATTTAAATTGCCTACACTTGTTTCACTCTATCTATTAAACATTATTAAATTAATTGTTGTCCTTTAATTCTGTTTATTTTTTTAAAAGGTATGACCAACCTTTATGCCCAACTAAGCCTCGGGCATCATGACACAAAAAGTGGCATAAAATGCCAGTCTCCTGGACATCCACCAACTCACCCGTCTACCGCCTCACCAGATTTCATGCTTCTCTGCCTTCTGCTCATTGGTATGTCTAAAGTCTGAGCGCCGGATGCCAGTGAAATCCGGCGTTCATATACTAGGATTGGGGGGGTGTCAGGGACTATTTGGACAAAAAAAGGTGGCACATAAAAACTGTTATGGGGAAGGATGGCAGGGACCAGCTGTTTGGGCACAAAAATGGCATCTGTGCCATCTTTGTGCCCAAACAGCTGGTTACTGGCATATTTGTGTCCAGACAGTTGGCCCATGCTATCCTTCTCCCCCACAACAGCATGGCACAGACCAGCTGTTTGATGCAAAGATGGCACTGACAAACTGTTTGGGGGCAAATTAGGCACTGGCAAGCTGTTTACAAGCAAAACTGACAACATACTAATTGGGCTGTATGGGAACAGAAGTGGCACTGACAAGCTGTTTGGGGCAAATAAGGCACTGGATATATAGCTTATAGCTGCCAGCATTTGAAGAAGAACATTTGCAGAAGAGCTATCAATTGAAGGATCTCTCCAACTTGAAAATAACCTACTATTGTTTCCAGAATAATATAATTAACCCATTAGAAAAATGTACGACTTTATTACAATTGAAATATATGTATAATAAATATGTTTAAATTACTCATAAATATCTATTAACATATACCTTAATGACTGTACTACTCTACATTATATAAACAAATAATATTTATTTAGCTACAACTGGGCCGTTGTCAATATTATTTATACATTAATGGGGCACACACTTTTTTTAGCCTGTAGTTAAAAATAATGTGCCACTTATCTGGTGGATACCTCGGGCACAATATATCATTTATACACCCAGAGTATAAATGTACAACTATTTTTCAGCTGAAAGGCTTTAGCTGGTCTGACTTCAGGCACGGCCTAACAGTGATAGGAGGAACATACCAGTATAGTACACACTGAAGAGTGAATTCCATGTCAGGAACACCACTAAGATCTGACATTGTTGCCTAAATATACTCATGTCTTTGTCATGTAAGAGGAGCGAGTTGACCTCTCCTACAAAGCCACCAACAGAAATTGTGGGGACAAATGGTCTGGGCCCCCACTTGCCCCATTCCATTTCTCCTTTATGGCCCTCATATTTCTTTCCATAGCACCAGTGGTTGTTATGAAGAGAGACTTAAAAAATTGCATTTATTTACTTTAGAAAAAAGGCGACTTAGAGGGGATATGATAACATTATATAAATATGTGCAGGGCCAATATAAGGAGCTCTCCAGGGACCTGTTCATTAATAGAAATGTACAAAGAACAAGAGGTCACCCCCTGAGACTGGAAGAGCAAAGATTTCATAGGCAGCAAAGGAAGGGATTCTTTACGGTAAGGACAATAAAATTATGGAACTCACTGCCAAGAGAGGTAGTGCTATCAACCACAATAGATGCATTTAAAAATGGTCTGGATGATTTTTTAGAAAAGCAGAACATACAGGGGTATTAATAATAGAATGAGCATTAATAATAGAGCTTTTTGATACAAGGAGAAATCTGATTGCCCTTTTGGAGTCAAGAAGGAATTTTTTTCCCCCTAGGAGGCAACATTCCTTAGGGTTTTTTTTGCCTTCTTTTGGATCAAAACGCAGAAATGATAGGTAGAAGGGTTGAACTTGATGGACTTTTGTCTTTTTTCAACCTAAATTACTATGTTACTATGTTATGTTACTATGTTACCACTTTGCACCAACAGGACATGCCACATCACTCACACTGCAAACCCAGGGCATGCCCCAGCAGCCACATTGCACACCCAGGACTTACCAAAGCACCCAAGAACATGCCACATCACCCACATTGCACACCCAACACTTTCCCCAGAACATGCTCCATCACCCACATTGCATACTTATCCAGCCAGCACCCACAGATCCCTGGTGTCTAGTGGCAGGCAGCTTGGTGTTTGTGTGCTTCCTATGCTACCTCTCGCTTTCACTGCATGTGCTGAAGTCTGAGCGTCATCTGGTCAAGTGACCCACAGTGCTCTGACATAAGTAGATGCACAGTGAGCGCTAGAGGCAGCATGGGAGGATGTCTGTGTGCCTGGGCAGCGCACAGAGACTATGCCTACTTGCTGCAGATAGGCTGGTGAGGATCGATCTTTTGATTCCCTGCCAGTGTCTCTGCCGGTAAGCTGTATTTAAATTTTCATTTTTAAAAGAAGGGTCTAAGGATCGCTAGGCCCTTGGCATATGTATTGTCTGATCAATCTACACTCATTAACAATGGGATGTAACACCTGCTCTGCCTGCTCAGTTTACAATCTGGGTTCTATAGTGTAACAGTGAGAGGTCATCAGTATATGCTGGTGAGGGAGCAGTAGAGAAGCGGGAGTAAGATCAGCATCCTTCTGTTTGCCCTTCTGACTAAAAAGTGACGAATGGAGAATGGGGGACTTGTGACCAAGAGGAGTGATCCTGGACCTTGCTTTCGTTGCCAGCTGTTATATCATCCTGTGTACTCAATAGCCTATTCAGAGTGCCCAGGCCCTGGCTACCATAGTTCATAGTAAGGGCATGATATACATCATCAGTTTGGATTTTGATGATAGTCTAAGAAAGTCGGTTTTACTTTTTTGGGAAGAAGTTTGAAACCTGTTCCAGTGTCATATAGATCTTGTCTCAGTGACACAGAGCTTGCCCCAATGTCACACTGTACCACAGAACTTGCCCCATTGTGCCATAGAGTATGTCCTAAATCTTATATTGTCCCCCAGAGCTAGCCCCAGTGTCCCTTTGTCCCACAGAGCTTACCCCAGTGTCCTTTTGTCCCACAGAGATTGCCCCAGTGTCCCTTTGTCCCACAGAGCTTGCCCCTGTGCCCCATTGTTACACAAAGCTTGCTCCAGTGTCCCATTGTCTCACACAGCTTGCCTCAGTGTTCGACAGAGCTTGTCCCAACATTCCATAAAGCTTGTCCCAGTGTCCTATAGAGATTGCAGAATACCTCACACAGGTTGCCACATTCCCACCCTGACCTTTATGTAGCCTGCGTCCTATGCTGCATGACGGTGTAGACAAAGCCCTCCTCCTACCAAATGAAGGAGAATGGAATAATGAACTAAAAAACATGAGGTGCACGCGTGATCTGCCTTCCTCCTGAATACAGTGCAGCCCGGTTAAAAATAGCTTGATGTCTATGGAGGCAAAATCATGGCCTGTGTTGTTTTTTGGAAGAAAAGGTGTCAACCCTAAGAAGACTGCAGAGGCAATACATTTTTCCTCAAACTAATTTGTTGCTTCTATCTCTCAAAGCTCCAAATAGGAGAGGAACAATGGGGTCTTTCCCCAAAACAATTTATTTAGGAAAGAGTGGCCCATAATTGTGAAGACTTTCCTTCTGGCAAGCCACACACAATTCCCATAATGCTCAGTTCTCCTTCTATGGGATATGGCTTGAAAAGGGTGAGTGTCAGCATTAGCGCACCAGCGCAGGAGCATTTCGCTTCAGCTTGTCAACCGAAGAGGATCATTAAGTCAGGACCATGGGACTTCAATGGTACTGTCGCACATAATGTATGGTTCTGTCCGGTGAAATTGGATTGCAGAGTAAATGGGATCAGTGTGCCTGGTCTCAATTTCTCCTTCTGCCAATGCAAGAACATCTGCACCTTCTAAAAAAAGATGGTTTCTGTAATTGCATCAGATTTAACCTATAATTCTGCAGCATTTTGCACAGTACGAAACAGGAGCTTTGAGCCGACATCTCTGCATGTTAACTCTCTGGTATGTCCTTCTGGCAGGGTGCATAATATCTCATCCAGATATCTCGCATTGCAGTTACACAGCCCACATGCTAAACTGCTCAGCTACATGCCACGGTTGTAATTGAATCTTAACCTGCATTTTAAGATCTCTTCAGGAGTAACAAGCGTTACCAGCCTCTAACTCTTGTGATGCCAGAAATAGAGGAGAGGAAAATGCTATTTTTTTTTTTGTTTTGTTAAGAATTAGGGATTCTGACTTCTACCACATAAAATTCTATTTTGGTGGCACATGCCAGAAGCTAATACAATAAGCACCAGCCACACTCCTGGCATGTCATGACTTTAAAAAAGGTGCCAAGAAATATTTTATTAACTTTTTCACACTAAAATCAGTAAATTATTAAAATAAATAGAGTATTGGAAGAAATATGTGTTTCTTCTAAAATGTGTGTTATTGAACCAAATGAAATAATATTTATGCCTTTTTGAATATCAAAATTTTCCTTGTACAGTGATCTCGTATTTTCATGTTTAACTGCTTCCCGCCAAAATGGTAATGTGACCAATGTTAGTTAAAAGTGACTGAAACCTTCACAAGTACTCTGACCCCCTCCACAAAAAAAATAACGTGTGTTGCTACAGGCAATTATATTACATTACCTCACACAGAGTACGGCAGGCGGTGATTATTAAGGGAAGCTGTACGAAATGTCCAGATCATGTTCATCTGATATCGTAGTAATTCAATGCAATGAAAAAAATGAGCCGACATTTTGAAGATAGCTCTGCAAAGTGTAGTCAACATGTGCCATGAAATTTCGTTTAGAAAACATATATTTTTAATGGTATATTTCCAGTTTAGAAATATAGTTTAGAAAGTAAATATTTTTAATGATATATTTGAGGTTTAGAAATTCAGTTTAGAAAGCATATATTTTGAATGATATATTTCCAGTTTTGAAATTTAGTTTAGGAAGTATTTATTTTTATTGATATATTTCTAGTTTAGAAATTTAGTTTAGAAAGCATATATTTTGAATGATATATTTCTAGTTTAGAAATTTAGTTTAGAAAGCATATATTTTGTATAATATATTTCCAGTTTAGAAATTTAGTTTAGAAAGTATATATTTTGTATAATATATTTCCAGTTTAGAAATTTAGTTTAGAAAGTATATATTTTGAATGATATATTTCCAGTTTAGAAATGTAATGATTTTTTTTTAATTGGTAAATTATTTAATATGCATTTAAGTTTAAAAATATATTTTATCAAAATTCTGATTTTTTTTGAGGCAAGAATAGCTATACTATAAAAGTAAGCTTAATCACTAAAAGCCCCTTTTTGTTTGTTTCTTTGTCCCCCCCCCCCCCCCTTTTCTTGCAATATAAAGAAAACATTCCAGTTTTTGTAAAATGTAATCAATTTTTATATGTAATTTTTCTTCTTTTATTAAAATAAATCTGTGTTAAAACTAAAGTGTTAAACATTCTTGATATTTGATTACTATGTTCATCTTTATAGGTGTGCTGAGAGCTCAGATATAATCTTCTTAATGGATGAAGGAAAATAATAAAAATAGTTAAAAACTTAAGATGTAAATTATTTTATTTTTTTCTGATAACCAGTAGTGATAATGTCCCATTGTTTTTTTTTTTTTTGTTTTTTTTTTTTAACCAAACATTGTAGCTCAAAATTTGATTTCCAAAATGTATCAAAGAATATGCGGCATAAAGAAAAAAGAACATGAGAAAGATATTTTATTTAAAGTTTTTTATTTTTGTTTTTCCATCTTCCAGCCACAACTTCAACATTGTGATTGGTCGAAATCAGTAAGCGCCATCCATAAACACTTAAGACATAACATCAAATGAACAGAATACCTGCACATTGTAAGATCTTGTAATAGTCCCAAAAATAGTTAACATACAGGCATTTTACCAATGCCATGAGACAGTATAAAAATGCACAAATAAGTGCCAGCCGTGGATGAGGTGCCTGTTGAGTGAGAAATGAGGGTTCAGTCCTTGTTGTCTTTGGTCTTAGGCTGATTTCACAAGAGCCTGGAATTCTGTGAATTGAAGAGAAAAATCTCTGTTAGTAAAAAAAAGTCATTTTTCTTTAAATATATATTTAATATACTTTATTTGCTTTGAATCTAAACTATTGATTATTTCCATAATTTCTGTTGTAATTAGACTTAGTCTGTATGAGTCCCTCAGTAATTGCTAGTTCTCTAGGGTTTCCTTTTTGGGCTATATATGGTATACTCTTGAGCCTTGCTGCCGGTTAGAGGTGTAACTCTAAGTCCTGCTACCAAAGCAGATTCCTGGTGTAAAAACAGAAGCCTTGAATATTCAACCTACCACCCCAACTAGGGCAATATAAAGATGCTCTCAAGTATCTATTGGAAGTCATACTGGGAATAGAACTAGGAAATGTTTAGCTTGTGGCCATTAAAAGATAAAATAGTGAGGGAAAGCTTACCATCTACTCCAATCTTGCCATCACCATCAGAGTCACCAGCTGCCAAGAAAGACTTGGTCTCAGCACTGCTCAGGGCTCTGGCACCACACTTGAAGTTCTGGAGGAAGAGCCTGGAAAACAAAAATCAAGAAATAAGTTGCAGGGTAATCCAATAGTTGTAGACTCTAAGAAGACCTATGGGTCTAAATTTGCAATTGTATCACCAAGATATTAATTGTGATGGGCATTATTATAGTTTGTATGTATCATGTTGGCACAAAGATTCAACTTAAAAAAAGAAAGAATTGTTCTATTTAACTACTTTAGGCCTATGTTTCCAGGGGCAGTAGAGCTTCTCATATGGGAGAATGTTTTGTAAGGGAGCGTCCTTACTGAAGTTCATCTTCCTCAATGAATCCACTCTTGTCTTGGTCAAGGATTTCAAAGACCTTCTTGACCTGCTCAGGGGTCTTGCCAGCCAATCCAACCTTGGAGAAGAAGCCCTTGTATGAAAATGACTCTGCAGCTGTTAAAAAAGTACAAGAAAATACTTATTTTTAGAGCAAAGTCCCAGCAAGTGAAGATCTAAAATGTGAAGCAACCAAAGGTATTCTTTCTAGATAATTGCCATATTTAATTATTTTAGTAACAAAGGCTACATTATCATTGTACACGATCAAATTCTGTTCTACCAATTTATTTCTGAAGCCTTATTTCTAAAGTTTGGACTATTAGCTCCTTACAAATTTTTGTAAAACTGTTTTACTGTAAGAATTTCATGAATCCCATGTGAATAAAATATAAAGTTTATCTTATCAGCTATATAAAGGGTCCACTTTAAAAGCAACTTATAAGTTGCTTTAAATAACTGACTAGATTTGGTATAGAGATCTACCCCCAGAAAATTATCAAATTCACAAAACAGAACAATTGTTTAGACCAATTAATTGTCAATATGGTGGTTTTAGGAGAAATGTTACAGACCCAACTATATTTTCTACTTATCAGCTATATTCTATCATCTGTAATTTGCAATTCTATGACATTATGGCTTTTTTTTTTTAAATCGCACATCAAAAGTGCTACTTACCCTGTACACTGCTCAGGGCAGCCTCGATGTCCTTTGCGGAGAGGATGTCAGTGATAGACATGGTTGTGCTATAAGAAAAAGAAATAAACAACACATTTTTAGCCATTTGATCATCAATTATGTATTTTTCCTAATCTTTACCCGTTTGACTTTGCAAGGTTCCTACAGTGGAGTATAAATTGCCCCTTATGAAGTTTAGCAACCGTATCCATTGCAGCGTTCTTTAAAAGGCTACATAAATGCCTTTTAAATCCCCAGAAAACCATAGGCAAACAAAATTAATTTGCATTATTTAAAGCCTTCTAGGACTCTTTAAATGATTATAAGCGTGTGCTCAAGATGCTTTGGAAAGGCTTTCTTTTAGTAAGTAAGTCTTAATCGTAGCCTATGTTAGAGAGAAGATTTCTTTCTTCCTTGGTTGAGTTCTGTAGTCTCCAGTATGTTCTTTTTGATTCTTTATATGTTCCTTTAGTTTAAGTATTTCTCCATCTTCTGCCTTGGCGTTCCCCATCTCTCTACTGTATTCTCGTGTCTTGCAGTCCCTTATTTAAGTTCCCCCGTCTTCCTTGAGGCCGTGGATCTGCTCAGCTTACCTTGTAGTTTTCTTGGCTGGGCAAGGAGATGATCTGCTAGGCAGTGGAGAAGTTGTGGTGTGTCTTCCCAGTGGGTTAGCCCCACTTATATATACTTTAAGATGTATACCATATACAGATTTGAGGTCCCAACGTCACGGAGAGGGAATGGTGTCAAGTGAACTTGCCTAACTAATCAGCTCGCACTATTTTTATCCCAAGAGAATACTTACGATATTTGCCAACGCAATAGGATAAGTGACTAGATATGTAAAAACAACATCAAGTGGATTAGATCTCTTCTAGATTTTACATCAAATAGGGTATGTTCCTGTCTTATAACTTATTGGCTTTATCCATGTATCTGCACATGCTTCATTACCAGCATAAAAAGAATATTAGAGTAAACTAATGGACAAATTACAGAATTGTGACCGCAGGGGTATAAGTTACTATAAAACACTTGTAATGAGGGTGGGAAAGCACAGATTAAAAGTTTAACCATTTAAATAAAAAATAGAGGATGCCCCCCCCCCCCCAAATGTCTTCTTTAATTGAAATAATATTGCACAAAAAAGACATATATATATATATAGTTCATGCAAGACATGTTTAAATTGAATTGGTATTTTTAATATGGACTTTTGGCTGCAATGCAAGGAATAATAATAATAATTCAAAATATATCTATATCAGTTGCATTATACAGTGATTTCTTATATTTATGTATTTCTATTTACTATAGGTGGACTACACATTTTCTCGTTGCCCCGCCGCCATAGCTCTTAAAGGGTTAATGTGATTTTGCCACCTCGGGATGTTTGCATCATTTGGTTACAAATAGCCGGACGGCAGCTGCTTTGGTTGGCGTTAAAGGGTTAAAGGGTTACTGACAGGCAGGAGGTTGAACATTGCTAGCCAGCTGAAAATGCTGTCTTCAGCCTCCACTTACAAATCTTGTGTTACATGTTCTCATTTATTCTCTTGCACAAGTTGCAGGATATATCCAGACTCTGCAAGCAGAGTTTTTTTTTTTTTACCCTTCTGCTTATGATGTTTCCAAATACCAGAAAAAGTACTTTTTGCATTGGATTGCAGAGTTCTTCTTTCATGTTTTTTTTGGGGGGGGGAGGGGGGTTGTAAGAATTCTTTTTTTTTTTTATTTTTATTTTTTTCGAAAAACCACTTTTTTCTTCTTTTTTTGTAAAGAAATTTTTCTTGAACGAGAAATATAGCACACTACACCACAACAAGAAAAAAAAATACAGCTTCCAGAGATCAACAAACATAATTACATTAAGGTATGCTAGCACACTACAGAGAAGAGAAGAAATGACTAATAGTACTACACAAAGGATGCTTGTGAGACACCAGATATACTAAAAGTAAATGTGATATAAGCTCATACTGCTGCTGATTACTGCTCTGAGCACAAGTTCTTGAAAATATGGATGCCCAAATGTATGGTATTATGGGAGTATTAGTAGAGTACTCTCTTACATGTGAGTGGACTAGAATAGGCTGGGTATGAATACTAAAAATCATATGAGGATAATATTATTATTAATCGTCTTTCTCAGATTATTTGGTATTATTCTTGATGATTTATACATCATTTTTCGTAAGACTTTATTGCAATGTTATTCCTTTTATTATTCTCAATTTTCAATTCTAGTTCTATTAGTTTTTTTAAAGTTTATTTTTTTTTTTATGTTTGTGAATTGTATTCACTAAAAACTAAACTGTATTGAACTAGCAAGCTAAATTGTATATCAGCCAAAAGAAAACCTGATTTGGAAACATGTGGGAGATGGAGAATTTTTCCAGCTATTTCGGGCTGATTTTTGCAATTCTGCTTGTCAGTTCACCGTAGTTTACTGTTATTGTACTACACTTCTATACTTTGTTCTCTTTTGAATCAACATTATAACTAGCAACACTTTAAAGAAAGAAAGAACAATTCAAGGATCACTATTCTGGATATTGCATCAAAGTATCATTGCTCTATGACCGTGGTACTAAATATTTGAGAACTAACGTTAAGGGGGGATATTCTTTAAAAGGTGAGTTGCAGGTGAGTTAAGATGAGATCAAGTGAGATGAACATTTCATCTCACCAGTTTAGCTATACATTGTGCAGGGACAAACCTAGTGAACTTCCCCTGCTTAGCAAACTCCCCTACAACCCACCTATTAGTGAATGCCCCCTTTATCTTGCAGAAAATGTGTACCTCCAAATATGAATGCATATTATTGTGCTTTGAAAGTACTTTAAAATGCATGTTTTACGTTTTGCATTGTCCAAAATGTAAAATACTTAGAGCTAGATGAAAATTTTAAATTACAGCAGTTTGCAAGAAACCAGGACTGCTCACACTAGCTGAGTAAAAGTAATTTCCTGTCTCTCTAGTGATGTCATCAGACAATGTGTTGCACTGTTAAGAGATCCTACTGTGTACAAAAGCAAGGTCCCTTAGAGTCCACACAATATAATCAATTTAAGTAGCACAGTAAGTGACTAAATTAAACAAAACTTTATATCATCAGTGTCTATATAATCAGTGCTGCCGCACCTGCAGTAAACATGAGTAATTACTAAGGAAGGGCTTGAGTCAAATATCATAAATGTGATTTATGCAGAATGGATGCATCAGATCACACTGGAAAAGCCTGTGCACTATGCAAGCAGTAATCTTCATCTTGCACCAAAGTGAGTCTGGGGACTAGATTGTCCCTTTACATTTGAAACTCCTGTCTCAATGCCCAGCAATGCTCTCTTTATTGGACAGACCCTTAATTATATATATGAACATATATACACATTCTACATACTGCAGGGCAAGTTACACAGGAAAAAATGGCTTATCTGGCAACCCTACATAGATCAAACATCTATGGCCACCAGAACTTAACTGTTGCTACATTGGTGGCTGCAGACCAAAATCATTGGTGAACCATTGATCTATTGCCTTCCCTACTTGATCAATAGGTTTTATTATTAGTAAAGTACCGCCTTTTAACCCTTTCATGAAGAGCATGTATTTATACATGTTTCTATACAGACTTTTAAAGGTGACTATGTCACCTAAACAACTCCAAAGACACAATTAAAACACAGTTTTCTCCTAATTTAGGCATTTGCTTGCACGTTTGCTGATACAATGTATATATAATTTTCAATAATTTTGTATGTTCTATATGCCCTTTAATAAATAGAACAGCAGAATATTTGGGATAGTGAGGCTATAGTTTGTAGCTATAGTATATTTTATAAAAACAGGGCTGGTTTTTCCACCTTGTGTCCATGCATTAATATCCAGTGATGGATCTGCACAGTGGGTTTTCTGGCATTCTTGGGTTTGCCAATAATTCCTAAAGCTGTTCCTGGAGAATTCATTAGCTGGATGGTGTCGTGAAGGCCACAGGCACCTGCTCAACTGTACTATTGAGATCTATTACTTGGGGACTCTGGGGGACTCAAGTGTACTGCAGCAGGCTAAATTATAGAGCAATCAGATGTGTTCATGCTGGAATCTTTCAAATCTCTAAATTAAGACCACAAGGGATCTTTTGTGGTTTCCATGTCACTGACCCCACTTTATAGACCATGTTTGGACCAGCATGCCCTGTACAATGTTTGGTCAGCATGGTTTTCAAGAGGAAACCATCAGTGGTACAGTGAGACGGGGATAAAGTCAGATCCACTAGAGAGTGGGGCTCACCAGTGTCATGCTTGCAATCTGACGTCCCATCCCTACTTACAATAGGAATATGAGAGAGGCAGATACATTTGAGAATTAATGGATTCGTTAGTTGTCAGGGGATAAACCTATAGTAAATAAGTGTTGCCTTTCCAATCCCACTGAGTTTTTAGTATATATGTTTTGAATTAAATAAGGTTTGATTTTGGTATTTGTTTGGCTCTACCGATCTTTCCACTTTTTGTACAGCCACCTTTACAAACAGCTCCCACAATTTCCTCCGAGCATCTATACATTACACAAATCGGCAAATACCTACCTATAAACAGTATATCTGACCAGTGACAACATGTTGGTCAGAAGCAGAGATTTTAAGGGCTAAAAACTGGTGATCAAATGTCAAAAATCGATGATCAAAACTAATTTGGTCTATAGATCTTTACTTGGACAAGCTACCTTTGTGAGGATGCCTTGGTTAGTTACAGTACTATGTAACTAGCCTTTAGTGCTGATATACACTGACACTGTTCAGCAAGTGATCCATCCCTCCCAGAGGTCGGTACCAACTATTTTTCATGGTGGACATTTGCTGCATGTTGTGATAGGCAATTTAATGATGTCCATTGGACCTTCTCACACCTTGCCACGGACACTAGTGTCCTTCTTCAGACACTTTTCTTATTCCTGGACACCCTATGGAATCATGCTCGCTGTTTTGTTCCACTACAGCCATGGGTGAATTTAAATTAAGCCTAAAAGTAATCTGGCTGTTTTCGTTGCTTCTAGGCACTGGACTTCTAGTACCATGTGCACCTCCAAAACAAGTCCAACTACAGCTGCATTCAAAATGGCTGCAATGATGCTAAGCATTACGAACGTCATAGAACTGTGCAGGCAGAGTAGAATTTATGGATGTGGTCTGGCTGTAGTCTGTTGACTTCAGGTCAATGTCTTTAGACTTTAGAAGCTCCCTTTGAAATTAAGTTTGACACAGTTATTCATGACACGTGTGGCTATGATATCATGTAACATGGCTTGCAGTGAGTCACTCACAAAATTCATTTTAGAAAGAAGTGTTTAGTATCCCCTGTGCATGCCTGTATCAGATACTAAGAACTTTGGTCACAGGGAGTCTTTTCCTAATGCAGAGCTGTCCAACACTTTAAAGAGGTGGGATGAGTATCACAGTCTCAGGAACATACACTAGGAAAATCTGTTATGTAATCCATAATACTATATAGAACCTTCTGACAGATCTTCAGTTAGACAGCTCTCTTCTCAGAGGAAAACTAGCACCACCCAAAATCCTACAATTCACTCTTTAAGATACTTAAAGGGACTGTGTTACCTAAACTTTGTTTTCACTGTGAATGCAGAGAATAAAAAATGATTGAAAATGTTAAATACAATTGAAAGTAAAATTCTAAAATTTGTTTTAAATGTGTCTGTGATGTCTTCTGCTTATGACATCACCTGTGGCCTATTATGCAAATTACACATTTGACATTGAAAAAACAGTTTATTTGCATATTAGACCACAAGTGATGTCATAAGCAGGAGACTCCACAGACACATTTTGTTGGGTCCAGGATTGCCATAGTTTTTGGTGTTTTTCTAGAGAGTCATGTACATATGCCATCAACTGATCCTTCTTCGACTAAATTTAGTACAGTGGTCAGTGATGGGACAGTTGGCCAGTTCCAGAGCTGTGCCAGTGCTCCTCTGACCGCTAATGTAGTCTTGAAGACCAATGGGTTCTCTCGCCTAGGCCATTATTAAATATGCAGCTACTTTTATTTTCCCGTGCTTCTGTAGTTCTAATTCCTTTCTTAAATCGTATTTGTAGGCCAGTGGGATCAAAACAATTCTTGTAGGACAACACTGATTCTAATTAAGCTCTACAGCAGGAGCCTCCCGGACAAATGCGCCGGACTTCGAGGTGTGATTGGCAGCAGTAACCACACCTCCAACTGACTTACCCATCTGACCTTCCTCAGGCCTACAAGGTGTTGCAGAAATATATATTGTATAAATATATGTTGGTGGATCCAAATCACGCTGATAGATAAATATATATATTGGCGTGTGCTGTGTGTTATATCTTTAGATCAGATAGTTTCTATCTTCAGTCCTCTTTGTTGTGTTTTAAAATATAAATTTTGCTCCCACCTCTCCAATTACTTGAATACCCTTTTATCACCTTATCCAGATAAAGGCCTTTTACATGTATATTGCTACTGAGGTGCCTACAACATAGATTAAATAAATACTTAGTCTTTCCAGAGAGTTTGCCCAGGACCAGATCACACAAGGATATTCAATACTTCAGACCAGCACAATAATCTTCTCCCTTGTTATCCTATTTTCTCTCTCAATAAACGCCAAATAATTTCTTCTTAAAGGTCAACTTAACTTTTTTTTGACTTAGTGTTTTTCAACACTGACTCAATAATTTAATCAAGTGACCTTTTATTTCTTTGGTGGGGGGACTTACTTTATTCAATGAATGTTACATCCGAACTGCATTGCTGACAATTGTGTCAGCAATGTAATTCAGAAGATACTTGACTGCCGAATTGTGGCATGCACGATCGAACACAGTTCAGGCTACAGAACAGAACTGCAGTCCAGACACAGGCTGTGTCAGAAATGTAATTCAGATGCCACATTCGGCCCCTTGGTTCATTTGTGTTGGCGACACGACTTAGCCAAGCAGTCAGAAATGAGGAGAGGTTGGAGACTGTATTAATCAAATAAGGTATAAAGTATGCCCCCCCCCCCCCCCCCAAAAGAAAAGTTTATTTAAGTTAATTATTGACTCAAAAATAAAATTTAGTTGTCCTTTAACTTAACAGTTAAAGGACACCCTATAGTACTAACCCTATAGTACAATCTAGGGTTGCCACCTTTTCTTCAAAAAAATACCGGCCTTGGTACTGTCTCCATAGACTTAACATTAGCATGATGCCAATTTTTTACCGGCCTGCCGGTAAAATACCAGCCAGGTGGCAACCCTAGTACAATCCCTTTGGTAATGTCTCTCTTTTTTTTACCCCCATCAAATGTTTTACAATCCCAAGAACTTTGATGTTAATTAAAAACTCCCCAGACAAAACAACTCAGTGCCTCCTCTTTGGTATAGAAACATAGAATGTGTCGACAGATAAGAACCATTTGGTCCATCTAGTCTGCCCAATTTTTCTAAATACTTTTATTAGTCCCCAGTTACTGGTCTTATAGCTAGGATTGCCTTGTGTCTATCCCAGTGGTGTATCTTTTTTTTGTGCTGCCCTAGGCAGACAAATTTTGGGAACCCCCCCTAATATTTAATATGCCCCTGCCAATTTGCCCAATAATATGCCAGTGTTATTTGCCATTTAATATCCCGCAGCCAATTTGCCCAATAATATGCCAGTGTTATTTGCCATTTAATATGCCTTCCAACTTGCCCAATAATATGCCAGTGTTATTTGCCATTTAATATGCCCCTGCTAATTTGGCCAATAATATGCCATTGTTATTTGCCATTTAACATGCACCTGCTAATTTGCCCAATAATATGACAGTGTTATTTGCCATTTAATATGCCCCTGTTAATTTGACTCCCATCTCCCCAGCACTTACCTTTTTCCCTGGTGGCTAGTGGCACGCAGCATGGTCTCCTCCATGCTGCCTGTTCGGCTCCCAGGCCGTTGTGCCGACAGGTCACGTGACCTGGCGCGTGTATGACATCAGCATGCCGGTCACGTGACTGTCGGCACTTCCGTGTCACACTGCACGGGGAGCCGAACAGGCAGCACGGAGGTTTCTCTGTGCTGCCTGTTCGGCTACCCGTGCAGCCTGCAGGCAGGCAACGAAGGTGAGGGGGGATCTTCCGATCCCTTCTCACCTCCGTCTCTGCCTGCAAGTGCGTTTTTTTTTTTTTTTTAAAGGGCCAGATTTTTTTTTTGAATTTTTTTTTACAGTGCTGCCGCCCCACAAAATTTTCTGCCCTAGGCAACCGCCTAGGATGCCTCACAGTAAATACAGCACTGGTCTATCCCACGCATGCTTAAAATCCTTGACTTTGTTAACCTCTACCACTTCTGCTTGAAGGCTATTCCATACATCCACTACCCTCTCAATAAAATAATACTTCCTGATATTACTTTTAAATCGTTGCCCCTTTAATTTTAGACTATGTCCTCTAGTTGTGGTAGTTTTTCTTCTTTTAAATATACTCTCTTCCTTTACTGTGTTGATTACCTTTATGTATTTAAATGTTTCTATCATATCCCCCCTGTTACGTCTTTTCTCCAAGCTATACGTGTTAAGATGCTTTAACCTTTCCTGGTAAGTTGTATCCTTCAACCCATGAACCAGTTTAGTAGCCCTTCTCTGAACTCTCTCCAAAGTATCAATATCCTTCTAGAGTTATGGTCTCCAGTACTGTGTACAATACTCCAAGTGAGGTCTCACCGGTGCTCTGTACAATGGCATGAGCCCTTCCCTCTTTCTACTGCTAATACCTCCCCCTGTGCAACCAAGCATTCTGCTAGCATTTCCTGCTGCTCTATTGCATTGCCTACCTACCTTTAAGTCCTCTGAAATTATTACTCCTAAATCCCTTTCCTCAGATGTTGAGGTTAGGACTGTACCAAATAGTCTATATTCTGCTTTTGGGTTTTTACGCCCAAGGTGCATAATCTTGCACTTGTCCACATTAAATGTCAGTTGCCATAGCTCTGACCATTTTTCTAGTTTAGCTAAATCATTTGCCATTTGGCTTATTCCTCCATGAATATCAACCCTGCTGCAAATCTTTGTATGATCAGCAAAAATACATATTTTGCCAACAAGACCTTCTGCAATATCACTAATAAAAATATTAAAGAGAATGGGTCCAAGTACAGATCCCTGAGGTACCCCACTAGTAACAAGACCTTGCATCGAATATACTACATTGACTACAACCCTCTGTTGCCTGTCACTCAACCATTTTCTAATCCATTCAACAAATCCAAACTTAAAGATTTCAGTTTATTGATAAGCCTTCTATGTGCGACAGTGTCAAAAGCCTTAAAGAAATCTAGGTAAGCAATGTCTACTGCACCACCCTGATCTATTATTTTAGCCACCCAATCAAAAAAATCAATAAGATTAGTTTGGCATGATCTCCTTGAAGTAAACCCATGTTGTCTCTGATCTTGAAATCCAAGCGACTGTAGATGTTCAACAATCCTATTCTTTAACAAGTTTTCCATTATTTTCCACACTACTGAAGTAAGACTTACTGGTCTATAGTTGCCCGCCTCCTCCCGACTAACTTTCTTGTGGATGGGCACAACATTTGCTAATTTCCAATCTTCTGGAACTACTCCCATTAACAATGATTGGTTAAATAAATCTGTTAACGGTTTTGCTAGTACACCACTAAGTTCTTTTAATAACTTTGGATGTATCCCATCAGGTCCCATCGACTTATTTGTCTTTACTTTAGACAGCTGAAGTAAAACCTCTTCCTCTGTAAACTTGCGTCAAAAGACTCATTAGTCTTTTTCCCTAAATGAGGTCCATTACCCTCTTTTTCATTTGTAAAAACTGAACAAAAATATTCATTAAGGCAGTCTGCTAAGCCTTTATCCTCTTCTACATAGCATCCTTTTTTGTTTTTGATCTAACTAATCCTTGTCTTACTTTCCTTTTCTCATTTTAATGTTTTATCCTGTGTTTTACAATCACAAACAAGTTACTATCTTCCCGTAAGAGTTAAAGTACCACCCCCAGAGACTTTACAGCACTAGTATCTCACTTGGGGGCTGGGGACACAGAATGCAGTCCATAAGTCAGAATTCCGATTATAGACTTGCATTGAATGGGAGGGTAATGTAACTATTACATCATAAGGGGGTGGAGTTATGATCCTGTTTAATTAGGGCAATCTCCTCTCTTTGTGTTTGAAGGCAGGTAAATAAAAGGTGTACACAGCCACCTAGTCCTGCCCATATACAGTCCTTTTTTGTTATACACAGGATCCAGTATGAGAGCAGGGGTGTATCTTATGACATCATCACACAGGCTTTGGCCACTGTTGTAAATTGAGACTTGCTGGAATATTTTGGAGAATGTTGCATCATGGGTAAGGTCTCAAATGGATGTTGGAGATAACACCTAATTTTATTTTTACTTTTATATGCAATTAATTCAAACATAGTAGAAAAAAAACAGTGGCATATGTATTGTATATGTGTTTGTTTTCAATCCACAGGCAATCTAGTTACATCTATAAGTGGTAGTGTCCCTTTAATCAAACATCAAACTTCTGTGCTACCTGGCAGATTTATGTTAACTACAACCCTGAAGGGCCAGCTGAACTCACAAGGGAACATCCTATATAACCAGGGACATTTGTTTCTAAACAGATACACAAAGGAATCCTATTCATACATAGATTTATGTACACACATATATACCTACACATCTATATATTTACATGCATGTATACACATTCATACACACACATATATATATATATATATATATATATACACACACATACAAATACGTATGCACACATCAATGTATACAACTCAGGGGAACTCTAATCCCTTGCATTTAGAGAGTCAATTTAACAGAGCGCCGCTTAGCATGTGACCTCCTGGCACTCTAAATCACTAGGACGCAGGACTGCAGCAGGATATGGTCTGCGCCAAAGTAGCCTATATACAATCGCTTGTGGGATTGTGTGTGTAAGCGATTGTGTGTATATATATATATATATATATATATATATATATATACATACACATACATTCTCTCAATGATAATTAATGCAGCACATGCACACATACATTTCTGATGAAGTGACCCACTACAGAAAGAACGTGTACACCCCTGCCCTACAGTATACATCTTACATATGCTTCAGTAGTTGTAAGGGAGGGTGTGGTCACCCTAGCCTAGTACCTCCTGTGAAAATGATATTTTGGCAATGAAATTCATTAATTAGCAATGCTCCTTTTATTTTACTGATTAAGCCCAGCTCTATCAATCAAATGCAATAACTAAAGCATAGTTTGCTAGAATTCACATTAACACAGATGACCTGTTTTCCAGCAGTGGGAAGTGGGTTCTAATCTCCTTGACAGAGGCTAGCTAATAAATATTCCAGGTTCCTGCCAAGAATAAAAGTTTGCTTGTCAATGAATGTACAACACAGCTTTCCAGTGTTCTCCAACTAAAACCCTGTTGTGGTAAAGGAATTTCCTGCTGCTGTCTGTCATAGATTTAATTTATATTGGGAGGTCAGGCACTTTTCTGGAATGTGTTCTAGTACAATATGAAAGTGTTATTTACAAGCACATCTAGACTCATCCAGGATAATCAATTTCCATGGGTAACATCAGAATTACTAGTTCTTTCATAGAATGGCTTCTGTTTCCTTCTTTGTGTTTGGGAAGTGCTCTCCCTCTTCCACCACCAAATTGTTTGATTTATTTCTAATTTTACTAGAAGCCTAATTGATTCCATATTCAGTGATTCTGTATCTACTTACTTAAGAACTTAATGTTCTTTTTAATAATACTAAAGGACAACTGTTGACAATATAATTAGGTTATTTTTAATGGAAAGATTTGAAGTGTAGACATTAGAAATAGAAATTATATAATGAAAGATTACAAATAAATTACTTTAATGAGTTTTCAGGGAGCAGACATGTTATTTAGAATCTTGGGTCAGATGATGGAAGATTTTCATTTATCTGACCCAAGATTCTAAATAAAGTGTGTCCTTATTGGTTTACCTCCCAGACTGGTGCCAGGTTTAATTTTATAATCCATTGTGTAAAACGTAATCCCTTTAAGTGTAGTGTTCAATCTCCCTTGTTATCAAGATGTTTTACTGTATAAATGTGTTGTCTTGTCTATAATAAAGTGTTCTTGCTTGTGACAAACCCTGGTAGCCGTGTCTACTTCTGGAGATCGCGATATTTTGATTGACGTCCAGGGGGTTAGCGAGGAAGCTGACACTCTATTCCTAAGGACTTGGGCTGAGGAGATATTGAATCCCTTACAAAACGAGAATTAACATCTGGGCTGTCTAGCCTTCTCATTACAAAAGTTTTGTTTTTTTTAATTATTTTTATAAATAAATGCATCATATATATGTAATAAAAATGTCAGTTTTTTTATAGTTGGTCAAAATTTGGCTGACAATTCACCTTTAAGTTTGTTCTACAATTTTAATCTGCTGGGGTGAATGGGAAGATTATCAGGGTCATCGTGTAGAAGCAAATGTGGTTATACTTGAGCCCAGTTTATACAGTTTTTTATTAATGTTTTGGGGTTGAAATCCATGATTACACACAGGTGAAACTTAGGTCTTCCTAGTAGACCATTAAAGGACTAATTTTCAGTCTTGCTCACAGGGTCAGCATATTTAGAGTAATTCTTAGGCTTAACTCTAAGCGAAAAATGAAGTTAAAACAAAAAAATGAAAAAATGATGAGCTTTAGAGTGTTAATAAAAATGTACTTTTCAAAAAATGAAGTTAGGTTTAATTTAAAGATTGTGTCAAACGTAAACATTTTAAATAGAAATCAAGTGTAGACATTTTAAATAGCAATGCTTTAATGAGATAATGCAAATAATGTACCTTATTGAGCCCTCTTTGCTCTGTATAGATCTATTGGGGGCTGACATCTTCTGTTCGGAACCTTTGGTCAGATATTCCTTCATCTGCCTCAAGATTCCGAAGAACATGTCTTCCCGGATAGAGCTGTATGGAGCAAAGAAGGCTGAATAAGGTACTTTATTTTGTATTCTGTAATTAAAGGATTTCAGTTTAAAATGTCTACATTTGATACAATCTTTTCAATTAAAGTTTTTTTTTGTCTATAGTTGTCCTTTAACTGCTTCACTCTCTGGCACTGAAAAGGTTAAAGAGAGGGTAAAACTGGACCAGGGCCGTGACCATTTGATCCAATAGAAAGGCTGGCATTCTCTCATTGGGTATGCATGAAAGTTAGCTCAGGAAACCCTTTGTCGGGATCAATCTTGTCAGTTAGCTACTATGGTTTCTTGTATGCCCTTGCGAGATAAAGTGCCTTCTGGAAGGCAATTATAGCGTTACAGGAATACAACATGCTTCTAGCAAGTGAAAGATTCTGTCTTGACCAGATACATTATATCTGTCAGTTCAGTTTCTGAAGAAAACCATCAAGTTTATTCAGGTTAAGTGATATGTCAACACTATAGGCTTTATTCATCAATGAGGGAATTGACAAGGCAACTGCAAGCTTACAGTGCCACTATACTTTTATTTACATTACATTAGAAACACAAGGGAAAAAATGAATGGCCTTAGTATTTTTAAGGTACCGGCCAGATTACCCTCTGACCGGCATCTATGATGCTCTTTATGATGCTTCCCCAAAAAGCATCAGAGCTGTGGTTGTCACTTTAGCTAGGTCCCCTCTATTGGTTACAAGTGAAAACAAATTTCTCTCCCTGCATTAGCAGAGAGTGACTATCAGTCTCGAGATCAGTCCTGAGAGACCTCAATCAGCAGATGCGCTGGGTGAGCCCCAGAGCTGCTTGAGTTTACACTTATATTATCGGCGCACCCTCGCCAGCATCGTATGGATAAACTCTGCCTCAGCTAAGAGTACATGTATTTTAAAGGTCACATATACATTGTATAACAATATTTCATTATTGTCAGCTGAGATATATGTAAATTAACTGCGGATAGTTTATTCTTTTGCTTGAAAAGTACATTTTTCCCCCTTTGCTGTACATTTTTGTATTTTCGTTTTTTTCCAAGTGATGTATTTACTCAGTTATAACACACAGTACTATGTCAGAAACAAAATCCGAGTAATCAAACGCACCTTTTAATTAGTCCTCAAATCCAGGCCTCAGCTCCTCTCCAACCGCTGTACTGCCTTTCCTCTTTCGTCACCTCCTATTGAGGGGGGTCTGGATCTGAGGCCAGTCATCCGGCAACAAATGAAATTTTGGGGGGGAAGGTCAGGATATTATTATATTTAATCAAAAATGTTACTTTTTCCACTCTTGATCTGTCCACTAATATAACTGGCATTTTTTTAAATTTCACTTCAAATCATCCCCCAGCTGTCATTGTCAGTGGTACAATATAACTCCCATCATTATATAGTCAGCCAGACATATACAGTATGCCAGACAATGACAGTGGTACAATATAACTCCCATCATTATATAGTAAGCCAGACATATACAGTATGCCAGACAATGACAGTGGTACAATATAACTCCCATTATTATATAGTCAGCCAGACATATACAGTATGCCAGACAATGACAGTGGTACAATATAACTCCCATCATTATATAGTGAGGCAGACACTGACAGTGGTACAATATAACTCCCATCATTATGTAGTGAGGCAGACACTGACAGTGGTACAATATAACTCCCATCATTATATAGTAAGCCAGAAATATACAGTATGCCAGACAATGACAGTGGTACAATGTAACTCCCATCATTATATAGTCAGCCAGACATATACAGTATGCCAGACAATGACAGTGGTAAAGTAAAACTCCCATCAATAAATAGTAAGCCAGACACTGACAGTGGTACAATATAACTCCCATCATTATATAGTGAGGCAGACACTGGCAGTGGTACAATATAACTCCCATCATTAAATAGTGAGGCAGACACGGACAGTGGTACAATATAACTCCCATCATAGTGAGCCAGACACTGACCGTGGTACAATATAACTCCCATCATTATATATTGAGGCAGACACTGACAGTGGTACAATATAACTCCCATCATTATATAGTGAGGCAGACTCTGACAGTGGTACAATATAACTCCCATCATTATATAGTGAGGCAGACACTGACAGTGGTACAATATAACTCCCATCATTATATAGTGAGGCAGACACTGACAGTGGTATAATATAACTACCATCATTATATAGTGAGGCAGACACTGACAGTGGTACAATATAACTCCCATGATTTTATAGTCAGCCAGACATTTACAGGACACCTGACAGTGGTACAGTATATCTCCCATCAATATAAAGTAAGCCAGACACTGATAGTGGTACAATATAACTCCCATCATTATGTAGTCAGCCAGACACTTACAATGGTAAAATATAGTTATTTTATTTATATTAATTATATTAATTATAATAATTAATTTATATTAATTATATATTAAAACACACACTGACTGCATGACACCCATCACTATAAAATGAGCCATTCAAATGGTTGTGCAGCACAGCTCCCAATATATACTGCTGATGAGGACTACCCTACCTATGATGCTCAGACAGTATCACAAAAAAATGTTGGGAGGCGTATCTCCATCTGGTGAAAACTACAATTCCCATTAGACTGAACCTTACTGGTCTCATGATACACATGCACATTCACACAGTCACACTTACACACAAATACGCAGCCACACATACAAACACACACATTCACACATGCATACACAAAGTCACACACACATTCATAGACATATTTACATACAGTCACATTTACACACACACCCACACAAAAGTACACACAGAAAACCAGCCAATGGTAGGGTTGGGACAGGGAGACATCTGATTAGCTGATGCAGTCAGCCAATCAGACACCTCCTATGCTCTTTTGAAATCCCAGCCTTTCCGATGTATTGTGGGCTCAACTTTTGCTACTTAGCTGTCGAGGGGAGCACCACCATCCTGGTCTGGGGTTCCGGGAATTCTATTTAATTATTTATTACAATCTTCTCCTCACTGATGATTCAAATTCCTAGTCCAGCCTTTATGCACCGTATAGTGATGAGAATAATGCTATACCACTGTCAGTACCTGGATCAATATATGTAATGAATGATGAGACATTTGCTGTACCACTGTCAGTGTCTGGTTCAAAATATAATAATGGGAAATATGCTGTACCACTTTCAGTGTCTGGCTCAATATATAATAATGGGAAATATGCTGTACCACTTTCAGTGTCTGGCTCAATATATAATAATGGGAAATATGCTGTAGCATTGTCAGTGCCTGGCTCAATATATAATAATGGGAAATATGCTGTACCACTGTCAGTGCCTGGCTCTGATGAGAAATATGCTGTACCACTGTCAGTGTCTGGCTCAATATATAATAATGGGAAATATGCTGTAGCATTGTCAGTGCCTGGCTCTGATGAGAAATATGCTGTACCACTGTCAGTGCCTGGCTCAATATATAATGATGAGAAATATGCTGTACCACTGTCAGTGCCTGGCTCAATATATAATGATGAGAAATATGCTGTACCACTGTCAGTGCCTGGCTCAATATATAATGATGAGAAATATGCTTCACCACTGTCAGTGCCTGGCTCAATATATACTGTATTTGCTTGAATATAAGACAAGGTTTTTTCAGAGCATTATATTCGAGGTTCATCTTATAATCAGACCTCAAATCGAGGTCTGACTATAAGAATGTGATCCCGGTCCCCCGCAGAGCTGCAGGGGACCTGGATCCTCCTCACAAGCAGCCGGTGAATGTCTGTGCAATGCATGCAGACATCCTCAGATGCAGCCCGGCACGTCCATCGGGACTTCTATGACGGAAGCCTGGAGTTTCTGCAGAAGTGCCGGACACCATAGGAGGATGTCTACGCGTATCATGCAGACATCCACCGGCTGCCCCCACCACCCACCAGGGAGATTGGGTCTGGCTCAATATATAGTGATGGCAAATTTGCTGTATCTCTGACATAAACATTATGGTAAATTCAAAACTAAACAAATTTAGTTGTCTTTAAAGGGATTGTATCACCTACACATTGTTTTTACTGTGCATGTAGAACAAGTTTTTGAAAATGATCTAAACATTATATTTAGCAAAACTGCAAACAAATGATTCAATTAGGAGAAAAATGTGTTTTAAATGTGTCTGTGAAGTCACCTGTGAAGTCACCTATGTTTTTCTCATAATTTAGACATTTGCTTGCTATTTTGCTAACACAATGTATAGATCACTTTCAATCATTTTTTTTATGCTCTACATTCACAGTAAAAACAGTGTATTGCAGAAGGGAATGTACTCTAGCACTAGCACTAATGTGTGCTCTGTGCTTAAATGTTCTAGGTGCTTCCAGAACATCAATCATCATTGCACCTCATTCCTAAAGCCATCACTCAATGGATTGACTTAATCACCTGCCTTGCTCCTCAGACGGAAAGAGTACTTTGAGGGACAGCTGATGCAGAGAGTTTGATTTGAAAGTTGTAAAATGCAACACGATATTGTAACTTAACGACCATTTGTCTATAAATAACGTCACAAGAATGTGAAGTTGATAGATATAAAGACATTTTCTCAGGCAACATAAACAGCAGACTTATTAAAGTTCCATGTTTAATTATTGGCTCTGAGTGTTTTCCAAATGGTTTCAACAAACGTTGGGACCCGTACAAAAATGTGATAAGGATTACTGCAGATTTGACGATATTGACCCCTGATCATGATGTATCATCCATCTCTCTCTCTCTTTGTCTCTCTCTCTACTTCTAATTATCTATATATCCTTTCATTCTTCCATCTATATATCCATCTCTTTCGGTCTCTTTCTAGATGGATCTGTATATCTATCTAACTATCTATCACTCTTTCACTATTTCTCTTTAACTCTCTACCTCTACCTACCTATCTATCTATCTATCTATCTATCTATCTATCTATCTATCTACCACTCTTCTAATATCTCGCCTCATCCTCTATCTGTCTATTTATCTATCTAACTATCTATCACTCTTTCACTATTTCTCTTTAACTCTCTACCTCTACCTACCTATCTATCTATCTATCTATCTATCTATCTATCTATCTATCTACCACTCTTCTAATATCTCGCCTCATCCTCTATCTGTCTATTTATCTATCTAACTATCTATCACTCTTTCACTATTTCTCTTTAACTCTCTACCTCTACCTACCTATCTATCTATCTATCTATCTATCTATCTATCTATCTATCTACCACTCTTCTAATATCTCGCCTCATCCTCTATCTGTCTATCTATCTATCTATCTATCTATCTATCTATCACATTCCATGCATTTTACACTATCAGTCTATCTATCTATTCTGAAAAAGCTGACATATAGTTAGCCCCTTGTGGACAGCAGTGGTTAAAACCGAAAAGGAGGATTTTTGTTTTGAGCTGAGCAGTATGTGACAATAAATTGCCATCTGATTTAGAGCTTATTTGGCCAACTGGGTTTTATGGCTCAATAACAAAACATAAAAGAAACACATGTCACCGGCAGATCTTATTTCAAAATAGTTGTAAAATCATTGTCACTGCTGGAAGGTCGCTGTGCTGAGAGTGAATGTGTCTGAATATTTACACACAGTCGCCAACCACTGAGGATACTGCTATTGTAAACTACGTTTCCCAACGTGCCAAGCAGGACATTTTATTTATTTACTCAAAGGAACACTGCAAATTACATTTACTAAGTATAATTATTTGTTTTAACACCAACCCCAGTTCTGCTGTACAACTGCAACATACACCCTTATGCTTTTAAGAATATACGTTTCACTCTTCCTTCATTTAAAACAATGGGAATGGGTGAAAATTGTAGGGTATGGGCGGAGCTAAATGCTGTGTGATGCCACACGATGCTGCGTGATCCCGTGAGATTGAGCTCCAGCCTACCCGCTACAAGAGCTCACTTCTTGCGCCTTAAGACTATACATGTCTATTCCACTGTAAAGTAAATATTGAAGACTTATATAATGGATAAATAAACATAGTAACATAGTAATTTAGGTTGAAAATCAAGTTCAACCCTTCTGCCTATCATTTATACATTTGATCCAAAGAAAGCACAAATTAAGCGATTTCCATATTCCTTCCTGACTCCAAAAGGCAATCAGATTTCTCCTTTGGTCAACAAGCTGTTTACTGTTTATTTTATTATTAATAGTCCTGTATGCTTTTCTAAAACATTTTTAAAAGATCTAGACCCTTTTTGAAAGCATCTGTTGTATTTGATAGCACTACCTCTCTTGGCAGTGAATTCCATATCTTTATTGTTCTTACTGTAAATAATGCCATCCTTTGTAGTTTACAAAATCTCTACTCTTCCAGTCTCAGAGGATGACCTTTTGTTCGTTGTACGTTTCTGTTAATGGACAGGTCACTGGAGAGTTCTATATATCCCCACTAATATGCCTTTTTTTTCTAGCGTTTAAAAATTACTATGTTACTCTAGTCACTCTTTATAACTAAGATCTTCCATTCCCCTTGTTAATTTTGTAGCCCTCCCTTGCACCCTTTCTAGTTCCATCATCTCCTGGGGACATATCAAGAGGTGTGGCATTACTGAAATGTTTTAGATGATTTCGTGCTCTTTTAATGTGGTGCATCATTTGCTAAGTCATCTATAAGAAGTATATAGTATTTACTTTGATTACACATTCACTGAAATTTAAACACACATGATTGTGAAATGTATTGCTGTGGAGCTCCAGTGGTACACAAATACACACCAAACAGTACGAGCCTCTAGGACTGGCATCAGGGCAGGAAATAGGGACAGTGGAAGTCAGAAAAATCCCTGTAACTTACTTGCTGAAATGGACCTGTTACAGATACTTGTTAGGATTTGACTGACTGTATTCAGGAAGATTTTCAGCTATTCAAGTAGAACAGTTCTATGATCACCAGATAAGTGTAGAACAGGATTATCTTTAGAAGATGTTATATTGTGAATTCCATGATTCTCCGCTGGTCAACAATCTAGGTCTTCAACATTTGCTGGAGAGTTAACTGTTGTTTATTCCTGGACAGCTTACCTGTGGCCTACTCCTGGGGTACAATATGGTAAACTCCGCAAGAGTTATGGTCCACAGTGACTGTACCAGCATTGAAATAAGTACTGTGCTCTCCAAACACAATATGTGAGCCTACCGCATAAAGACTGGGAGAATTCAGGATTCTTGGTATTCAGGTAATCCCGTAGTTCCACGTCCATTGCATTATAGATACTGGAGAAAAAAATATCATTATTTTTTTTTATACTAAATGTAATAAAATAAATACTAATTTCTATACAAAGTGATTTTTGTCAATTCCTCTTAATAAGCAAACTCAATACTTAAAAGGTCAACTATATTTTTTTACCGTGAGAGGATTTATCATAGCATAACACCCAAACAGTGAGACCTTGAATCAGTTAATAATCCCATCTTTCCATAACACAATTCATTTTTCGAGAGGTGTATCTACATTCAGGGGCAATCAATACGATATAGGAAAAGAGCCCAGTGGATGCAGTTCAGTTAGTAACCTAACACACCAGCCCAAGAGCCAAAAAATACAGGATCATGGAATAATAAAAACGAATTGCCTTTAATTTATAAGCTGCTGAGATTCAAGCTTAGTCTGAGAGCTGGTAAATGCCAACTTAGTGACCTACTGAGACCGGTAACAATCCAAGAATCTATGTAAAACATTTAGCAAAATGAGAGGCCAAGGTTGAAGACAGAGAGGTGTGTCTTGGCCAGTGCCATTGGGGGGTCCCTATCAGGGTTTCCCCAAGGTTATTCTGGTCAACGCTAGTTCTTAAAGCTGCAATGTCACCTGGACATGTTGCATTTTATATTTTATTAAGTGCAGCCCATGTTGGAAAGCCAAGATTGAGCATATATAACAACAAATGAAAGACACTCCCTACATACACATGTGTCCTTGCCATTTTTGCTCTTGAATTTAAAGGAACTCTATCACTTAAACATTGTTTTTACTGTGCATGCAGAGAATAAAAAATGACTGAAAATGATCTATATATTGTGTTGGAGGGCTGCAGTGTGACACCATGGCACTCGGGCATTTAGTAGTAAAATGTGGTGCAGCACCCTTGTCTTTTGAGTTAGGCAAGCCAGGGGGACAATTTCCCCCCCATATCCCCCCTGACAGCCCTCCCCTGAGCCTAATTATTTGTATAATTTCCATAGCTAAAGCATTTGCCAACTGAACTATCTAACTTGTCCCTCAAGCATCTGGGGCAATGGGTTTTACTTTGGAATTGGCCTTTATGGCCTTTCAGACTGACTGTTGGGTAGGGGTAAGCAAAGTGCTGCCCTCCAGCTGCTGATGAACTACATCTCCCTTTCAGCTCTTTCAGCTAAGAGGCTGGCAGAGGAGTATGGGGAATTTAGTCCTGCAACATCTGAAGGGCCGCAGGTTCTCAACCCCTGCTGTAGGGTAATGAAAGAAAAAGCAGGCAATGCAGAGTGCTAATGATATATTCTGGGGAAATTAACTCTGGGCCTAGGGTAATGCATTAACATAGTAACAAAGTAATTTAGGTTAAATACACAAGTCCATCAAGTTCAACCCTTCTACCTAACATTCCTGCTTGTGATCCAAAAGAAGGCAAAACTCCCTAAGGAAACTATTTCAAATTTTGCCTCCTAGGGGGAAAAAATCCTTCTTGACTCCAAAGGTCAATCAGATTTTTCCTTGGATCAATAAGCTGTATTATTAATGCTCATTCTATTATTAATACACCTGTATGTTCTACTTTAAAAAAAAAAAAAAACCAGACCATTATTAAAATAAAAAACCTTCCTGCTCCTTTTACCTGGATGCTCTCCACCAGTTATTTCATCACTAATACACTGAGTTGGCTTGGATAGTTAATGGTGACAAGGAGGTGACATTAATATCACTGACTTCAAATATGACCTGAGGACCTGAGCTTGCTCCGGGTATATCATTTCTTAAATCAAACCACAGAGTTCTCCTAGCCTGAAATTGCATATTGCTGACTGCAGACTTCTATGTACTCTGGAGACACAGTTTCCAAAACCACAAAAACATTATAATTAATAGGTTTTCTTTGCATCAGTTAAATAGGATAGGATTGTGCCACACCATGATCACACACTTCCTGTGGGTCAGTCCTCTGATGTCCCTCAAAATATTTATTGTATGCAAAACATAACTCCAGAGCAAGAAAATTCATATCACTGTGTATGTAAACCTGTTTATCTATACTGTTCACACAAAAAATGCCACTCCAGTTGGGTCACTGAATCATTGTTTTACTGTGCATGTAGAGAATAAAAAAATATTGAAAATGATCTATACATTGTGTTAGGAAAATTGCAAATAAATGTCAAATTTAGGAGAAAAATTAATTCTCAATATGTCTTTGGTGTCGCTTATTTATGACATCACCTGTGGCTTGAAATGCAAATGAACGGATTTTCAATGGGAAATGTGAAATTCAAGCCACCAGTGATGTCATAAACAGGAGACTCCACAGACACATTTAAAACACACTTTTCTCCAAATTCACGTATTTACTTGCAATTTTGCTAACACAAACCTATAGAACATTTTAATCATTTGTCATTCTCTACATTCACCATGAAAACGATCTATTTAGGTGATACAGTCCCTTGATAATGGCGCTGGATATGCCCAAACACCGTTGGAAGTTATTTCACTTTTTTGTACAGTTTTCTCACTAAGCACTTTCATGTAGATTTAAAATGGATATAGAATAAACTTGAAAAATTTCTAAATTTACCGACCCATATGCAGTGGATAGTTTTTCATTCACCGGCTGGACTGCAGACTGCTAGTCTTCCAAAATTGGATTTAAGGCGACCATGTTCCAAATGTCTGAATACAGTTGAGAATTCTTTATACATTTTCTAATGTCACTCTGTGCATTGCATTTTCAAGTATTATAATATATGAATTGAGAGCATAAGGTCAGAATAAAATCCTCCCAGCATATTTTACACCCAGTGGGAAATTTTGCTCCAGGGTCTGTTTTTTTCCTTTTTTCCTTTACCGTTCATGTTGGTTTGGAGGTTATACGAACAAAGATTCAATAACTGTTTTTTTTTTACTTAGCTCATTCTTTTAGTCTCTAGTCTTAATTCACAGTGTACACAGTCTTCCATGACCCAGTCGCTTTAATTTCATGACCTATGTTAGGAAAGGGCCGTTTTGTTGTTTAATGTAACTGAGATATTGCCTATATATTCAAGTACAGCACTTTTTCTTTTGCCTTAATCCTTTCATGACGTTAGGACGTACTATGCCGACCTGATTTTAAGTGCCTAAAAGTCGTTAGGACGGCATAGTACGTCCTGTGTTTAACAGCTCATCGCGGCTCCGTGCAATGAGCTGCCCTCGGATCCCGCTGCAGGCACTTGCAGTGGGATCCCACCTGTCAGATGAGGCCACTTTGAGTAAATCGCGCCATGCCCAAACTTCCGGGTTCAGGCACGCCTCCGTGACGTCACATGTGACGTCCGGAGGTCTCGCAATTTTGTGGCAGGGACCTACAGGGTCTATTAAGACCTTGATCAGGTATTTCCCAAAGTGTTCCTGGCTACCGATCAACTTGTGATCAGTGGGCAGGAACAAATCGTGACATTTTGGTGCTTGCGTCGTTTGGGATGCCAGCACCATGCGTCACGAAGGGGTTAATGGACAATTGTGGTAAAAATCAAGTTATGTTTAATTGAAAGATTACATAAAATTTAGAACCATCTGGCAGTGATTGTACTTTATTTATATTCTTTCATTATAGAATTTCTACAAGGGGTGGCCATCTTGGTTCAGATCTTCCTTTATCTCACCCAAGATTCTAAACAACATGTCTGCCTTCTGACAGAACTATACAAACAAGGAGGCCCCATGAAGGTGCTTTATTTCTATTCTTTTATGAAAACCTTTCTATTTAAAATATCTACACTTGATGCCATCTTTCAATTAAAGAAGACTTATTTTTTTGCCTACGGTTGTCCTTTAATAGCATGTTCCTTGCTAGGAAAGTCTATTCACCAAGTAGTCGATCGTGTCCTCATTTCATGCCAATGCTGACTGGTTTCTAAGAACCTGATAGACTTTGTGCAGGTCATAGCTGCAGTGCAATAGACACTACGGTTATCACTGCTCCAGTATAATTCATTTTCATACAAAATAAAGATTAGCACATTAAATGTGAATGGCAGGACCTATTTGTCTTTATTCCTGCTGATGGTTTTAGGATCTCATCAACAAAAATTCCTTTCTACTGATTAATTTGGGACTATTTTAAGTTGAGTAATGAATTTGACAATTCAGCGTGTCCTCTACCGTTTCATCCAGTAAGGAAATTCCAGTCTGGATCTGCTAGATCAGATATCCTGCACTTCAGCTGACCAAAAAACCCTGTTCCTGTTGTAGCACAGCCATATGAGCCCAGGAAGATCTTGATTACTCCAGTTTACTTCCCATGTAAGACTGCTCCAAGTAGGCTTATCCTCTAGGGGGCGCTAGTCCTAACTGCAATTACTGAGAAGGTGGCGTGGGTTAGCCGAGGCTCAGCTTAAAAAAAAAAAATAATGTCCAAATTAGGTTGTTGGTAGAGAACGAGAATTTTGCTTTTACTTTCAAGGGAAGCTGCCACTTAAAAAATAATCAAGCAGCTATACATTATTGTAGAAGAATTGCATGCAAGACAACTGGATTTGTCCCAATCATAGGCACTTTTCCCCTGTAATTTTATTTCTTAAATTAGGGATGCACTGCAGCATGGTCCTTCTCCATTTATGGAAACTGCTGTGGAGGCAATGCAATACCATGGTAAGATGTGTGGGGGCAATATGACACCATGGTAAGATCTGTGGTGACATATTGACACCGTGGCAAGATGAATGATGGCATTGTGACATGAAGATGTGGAGAGACAATATAACACCGTGGCAAGATGTGTGGGGGCAATATGACACCATGGCAAGATGTGTGGAGACAATGTGACACTTTGGCAAAACGAATTCCGGCAATGTGACACCAAGATGTGTGGAGACAATCCGATGAATGGCGGCAATGTGACAGCATAGCAAGATGTGTGGGAACAATGTGAGACCATGGCAAGATGTGTGGGGGCAATGTGGCACAGTGACAAGGACTGTAGGGGCAATGTTTTTCTTAAAAAATTAACTTTTCTACAACTGGGAACAAACTATATAGGTATGGCCTATGATCCAGTATAGCCTATATAATCTGGAAAATATGGCATGATTCCAAGGATCCACCCACTCTTTCCTCCAGTAGTAGCTGAGTTTGAGTATCTAATGTGCCATTCTTTTCAGCTCCAATTCAGTACACATGTAAGTTCATTTTAATGAATAGAGCACGGGAGAGCCCCGTACAGGAAGAATGTGGTATGCCACATGTTACATAAACAGGGTAGGTTTATGGCGCATGGGCGAATGCCTAATATAGGAACTTGAATACATTCATAGCAAGGCTCTTGTATTCATTTTCAGCTGTTAACTAACAAGCTCTTGTATTCATTTTCAGCTGTTACATGAGTATTTTGGCAACACATGAGTTATTGGTTGAACTCAATGGATCACTGTAACTATGTAGTTACAACAGACTCTGCTGCATATTTTTCCCCCAAGTGTCTATGTGTCGTCACATGACCATTTGGTGCTCAGGTTGTGTCACTACCCAGAATCCTTGCTGTCTGTAAAATATATCCCTGCAGCTACTAAGGGTATTTTTGGTTCCTGCTAATGTACCATCAACAGCAGGTCTCTACAGATTGCCGTGGTAGAGGATAGAAGCACAAACCATATTCAGACCTGATAGGAAATCAGTAGTACGAGAGCAATTGCTGGAGATGGCCAAACATTTATTTCTCTAAATGTGGGTGATCCACTTTTAGACAGTTATTATCAATTAAAATAGATGGGTTGTAGCAGAAAATAAACAATCCTTAGCAATGAAATAAAACTCTGTCATACACGGTATACGGTAGATCGATTGAATGGGAGGGTAATGTAACTATTGTATTTGGTTCAAAATAAGATGACCCTGATTATAAGACGACCCCCACAAACTTTGAATATTCCTTTAGGGAAAAAAATATAAATAATATAAGACTACCCAATAGGAAAAAAGTTTCAAAGCTGCCTCTTAGCCAATGCTGCCTCTCCCCCTCCCTCCCCCAAACTTACCCAATGTTGTTTTCCCCAGTCTCCCTGATGGCTAGTGGGGGCAGCCGGTGGAGATACGCGCAGGCATCTTCCGGTGCAGCCCGACACTTCTGTCTTCTATGATGGAGCGCCGGAAAAGTCATGTGACCTCCCAGCTTCCATCATAGAATTCTCAACGGATGTGCCGGGCAGCACCGGTGGATATTGGCGTGTATGTGCAGACATCCACCAGCTACCCCAATCTCCCCTATCCATCTTTTAATCATCTATCTCTCTATCCATCTATCAATCATCAGTCATCTATTCATCCATTTATCAATCACAATATCTATCTAGCTTTCTATATCTCTCTATATATCAGACCTGGGCATCTTACGGCCCGCGGGCCACATCGGCCCTTTGTGCGTCCCTGTCCAGCCCGCGTGAGGCAGGGCCGATCCTGGGCGGGTGCACGGGGTGCACCGCGCCCAGGCGCAAGGGAGGAGAGGCGCTGTAGCAGGGAGCTCTCTCCCTGCTATCCTCCTCCTTCTTAATCCAAGCACAGCTCCACGGGTGTAAGCCCCGCCCCCGTCGCGTTCTGTGATTGGCTGCTTCAGGGAGGAGGACGTTCTCTAGGGTATCTGCCAAGACACCATAGAGAACGTCCTCCTCCCTGCAGCCAATCACAGAACGCGATGGGGGCGGAGCTTTCCCCCGTTGTGCTGTGCTTGGATTAACAAGGAGGATTAGGTAATAACAGTTTGGGAGGGGGGGGGGGGGGTTAAAATAAAAAAAGAAAGGAAGTGTCTGTGGAAGTGTGTGTGAATGTGTAAAAGTGTGTATGTGTGTGTCAATGTGTATAACTATGTGTGTGTTACTGTCTGTGTAAGTTTATGTACATGAGTGTCTGTGCAAGTGTATCCTGTGTGTAAAGGTGGCTGTGTGTGTATTTATGTATGTGTGACAGTGTGTATAAGGGTATCTGTGTAAATGTATGTCTGTGAGGGTGACTAAGTGTGTAACTGTGTTTGTGTGTGTAGCGGAGATGCAATATTACCCAGGTTATCTCCGCTTATAATCCAAGTGAGACTCAGGAACAAGTAAATAGTAAATCCAAAGGCAGGGTTTCCAGCAGGTCAAATACAGCAATATCCCAACAGCAATCCCAATAACTGGACGACACACAGTTTCAGGAGCATAACTGACAAGCCTTTTACAGCAAGATTGAACTACTTTATTTGACAAACAACACAGACTTATATACACCAAACTGCAATCAGATAACACTTGATTAAACAATAGAAACCTTAAACACATCACCAGTAAAGCAGTATCTAGCCACTTTAATCTGGAGCCAGAAGCAAGGTAGTCAGACTGGGTGGCTGACATAACTAAACAATGGAAGGCTTTAATACACAGAAAATACAACAGATACACGGATGCAGCTTTATACAGTATTTTTGTAGGGTTGCCTGGTGCCATCCGCTACAGTGTGACTGTGTGTATTTATGTATGACTGTTTGTATTTATGTATGCGAGAGAGAGACAGACATGGAGCATGAATGGAAAGAGAGAGAGACAGATATTGAGCAAAATGTAATTGAAATATTGTCGATGTGGCCCTCCAGCAGTGCTCGGGTTGCTCATGCGGCCCCTGGTAAAAATTAATTGCCCACCCCTGCTATATATGAATGTATTTGTAAATATATCTGTATATATCTATCTGTATCTCTATCAATGTATATATTTCTTTCTATCTGTCTGTATTTCTATTTGTTTCTATCAATCTATAGCAGGCGTGGGCAATTAATTTTTACCGGGGGCCGCATGAGCAACCCGAGCACTGCTGGAGGGCCACATCGACAATATTTCAATTACATTTTGCTCAATATCTGTCTCTCCCCGTACCCTCATGTCTGTCTCTCTCTCTCTCCCCATTCCCTCATGTCTGTCTCTCTCTCCACTCATGCTCCATGTCTCTCTCCACTCATGCTCCATGTCTCTCTCTCTTTCCATTCATGCTCCATGTCTGTCTCTCTCTCGCCACTCATACCCCATGTCTGTCTCTCTCTCTCCCCATACCCTCATGTCTGTCTCTCTCCCCATACCCTCATGTCTGTCTGTCTCTCCCCGTACCCTCATGTCTGTCTCTCCCCGTACCCTCATGTCTGTTTCTCTCTCTCCCCATTCCCTCATGTCTGTCTCTCTCTCCACTCATGCTCCATGTCTCTCTCCACTCATGCTCCATGTCTCTCTCTCTTTCCATTCATGCTCCATGTCTGTCTCTCTCTCGCCACTCATACCCCATGTTTGTCTCTCTCTCGCCACTCATACCCCATGTCTGTCTCTCTCTCGCCACTCATACCCCATGTCTGTCTCTCCCCTCATCCCTTATATATTTTTACATCTCTATCTTTCTGTTCCCCATGCTGGTCTCTTGTACGCTTGGATTAACAAGGAGGAGGATGGCAGGGAGAGAGCTCCCTGCTACAGCGCCTCTCCTCCCTTGCGCCTGGGCGCGGTGCACCCCATCTATCTATCAATCTTTAGCTATCTATCTGTATCTCCATCTATTAATCATCAGATATAATGTATCTACATATCTATCAACTATCTATCAATCTATATGTATATCTATCTATCTATCTATCTATCTATTTATGTCTATCTATCTATCTATCTATCTATATCTGTATATCTATCTATCTATCTATCTATCTATCTATCTATCTATCTATCTATCTATCTATTTATCTATCTATTTATCTTTATCTGTATATCTATCAATCAATCTATCTATCTATCTATCTATCTATCTATCTATCTATCTATCTATATATCTGTCATGCACCCAGCCTGACTATCTCGCTTCTGGCTCCAAATTGAAGTGGCACAGGGCGCAACAGCCCTTGGGGCGCCCTCCCGCCCGAAGAAAAAAAAAGTAAAAAAAAAAAAGCCGGTAGAGGCACTGGATTGGGGAGATCAAAAGATCCCCCCTCACCAGCCCTCTGCTCGGCATGCTCTTCTAGATCTGGCAGCATGAGAAAGTGCTGCTATGCTCTCCATGCTTGCATTAAGCATGGGGAGCTGACCAGCACCTTCTCTTGCTCCCCTGGGCTCCCAGTGAAGCAGACGATGCTCTGCTTCACAGGGTGGGGGCCGGAGCTACACCGCTCAGCCGGTTAGCTCTGCCCCCTCCCTGTATCCACTTTTGAAGGCAAAGGAAGGGGGGGGGAGCAGAACAGGGGGAGGGGGGAGAGACAGAACAGCTGGAAGGGGGAGAGAGATACAGAACAGGGGAGGGGGAGAGAGAAAGAACAGGGGGTGGGAGGGAGAGAGAGACAGAACAGGGGGGGGGAGAGAGAGAGACAGACAGGGGGAGGGAGAGAGACAGAACAGGGGGAGGGAGGGAGAGAGAGAGACAGAACAGGGGGAATGGGGAGAGAGAGAGACAGACGGGGAGGGAGGGAGAGAGAGACAGAACAGGGGGGGAGAGAGAGAGACAGAACAGGGGGGGAGAGAGAGACATAACTGGGGGGGGGAGAGAGACATAACGGGGGGGAGAGAGAGACAGAACGGGGGGAGAGACAGAACTGGGGGGGAGAGAGAGAGAGAGACAGAACAGAGGAAGGGGAGGAGAGAGACAGAACAGAGGGAGAGAGAGAAGGGAGAGAGAGAACAGGTATGGGGGAGTTAGAGAGAGACAGACAGGGCAATGAAGAGGAAAGGGACAAACATGGGAAGGGAGAGAGATACATACATGGGGGGGCGCCACGTGGGAATCCCGCACAGGGCGCCGGAACACTTAAGGCCGGCCCTGAGTGGCTAGATAACTGCTTTACCCATGATGTGTTTACATTTTATATTTTTTAATCAAGTGTTATCTGATCGCGGTTTATGTATATACCGTATTTGCTCGAATATAAGATGACCCTGATTATAAGACGACCCCCCAAACTTTGGATATTTCTTTTGGAAAAAAACTAAAAGCCTGAATATAAGACTACCCTATAGGAAAAAAGTTCAACTTGTATATATTCAACTTGTATATATTCACATGTAAATTGCTTTTTAATATTTAATAAAACAATATGATATTAAACAAATGCATTTCTTGTTTTTATTTCCTTTTATGTGCCAATGCTGCCCCCCCCCAGCGTTTTGTATCTCCCCCCCCCCCATGTTATCGGTCTCTCCTTCCCCCCAAACTTTTCTCTCTCTCTCTCCACCTCCCTCCCTCCTTTTTCTCTCTCTCTCTCCCCCCCTCCACCTCATCTCTCCCCCCTCCACCTCGTCTCTTCCCCCTCCCCTTGTCTCTTTCCCCTTGTCTCCCTTTCTCCCCCCACCTTGTCTCTGTCTCTTCCCCCCTCCCTTTGTCTCTGTCTCTTCCCCCTCCTCTTGTCTCTGTCTCTCCCTCCCCCCCCTCCCTCCCCCTCACCTTGTTTCTTTCCCTGGTGGCTATTGGGGGCAGCTGGGGGATGTCTGCACGATACGTGTAGACGTCCTCCATGCTGCCCGACACTTCCGTCTAATATGAAGGACAGCCGGTCCATCATAATAGACGGAATTGTCGGGCAGCATGGAGAATGTCTGCACTATTGTGCAGACATCCCCCGGCTGCCCAAATCTCCTGGTGGCTAATGGAGGCAGCCGGAGGAGGTCTGCACGATAGGCGCAGACATCCTCCGCTGCTGCCCTGCACTTCCGCCGGGACTTTTATGATGAAGCCGGAAGGACCCGCGTATCGTGCAGACATCCTCCAGCTGTTAGCGAGGGGGATCCAGGTCCCCTGCAGCTCTGCGGGGGACCTGGATCCCAGTCTTATAAGACGACCTCGAATATAAGACGAGGGGTCTTTTTCAGAGCATTTGCTTGCTGTTCAACTGATCGATGTCCTAAGTGATTCTTCCACAAACTTACAGTGCCTTGCAAAAGTATTCACCCCCCTTGGCATTTTTCGTGTTTTGTTGCCTCACAACCTGGAAATAACATGGATTGTTTGAGGATTTGCATCATTGAATTTACAGAATATGCCCACAACTTTGAAGATGTTTTTTTTATTATTTTTTTTTATTGTGAAGCAAACAACAAATAGGACAAAATAACAGAAAAAGTCAATGTACATAATTTTTCACCCCCCTAAAGTCAATACTTTGTAGAGCCACCTTTTGCGGCAATCAGAGCTCCAAGTCGCTTTGGATAAGTCTCTATGAGCTTGCCACATCTTACCACTGCCCATTCCTCCTTGCAAAACTGCTTCAGTTCCTTCAAGTTGGATGGTTTGCGCTTGTGAACAGTCTTCCTCGGTCTTCATGGCAGTGTTTGGTTAGTGGTGCCTCTTGCTTAGGAGTTCCAGCCTCTGGGGCCTAAGGTGTGTATATGTAATGACAGATCATGTGACACTTAGATTGCACACAGGTGGACATAATTTCACTAATTATGTGACTTCTGAAGGTAATTGGTTGCACCAAAGCTTTTTATGGGCTTCTTAACAAAGAGGGTGAATACATACGCACATGCCAATTTTCTGTTTTCGATTTCTAAAAAAGTTTTATGTATATATTTTTCTCATTTCACTTCACCAACTTAGACTATTGTGTTCTGATCCATCACATACAATTCAGAGTAATAAAACATTGAACTTAAGGCTGTAATGTAACAAAATAGGTAAAAAGTCAATGGGGATGAATACTTTTGCAAGGCACTGTATAGCGGAGGTGTGCATCTGTTATAGCTGTTCCAAGCAGAGCATTTTCCCATAACGAGCAGAGGGTCTACTACGTCCGGTAGGCAGCTCGTTACAATATCTATCAATCATCCATCTATCTCACTATTCATCAATATCTATCTTTCTACCTATCTGTCATCCATCTATCTAAATGCATATCTACCTATTTATTTATGTATCTGTATATCTTTCTACTTATCTATACATCTATCTGTATCTACCTCTCTATATCTATGTATCTATCTATAGCAATATATCTGTCTGCCTGTCCGTCCATCTTCCTATCTGTCTGTGCTGTGCTATGGAGTTATGAGGGAGCCTCTTCATCCATCTGACACTTCACATTCCATGGAGGTTGACCCCAGGATTCACTGTTTTTATCACTCATTGTGTTTTGTGAAATCTGCCATGTAAGTGGTGGGGAGTAAACCAAGTTGAATCTCTTTTAGGCTTTCCCCAGATGGCCCTTCGTACCAGTTATAAATAGCTGTGCAGTGTACACAGAACTGCTGAATAAGTGTAATGGATGTGATGCCTTATTTTTCATCCTAGTGCAGTCTAAAATACTCTTCACACAGCAATTACTCACATCAGAATGTTTCTGTAACCAGACTTCCTTTATGATCAGGGACGTCATGCAACATCCATACACGCCACATTCCTGCTTCTAGCAGATAATCATTCTCTGCCTATAGCCTTGTATTCTCATTTAACCTCCCCATAAACACTTTAATGCATGGCAATTTGCGGAATGCGTTGGTTTTACTGGTGGAAATGGATTGATCCATAGTAGGTACAACCACTAATTTAACATTATTTCTTCAACTATTAATTTTTCCATCCTATGTCTCTCTTGTTACCATTAATCGGAATGAAGGCACATGATTTTTAACCTATTTATTAAACATTATCATTTTTATTTTTTTTGCTACCTGAAATTATAATGTGAGAGGCGTTTGCCCCTATCGCCTACAAAAATATAGACTCTCCCCTATAGTTTGGGGTTAGAACTTATCTATGGTGATATAGATAATGATATCAAGGAATTCTTCCTGTAACAGGTAATTTGGAAATCAAAAAGGGTTACTTGGTATCTATGAGCCCATTATCTGCATGCAGGAAGAACACAAGTGAATAGCAGACAAGATCCTTTCAACTGTATTGGGCACATTTTACCATGTATAGCTTGGAAGAAAGACGAGACAGAGGGGATATGATATAGACATCTAAATATATAAAGGAAATCAACACAGTAAAGGAAGAGAGTATATTTAGAAGAAAATATATAATCTTACATTAGAGAGGCAAAAGTTTGAAAATAAAAGTATTAATTCAATGAGAGGGTAGTGGATGCATGGAATGACCTTCCAGCAGAAGTGGTAGAGGTGAATACAGTGAAGGAGTTTAAGCATGCATGGGATAGACATAAGGCTATCCTAGATATAAGATAAGACCGGGGACTAATAAAAGTTCTCAGATTTCTTGTTATTATTTATTTTCGATTAGGCAGAAATTGGGCATGTTAGCTGGGCCGACAGGTTCTCATCTGCCGACAGATTCTATGTTACTATGTTGCAAATAGAAAGTGGGTGGAGTTAGAATAAAGGTCGGTTAGGGATTTCCCATAATGGGCGGGTCTTTCTACACCCATTGCCACATGCAAAAAGCTACTTTTGCCATTACTACTCTGTGGGAAAGTTGCGATTTGGTAGCGCTGAAACGACCCAGTGTGCCTCGTCCCTGACTGGACATGTTGGGAGGTATCACTTTAGGTGAGAATTTGTTAAGGCCTGCGTTCAGGGCTGCTTTTGTAGGCTATAAACCTTTATTATAATCTCCGACTTTTTCTTATTTTTTTCTTTATGACTAAGCTCCAATACGGCTCACATTGCCAAATGTTCGGGAAGGGCTTGCCTTTGTTTTAGTGCCAGAACAATGCGCCCACTACCCTACAAATGCTGAAATGTCAAGTCAAGTGTCAGAATTTGTTCTATTGCCAGTGGTTTCCATCTGCACTTCTTTGAATGCCAAAAACTAAAGGCAACGCACTGGCTTTCAGGCCAGCTCTACTATGTCAACACAAAGCTGAACAAAAGATTATCTTAACAGAAGGGAGGTGTTTGCATGGTATTGCCTTCCAGCAGAGGTGATGGGAGAAATATCGTAAGAACGTTTGTTCTTCCATGAAATACGTTTTTCAATAACCGGCTGTAGAGATGGTTTGAGGCAGCACAGGGTCCAGCATGTGGAGAAGGGAAAATTACATGACCTACAAAATATCAATATCAAACCCTAATACAGGGAGTGCAGAATTATTAGGCAAATGAGTATTTTGACCACATCATCCTCTTTATGCATGTTGTCTTACTCCAAGCTGTATAGGTTCGAAAGCCTACTACCAATTAAGCATATTAGGTGATGTGCATCTCTGTAATGAGAAGGGGTGTGGTCTAATGACATCAACACCCTATATCAGGTGTGCATAATTATTAGGCAACTTCCTTTCCTTTGGCAAAATGGGTCAAAAGAAGGACTTGACAGGCTCAGAAAAGTCAAAAATAGTGAGATATCTTGCAGAGGGATGCAGCACTCTTAAAATTGCAAAGCTTCTGAAGCGTGATCATCGAACAATCAAGCGTTTCATTCAAAATAGTCAACAGGGTCGCAAGAAGCGTGTGGAAAAACCAAGGCGCAAAATAACTGCCCATGAACTGAGAAAAGTCAAGCGTGCAGCTGCCACGATGCCACTTGCCACCAGTTTGGCCATATTTCAGAGCTGCAACATCACTGGAGTGCCCAAAAGCACAAGGTGTGCAATACTCAGAGACATGGCCAAGGTAAGAAAGGCTGAAAGACGACCACCACTGAACTAGACACACAAGCTGAAACGTCAAGACTGGGCCAAGAAATATCTCAAGACTGATTTTTCTAAGGTTTTATGGACTGATGAAATGAGAGTGAGTCTTGATGGGCCAGATGAATGGGCCCGTGGCTGGATTGGTAAAGGGCAGAGAGCTCCAGTCCGACTCAGACGCCAGCAAGGTGGAGGTGGAGTACTGGTTTGGGCTGGTATCATCAAAGATGAGCTTGTGGGGCCTTTTCGGGTTGAGGATGGAGTCAAGCTCAACTCCCAGTCCTACTGCCAGTTCCTGGATGACACCTTCTTCAAGCAGTGGTACAGGAAGAAGTCTGCATCCTTCAAGAAAAACATGATTTTCATGCAGGACAATGCTCCATCACACGCGTCCAAGTACTCCACAGCGTGGCTGGCAAGCATGGGTGTAGGAACCCCCAAAAATCTGGGGGGGACAGCATTTTTGCTCGCCGGGTATAGCAGCAGTAAAAATAAAGCTTGTCACAGTGTATATTATATCACCAAGTTCCCACCAACATTACCAGGATCCTTGGTATACAACAGATACATTCACAGCACAACATCTACATCAGGCAGGTGCATTTTATCACTGTTACATGAAATATAGTCAGTGAGCTGTGTGTACACCATAAAACATACATCAGTATGAACCTACCACTTCTGCTGGAATGCCATTCCATGTATCCACTACCCTCTCAGTAAAGTAATACTTTCATTAGTCCCTGACCTTATCTTATATCTAGGATAGCCTTATACCTATCCCACGCATGCTTAAACAACTTCACTGTATTAACCTCTACCACTTCTACTGGAAGGCTATTCCATGCATCCACTACCCTCTCAGTATAGTACTTTCATAGGTCCCTGGCCTTATCTTATATCTAGGATAGCCTTATACCTTATCTTATATCTAGGATAGCCTTATACCTATCCCATGCATGCTTAAACTCCTTCACTGCATTAACCTCTACCACTTCTACTGGAAGACTATTCCATGCATCCACTACCCTCTCAGCAAACAAACATTACATTTCTGACCAGAAAATATACTGTAAAATATTAAATATTTCCAGCATTTCCAAAAGCTTAAGGTGGACCCCAAATATATGTATTTATACCAGGGCTTGACAACCTTAACTAAGTTTTAGGAGCCAGACAACAGCACATACACACAATCACATGCAGTCATATACAGTCAGTCACATATACTCATACATACAGCCTGTCACACATATACATACTGTCACATAGACACACACTCATACATACATACATACATACAGTCTGCCAGGCACACACTCACACATACATACAGTCTGTCAGACACACACACACTCATACATACATACAGTCTGTCACAGACACACACTCATACAAACATACATACATACATACATACAGTCTGTCGCAGACACACACTCATACAAACATGCAGTCTGTCAGACACACACTCATAGATACAGTCTGTAACATAGACACATACACTCAGAGTCAGTCACATAGACACACACACTCATACATGGTCTTTCACATACACTCATACATACAGTCTGTCACAGACACACACACTCATAATCAGTCACATATACACACAAACTCATACAGTCAGTCACAGACACACAAACTCATACAGTCAGTCACAGACACACAAACTCACACAGTCAGTCACACACACTATATCTCATTGCAGGGAAGGTGGGCATTTCCGTTCCAGGTTTGTCTGTGCCTCTTACAAAGGCACAGACCATCATTACTTATTAATTACATTATTTTGCCCATTCATTTGTCAGTTTTATTTTGCCCACATTCATTTGCCAGTGTTTTTTTTTTTGCCCAAATTCATTTGTCAGGGTTTTTTTTGCCCACATTCATTTGCCAGGGTTTTTTTTTTTTGCCCACATTCATTTACCAGGGTTTTTTTTTTTTTGCCCACATTCATTTGCCAGGTTTTTTGTTGCCCACATTCATTTGGGCAGTAATATTGTGCCAGCCAGATGCCCAGTAATATAGTGCCAGCCAGATGCCTGTAATATTATTCCAGTCAGAGCCCAGTAATATAGTGCCAGCCAGATGCCTGTAATATTATGCCAGTCAGAGCCCAGTAATATAGTGCCAGCCAGATGCCTGTAATATTATGCCAGTCAGAGCCCAGTAATATAGTGCCAGCCAGATGCCTGTAATATTATGCCAGCCAGATGCCCAGTAATATTGTGCCAGCCAGATGCCTGTAATATTGTGCCAGAAAGAGCCCAGTAATATAGTGCCAGCCAGATGCCTGTAATATTATGCCAGCCAGATGCCCAGTAATATAGTGCCAGCCAGAGCCCAGTAATATTATGCCAGCCAGATGCCCAGTAATATTATGCCAGCCAGATGCCCAGTAATATAGTGCCAGCCAGATGCCCAGTAATATAGTGCCAGCCAGATGCCTGTAATATTGTGCCAGTCAGATGCCCAGTAATATAGTGCCAGCCAGAGCCCAGTAATATAGTGCCAGCCAGATGCCCAGTAATATTATGCCAGCCAGATGCCTGTAATATTATGCCAGTCAGAGCCCAGTAATATAGTGCCAGCCAGATGCCTGTAATATTATGCCAGTCAGAGCCCAGTAATATAGTGCCAGCCAGAGCCCAGTAATATAGTGCCAGCCAGAACCCAGTAATATAGTGCCAGCCAGAACCCAGTAATATAGTGCCAGCCAGAGCCCAGTAATATAGTGCCAGTCAGAACCCAGTAATATAGTGCCAGCCAGAACCCAGTAATATAGTGCCAGTCAGAACCCAGTAATATAGTGCCAGCCAGAACCCAGTAATATAGTGCCAGTCAGAACCCAGTAATATAGTGCCAGCCAGAACCCAGTAATATAGTGCCAGTCAGAACCCAGTAATATAGTGCCAGCCAGAGCCCAGTAATATTGTGCCAGTCAGAACCCAGTAATATAGTGCCAGTTAACCCCCCGCCCCCTCTCCCTCTCCCTCTCCCTAGTACTTACATGAATCTGCTCCGTGTCCCCCGCCGGATGTCTCCTCCGTGCAGTCTTCCCTCTTGCACGGAGGAGGGAAACAGTCACCGGATGTGACGCAACGTCACATCCGGCGTCAGTTTTTTTTTTTTTTTCCGGCCGTCGCATCCATCGGATGCGGCTTGCCGGAAAAAAGCGGCAAGCAGGGGCTGCGTTTGCCTCGCGTTCTGGGGGGGATTTCACCCTACCTGTCCCCCCCACATTTTTTCCTGGGGGGGATCCGTCCCCCCCATCCCCCCCGCTTCCTACGCCCATGCTGGCAAGAAAGGGTATAAAAGAAGAAAATCTAATGACATGGCCTCCTTGTTCACCTGATCTGAACCCCATTGAGAACCTGTGGTCCATCATCAAATGTGAGATTTACAAGGAGGGAAAACAGTACACCTCTCTGAACAGTGTCTGGGAGGCTGTGGTTGCTGCTGCACGCAATGTTGATGGTGAACAGATCAAAACACTGACAGAATCCATGGATGGCAGGCTTTTGAGTGTCCTTGCAAAGAAAGGTGGCTATATTGGTCACTGATTTGTTTTTGTTTTGTTTTTGAATGTCAGAAATATATATTTGTGAATGTTGAGATGTTATATTGGTTTCACTGGTAAAAATAAATAATTGAAATGGGTATATATTTGTTTTTTGTTAAGTTGCCTAATAATTATGCACAGTAATAGTCACCTGCACACACAGATATCCCCCTAAAACAGCTAAAACTAAAAACAAACTAAAAACTACTTCCAAAAATATTCAGCTTTGATATTAATGAGTTTTTTGGGTTCATTGAGAACATGGTTGTTGTTCAATAATAAAATTAATCCTCAAAAATACAACTTGCCTAATAATTCTGCACTCCCTGTAAGAAGTAACTCAAATGTTTGTGTTCAAAATGGTTTCAATGCTTCTTGAATTTTTGTCATACGTGCCCCAAACTGTGTGTTGTGAGACATTGTGCCATTCTTCTAGAAGCCAGGACCTAGTTAGGGTTTCTTCTATGAAATGTGTTAAAAAAAAAAAAGATACTCTCACCATGTAAACATGGGCAACCATGGCATCTTAAAAAAAGTACCTGCCATTATATTTTCAAATACCTGCCATGTTACTTTCTCCATAGACTTTACATTGGTCTCAAGCCCTATTTTTTAGGCCAAACTTCTCTTCTGAGGGCAGGATGGAACACTTAACTCTGCCCTACTTTTGTCTACTTTCTGGGGTCAGTCCCATGCATTCTATCCCTGGCCATGCCCTCTGTAGTCAAGGGCCCTCAATTTCATACCCCCAGAACAAATGGAAGGAAAAGTTGGCTGTACTGCAGGCCTGAACTCTAATTGTTTTCCTAACCCCTGTTAACAAGCAATGAGATTCTAAAAGCACCTGTTCTATTTTACAGACCACTTTTACTTATTGAAGTGTTGCTTTTACTCTTTTACTGTATTGTTTGTGCCTTTTGGTCACCGCGTGGGTTAAAGTGTATATAATTGTAACGAAACTAAACTGTAGTATTTGTTGTAACGGAGATCATTGCCCAAGGGAATTCCCTATGTAAGGTTTATTTCCTAACATGACTGAAATATGAGGAAGCATTAGATACTCACTGATTCTAATAATGTACACGGCCGCAGAGACACATATGTTAAGTCATTTCGTACATGCATGAAGTTCTGCTGTACATCTTCTGCAAGCAAGTACAACAAGAAAGAATGCACAGTCTGCATAAACACCCAGGGTGTCGATCCTTAAATTCTCACTTGCGATCTAAAAGGAGCTCCCTGCAGCCAAAATGGGAAAATGACAATCCAGGATCAGTCATACAATTCCCCTATTTGGCTAGATATATATAAAATACTTAAAGCTGACTCAAAAGAAAAGGTTAGCACTAACACATAATGAGAAATTAATCATTAAAGATCACTTAAACATTGGTCAAAAATGACTGGATATGATTTATACATTGTGTTAGCAAAATTGCAAGTAAATGCGTAAATTCAGAGAAAAATGTGTTTTTAATATGTCTGTGGCGTGTCCTGCTTGTGACATCATCTCTGCCGCGATTTCCCATGGAAAAAGTATTTGATTTGCATATAGGGCTGCCACCTGGCCGGTAAAATATTGTCATCAGGCCAATGTTAAGTCTATGGAGACAGTACCAAGGCCGGTAATTTTTTGAAGAAAAGGCGGCAACCCTATTTGCATAACAAGCTACAGGTGATGTCATAAACAGGAGACACCACAGACATGTTTAAAAACCCATGTTTTTCTCATCATTAATTTGTTTGTACTTCTGCTAACACAATGTATGGGTCATTTTTGGGAGCTTTTTTTTTTTAAGTGACAGTGATTGAGTACAAGATATTTAAATATTAACCCTTTTTTTTAATTTGGTAAGGTTCCTTTAAATTATTGGCCAAAAAAAGAGCAAGAAAGATAACACCCCTTCTTGTTTTACGAATACCTTTGACTAAAACTCAGTAGTTATGCTACAATTTGTACCACATATGAGAATAAAATTGTTATTGCAATACCGTAAACTGTTCATTTTATTACTTCACTTTATGGAGTTACTTCGACAGATTAAACAAACAAAAACATAAAATCATGTCATAATGTTCTACCAACACGTTTCACAAACAAACGGTTTACACATGTTTACATTAAAATACATTGCGATCCAAGAATTATTCATCCTAAACTCATCAAAATTTTATAACTCATTAGATTTCATGTCAGTAAAAACTCAGCACCTCTATAACAGTGTTATACACTGTTCACAGTCAAACACATTCGCTTGCAGTTTTGCTAACACAATGTATAGATCATATTCAATCATTCTTTATTCTCTACATTCACAGTAAAAACAATGTTTAAGTGATGAAGTCCCTTTTATAGGGAATAAACTACTATTAAAAACTGATCCAAATTTGTATGTATTTTATTCTCAGAGATTAGAGCCAAACAGGACATTGTACGCCTGATTCTGGGTTTTGATTTTCCCGTTTTTACCTTAGGTGAGCTATGTTCCTGTGCTGAGTGCTCCTTTTGGAGCTACATTTGCAAGTGTGAATTTCAAGATCCACATATATTGAATATACACAACTGTTATAGGTGCTAATTATATATACCCCAGTTCCCTGAAATATATTCATCTGGCTTTTTTAATAGAAATCTACAGCCTACCCTACTAACTACTATAATCGATGGGAGAAGTACTTTTCTTTCATATTAAATTAACATAGATATGCCCTCCTATCTGATGCAAGTGACTCTGAACTGCACATCTGCATAAGAGTTTTAAGGAGTCTTTTCCTCCACAGCCTGAACTCCGAAAACATCTACATCTACGCTGAGTTGCCAAAATAACACTAAAAGCATATCATTATTACTTCCTCAACTATGAAAGGGACACTCCGACCAAAAAATGTAATGGGTTTATTTTTTTTGTATTTTGCATTGTTGATTTCAGATATGTCTTTTGTTTTTGTTATATGAGTTTATTTTATGAAATATTTTACTAAACATGGGTGAGCGGGCGCTGCCATTTTGTGAAATATAGTGTTTTTGGGTGTTACCCCCTAGTTACTTTACAGCACTAGTATCTCACTTTGGGGCTGGGGAAACCGAATGCAGACTATAAGTCAGAATTCAGATCATAGACTTTGCAGTGGCAGATGCTCCATATGTGCTCGGTGTGCGCACAAGGAGCACCCGTGCTGTGTATTTCTGGGGGTTTGTGTGCTCCGGGCAGAGAGCACACAAACCCCAGAAATACATCCGAAAGACGACGCTGCGTTGAATTCGGCAACAGAGTCACTTTTTCCTATTTTTCCAAATTTTTATATACTTTTTGTTTTTGTTGAATTGGCAGTCGTCTTTCGGATGTAATGACATCTCTCGGGAATTTCTGGGAGTTTGTGTGCTGGCTGTTCTCAGCACACAAACCCCCAGAAATACACAAGAGATGTCGTGCCTCCGAGTGACAGGAGTGCTCCGGGCTGGCAGCACGCCTGTCACTCAGGGGCACGATATGCCCCTGTAGACTTGCATTGAATGGGAGGGTAATGTAACTTTTACATCACAAGGGGACGGAGTCATGATCCTGTTTGATCAGGTCAATCGCCTCTCTTTGTGTTGGAAGGCAAGTAAAAAAAAGATGAGCACCTGCCTACAATTTTCGTTCTAAAAGCGATGTTGTGATCAGACAGAAGCGGGCCTTGGTTGGAGTTAGTCCCTATTTACAACACACTTTAAAAAAAATTAATGCGTATAGTCTGTTGTTTCACATAAAGCATTTTCCCCCTCTGCAGTGCTGTATTTACCGCGAGGCATCCTAGGCGGATGCCTAGGGCGGCAAATTTTGGGGGGCGACAGCGCCCCCCAGCACTGAAAAATAAAAAAACCCGGCCCTTTAAAAAAAACAAAAAAAAAAAAAGACCCCCTCACCATCGCTCTGCCTGCCAGGCTGCACGGGGAGCGAACAGGCAGCACAGAGAAACCTCCGTGCTGCCTGTTCGGCTCCCCGTGCAGTGTGACACGGAAGTGCCGACAGTCACGTGACGGGCGCGCTGACGTCATACGCGCGCCCGGTCACGTGACCTGTCGGCACAATCGCCGGGAAGCCGAACAGGCAGCATGGAGGGACCATGCTGCCTGCCACTAGCCACCAGGGAAAGGTAAGTGCTGATGGGAGTCAGAGTGTGTGTGATGGGAGACAGTGTGTGTGACTGAGTGTGATGGGAGTCAGAGTGTGTGTGATGGGAGTCAGTGTGATGGGAGTCAGAGTGTGTGTGATGGGAGACAGTGTGTGTGACTGAGTGTGATGGGAGTCAGAGTGTGTGTGATGGGAGACAGTGTGTGTGATGGGAGTCAGTGTGTGTGACTGAGTGTGATGGGAGTAGGAGTGTGTGACTGAGTGTGATGGGAGTAGGAGTGTGTGTGTGATGGGAGTATGAGCTTGATGTGAGTCTGAATGTTATGTGTGATGTGGGGTCATGAAATGGAGGTGATGGGGCATGTCTTAGGTGTGTAACGTGGGTGTGCAGCTTGGGTAGGGGGGTGCCCGGATTTTGTCTGCCTAGGGCAGCAAAAAATCAAGATACACCACTGCCCCTCTGGACTACTTTACACAAAGCTACCCACACAACTGATGCCAAGTACACTTACACTCTACTGCATACATAAAAGGACTTTAAATGTTTCAGTGTGTCTAAGACAGCACTCAACACACACACACATGCTGTGCCCTCTCTCTCTCTAATGCTGATCCAACTTGGCAAAGACTTCCCAAAGGTAGGGGCTTTCCTCATGTCTGGCACCAAATCATTCGATTGAATCCAGGTCAATGGAAAGGTGATATTTAATTACATCCCGCATCTAAGGTGCTAATTATTTTCGAGGCGGTTATGAATGGCTGCAGCCTCCCTGCATTTAGAACAAGACAGTGCTGGAATTTTCACAGTCACATCATAAGGATATTACTGAAGAAAGGTTTGTATGACTACAGATCAGAAAAACCTGTAACCACATAGCACAGATTAAGCAGGATGGCGTGGTGGCACACATCCGGCTTTGGGCGCCAAGAAAAACTATTCCGGAAAAGGTCCCATTTTATCAATTTAAACCCTTAGTACATAGGGTTTAGATTGCCTTGTTAGATAGACTTCGGCTAATTAACATCTTGAAGTCATAAGGTCCAAAATCTAGCTGTAGACGCAATTGGGGTTCTAGAGGTGCAATATAATTATTGGTCTCTGATAATGTCCTCATTATGCAAAATGATGTAATTTATCTCTGTGATGTCATACTGTGAACCTTACTTTCAAGTGCAATAAAGGTATCTCAGATGGTTAAAAAGGACTCTTCTTAGCACAGATCCAGTCCTAAAACTTTTGCTAACCCCTGGAAATAATTACACTGAAGGGAAAAACTTTGCTGAGTTTTGGTTATCAAAGTGTGAAAAAGTTTAAATGCTGGCATGATAGCCTGAGGACCACTGATCGTTCAGCTAGTGTGCTTTGAAAAAGGTATGGCACAGTACAGTGAGCCTTCTGAGCACACAGTCAGGTGCAGACCAGCCATCTTGGCAGCCAGGCCTAACGGCAAAGGTCCACTTACCTGGGCATTGGGATGACTACTCCCATGGCCAGTGCAGTTAAGCAGATTGACATACACTGCTGTTGCCTTTAGCTGTATCCATGCCCTCTCTTCTGGCATGCCATCCTTCTGCCACTTCAGAGACTTTAGGGTCAGCTCAGGCAGCTCAGATTTTTGACACCAACATTGCCTCTGAATTTCGTATGAATTCAGAGTCACATTGGTACCCAAATTTCAAGCTACTCAGCTCGCTCCAGTGTGTCTTCGAATATGGCCAATTCAGACATAATAGCTGATTCCACACAGATATCTCCCAACACTGGGATCAGCCAAAATCCACCGAAACAAACTAATAGCCAAGGTCCTCCTTGTAGACTTCTATGGGTAGCACTTCATTCTATTTTGGGAGATCATTGGCTTATTTCAAGTATAGCCGAATTCCTCCCATGAAAGTCAATGGGAGGACTTTGGCTATAGCTAAAATAGCCAATGACATCTCCAAATAGCCCAAAGTGTAATAAAATAATCATTAAAAACAAACAAACATGATACATTAGTTAAAAAACATAAATAGAATCTAAATTAACATAAAGTAATATAAAATATTTTTTAATTAAAATGTTTGTTGCAATGTAGGTATACAGTTATAAAAAATATCACTAATATGTTAGAATTGTATACAAAAAATGTTGTGTTTGAAATATGTTTCTTTTAATTCTTCTACACGTTTCCATTCGGTTCTCCAACTAAAATCTGGAGAATTGATATGTAACGATTTTGTGTATGGTTTCCCATGTATATACATTGGCTTTCCCCTTTAAATAGTAGGACTTTTTAATTGCTATCACTTTTATATTGCAAGGCCAACTATAAAAACATGTCCAAGTTGGGCACTGTAGTTTGCCACCTTGTTTATTCTTGGATGATGTACAAGAAAGAAAAAAAACCTTTACCATTTTGTAGCCACTAAGAAGAGACCACTTTTTAAAGGGGAGTTTTGGGTTCTGGAACTTTCTTGCCTGCTTAATAGGAGGTGAATACGGTCACACTATTGCAGAGGTTTCTTTTTTTTTTAACTCCTTCATTGCCTGCAGGTCCATGCAGTTGTACCGCAAATCTGCACTGTAAGTGAACTTACTTGCATGAAACTGAACACCCAGAGGACCAGTGTCAGAAATAAACTGCCTGATTCAATCTCACTCTGCTAGACATTTTTATATACTCCCACGCACCCTCCGAGAGCAGGTCACATTACATGGACAGGCTTAGAGGCCCCTAGGATACAGAGTTTTGGAGTCTTCGAGGATGGTTCCAAAAATCCCGGGGAGTCAAATCTCTTCCTGTTCCCCACTCTGTTTCAAATCAGAAATAACATGGGGTGGTAAGAATTCATCGATGCGTGCACCTGTCATAAAAAAAATTCTTGGTGCACTTTTAAAAAATAAAAAAAGCATATTATTTGCACCATACATGATGTTTGCCAAACCTACCTAAATGCATAGATCAAAAGGTTTTCTTTTGTGTGCATGTATGTACCATGTCAATGCAGGTATCAATTCCTTCCATGTCAGTAGATTATGAAGCATGTGTGTCCACCCACAAGACACTGTTGGCAAACCCACAATGCATTTGGAGGTGTGCAAGGTGTATTGTGGGTATGTGTGCATTCTTAAAGTGACCTAAGCATTATATGTGGTGTAAAACATAACAATTATTTCTACTTTGCTGTAGCACATTACAAGCAAGTCAGAAAAATGCGAAAACTCAGCTTTGCAGATTCTATGATTCCATATTGAGACAAGGGAAAGCAGCCTGAAAAAGTTATATATGGCCAGTACCTTATGCGAAAATCAAATATCCAGGTCTAAAGGATCCTGTCAGTGTGTATGCAGGTAAAATATAATTTCATACTAACAGGTTGTTAATACTGTGCATGTCGAGAATAAAAAAAAATAATCAAAAATCATTTATGCATTGTGTTAGAATTGCAACTAAATGCATATATATAAAAAATATGTTTTAAATGTATTTGTGATGTCTTCTGTGTATGACATCACCTAGCGGCTTGATATGCAAATTATCCATTTACCTATTGAAATCAGTTCATTAAAACACAGGGATGTCAAAAAAAAAGACACATTTTTCTTAAAACGATTTATTTCCTTGCAATTCTGTTAAGAAAAACAAATTATCCAGGTCATTTTTTTATTATCTCCTTTTATGTATCGCTTTACTCCCTCAAACCAAGTTTGATGCATCTGGCAGTGTATAACCTATACACTGTATAACTCTTTTTTCGCATAAAAATCCATGTAAGCAATCCCTGTAAACATCCAAGTTTCCTTCTCGAGCCCCTCATTTAATTTGCTTTATTTTACATTGCAAGAGAAGTGGTGCAAATTAATTGCACTTCTGTAAAAAAAAAAAATATTGAAGATTTACTATGTATATATCAGTCCAGTTGCCATGTGTCATTGTTAGCGAGGCTGCTTCTTTCATATTGCTTTATTGTGGCGCCATCTTGTGGACATTTTACAAACTGTTCCCTGCACTCCTACAATATTTACAATGGTCACATTTAGGGCTTTTTTTTTTGGAATAGGGAGTTGCAGTCGGAAAAATTCTCCCATTCAGCTATACTGAACGCTGCTAGTTTGGCCTTAAGTTTTTCCGTTCCCATGTCAATTCCCGACAATTCCCTTTTTAATGAACAAAGCCTTTAGAGTTTAAAAGATAGTTAGAAAAGGCGTTAGATCCCAATGACCTCGTGAGATGAGAAATGATAGTGGTTATTTTGTTTAAAAAGCCCACAAACTGAAGTTTTATAATACATATTTAACACCATGTACACAAATGAATATACTTGAAACATAATAAAGGGATGGTGTCACCTATACATTGTTCATAGTGTGAATATAGAGAATAAAATATGATATAAAATGATAAATAAATTGTGTTAGCAAAATTGCAAGCAAACACCTAAATTATAACTAAAATGTGTTTAAAATGTGTCTGTGAAGTCTCCTGCTTATGACATCACCTGGGGCCTGATTTGCAAATTAACTGGTTTTCAATGGGAAATGTGTTAAATGTGTACAAAACACGTAGCGCTAGGTACAGAGCATAGAAGGGAACTACCGGTAGATACTAAGTTTCTACGCAAGCAGGGACTTGATCAGGGTCAGTCCCTGCCGACATCCCCCGATTCTTTGTGACGTCACGAAGTTTGGGCACGCAGGGAGGCCGGAGATGTAGCGAACACTTGGTGTGAGAGTTCGCTACATTTCCTATGTCAGGCTGAGGCAAGTGGCCTCATCTGACACTGGGGATCTCGCTGCAAGTTGCTGCAGTGGGATCCTCTGTACAGCTCATCACAGGGAGCCGCGATGAGCGGTTACATGCAGGACAGTCTATGCTGCCCTGCAGGTTTTTACAGTAAAATGGAGCTGACACTGCTCCATTTACTGTGTCAGAGTGAGGCCACTCAAAATGGCCTCCTCTGACAGTGGGGATCTGCAAGTTGCTGCAGTGGGATCCTCTGTACAGCTCATCACAGGGAGCCGCGATGAGCGATTACATGCAGGACAGTCTATGCTGCCCTGCAGGTTTTTACAGTAAAATGGAGCTGACGCTGTTCCATTTACTGTGTCAGAGTGAGGCCACTCAAAATGGCCTCCTCTGACAGTGGGAACAGCACACAGCTCATCGCGGCCCCCCTTTTTGTGGGCCCCAAATGTTACTATCCTTATCACATCACGCGTGAGATTGTTTGTAGACTCCGGCCCACTTGTTTGTGTGGCATGAAACGTCATAACATTTCTTTAACATTATACATGGATTATGGTACATTGTCCACAAAGACTTAGGGGGTCATGTAAAAACACAAAAACAAACAAATCTAGCACCAACTCACGCTCAGTGTAGTCTTTGCAACTTCTCCTCCAGCCGGGTGCCGCCGCCCAGCAGATACGACATAAATCTGTCTCCAAGGGAAATTGTGCAAATATCCGCCCGCTCACCCCAGGCAGAAAAACAATAGAGGAGATAAATAAGGTAAAAAAACATAAAGAAGCTTTTAATTAGAATCCAAAGTGATAAAATCACATAATTAGAAGATCAGACGAACGATATAAATCGTGGCATCACACTTGATGCGTTTTGCATGGAATACTTGCTTACACCTAAGCAGCATGTACAAACACGGCACACACACTGATTGTACCAAATACTGAAATAATTCACACAAAACCCAGTGAGATCTTTAACTTGGTATCTGGTAGAACAATGGGAACTCAGGATTAAAATTATTTGCCATCACTGGTATCAATGTAAATAATACAAAAGAGGTACACGTCAAAGTACAATAAATACATACACCGTGATACTTGTATAACCTAATAAAACAGGTCAATCATAAACTGTTCTTGCAAAATTATACATATATATCAGAATGGCATCAACATATTATTGTGACATATGCACCATATAATAGAATAATAAAACCAAATAATTGTCAACGGCTGAACCAATGGCTTACAAACTGGAGTTAAATCAAAGTCCTTACATGTCAGGTTATGTTGAGAAACCTTACTCATTCCCTGTCCAAGAGAAATCCTCATAACCATGCTTAATAAAATTTGCATAGTTAAAACATAACATAGCACAGCGATGGCTAAACTACAGCATGCATTCCACAATGGGCACACCAAGCCCTCTGTTGTGGCATGCGGCCAAGTTGGGCAGTGCCACATGGGACGGGTGCGGCATCAATATCTGATTCAACCTGCACAGTGCTGTGTGCCGGCCGCCTGGCCTTGCACCATTTGTTTTTGTGCCGTAAGGGGAAACTTTGAGGTCATTTGTCATCACTGTCACAGCATAATAGTAGTAGACTAGTCACTTAGTCAGTGCTATAAAATGTGTACAAAGGCATGAGAAAGCAGGAACTTGAATTTAAATCCTAATAGGGCAGTGCCCTCTTGTGGACATATTTGAAACAGCTCCATTTATAATATCCAAATAAAGAGAAAAAGTTAAAGAGGGGAAAGACCAGAGGTAAAAAGTAAGAATTGAGGGCAGAGAAGGGTAAAAGGGTGGTCCAGGGTATGTACCACCAACAGACACAAGAACATGCTGCAAAAATTGTGCAATATGGTGATCTTGTGTGGACCGATTACCATTCCTCTAAGTGGGAGGATGGCCAGTGCCTTTGGGGAGGAGGAGACAGTAATATCTTCCAAAGTCAAAGCAGAGGTCATCAACTAAGAAATGTAACACAATGTTCAAGTCCTCTATGGATTCTGTTATTCTTATATCTGTTCAACAGAGATGCAGACCAGGGAGACCTGGGAAATGAGGTCAATCTCCCAGGTCTGCCTTAGGCTGCTGTAACAAATCGATGAGCCCCCATGGGTCACTGGGGGGCAGTCAGTGATGTCCACTGGTGTCCAAACCCCCGCCCTTCCTGGTAGTAGGTGAACCACCCAAATCAAATGCCCCATGAGAAGGCTCCTTGTAGCTGCCTGGCTAGGTCACACCGCAGGACACAGCTAGTCCCCGCGCCACCTGGTGTTCTGCATTAGCCATTTGATGCGCCTTAGCGGCTGGCCCAACCACACAATCAGTTTCCGCTTTTGTATCTACAATCATCCAGCTGGCTACACTTCCTCCACCTGGGCCTGACGGACATGCATTGCACCCATCTCAACCTACAGGGTGTTTTCTGCTATCTCCAGAAGTAGTGAGTGTCCCATTACCGCCACCAGCATGGGACTCCCACAGGCCACTCTTGCTGCCACCACTAACACGACCACCTCTCTATTATGTGCTCCAAAAATTAAATATGAAGCATGAGCCTTGGGAGTCATGGTTACTCCCAAAACGACGACACATTCTTAGAAAATGTATCCAGTTGTAGGTTAATTGATAAAAGTAGAGGTTACTAGATATATATAGGTTTTGCATCAGTAAACATGTCATGTCATCCGAGATATACTATCTCTTGTTATATATAAACACTATTAAAGTAATAAACTAGTAAATTAAGTTAGATATCTATTTATTCTAGGATGCCCTTCTAGTTTGGTCAGAGATCATACCACGGCCAGCGTGGCTGCAGTTACCTCGCACTCAAGTGCTTGAGCGGTGCAGATGAAAGCTTAATGCACAAGTTTCTAAATTTGTATGGATAATTGGGGGTATTGTGGTGAGGCATACAGAGTTGGAAGGTCAGAATGCTGACGTGATGAGGGCGGATGGGGTTCAACTGAATGAGATTGGCCTGCATTCTGCGATAGAATTGGTGCTGGTCGGGGGTGCAGCAACTTTCCTGCGTTGCCGTAAGGCGCTGCGGTGGCGGAAGTAACTAGAGCTTCTTGAAGATATCTGGAATGCTGCTGTGAAGCTTCGGGAGATAAACTCTAGCTGGGGCTTAAGGTGATGCCAGAGTGAAGCTCATGGTTCTACGTTGGAAGGAAGCTGCCTGTAGCTACGGCTACTGCAGGCGGGTCGTAAAATGTTGTTTGTTGTTATCAATAAAGCTGTGGCCATGCCCTTCCCCATATTTGGTGTCAAGTCTCTTTATTCAGGGGGGATTGGAGGGGTACGATCTTTGGGGGGGTTATGGCAGAGGCCCTTTGCAGTCATGTCATTTTGTGTAATTTATTCTTGTACACAGATTGTATTAAATAATATATCAAATAAAAAAAAAAAAGATATACTATGTAGATACCCTGTACACAAGACCAAAACCGTCACCTTATTTAGTATCTGAAAAATAAAGTAATCTCCTAAAAAATGCATCTTGATGTGTAAAATGGAGCTACTGCCTCAATCCTGGTTATCTCTCCAGGCCGTCATTATACTGGTACATCTGTAATAACACTGTAAAAGCACTGTTTCCCGAAGGAAGCTTGAAATCTGCAAGACAGGGAGGCAGCCACACTGATGTTACTGAGATTACCAGGCCCCTGTGAAATAACTTTCAATGCAAAACTACAGGAGAACTTTAAAGTAAAAATGAAGTGTATGTCTAAAACAAATATAGATAACATGAGATCAGTAGCTGATCCCAGTCTAGGACTAGATCCAATCAGAGATATGAAGCTTTGAATGTACAAGATGCTCCATTGTTAGTAGCTTAGATTACCAAATAATATGTTTTCAGCATGGTATGTTTAATTACAATCCGAGACCCTCCGTATGAGGCCACCCTTGGGTCTATTACATCTAACTGTTACAATACAATAGACTGACTAAAAGCAGCACACCCTGTCTGGTACTCAGTGATGTATTTAGGTTTTGTGCTGCCCTATGCCTGAATAAACTCACGCACCCCCCAATCTTCATTTGACCCACTTCCTCCTGTTTAGGCTGAACCCTTCCTGTTTAGGACCCACCCCTTCCCTAAATAAACCTCACCCCTCCATCTTTAGGCTCCACCTTTTCCTCTCTGTAGAGCAAGGGTGGATGCCATTTTATCCCCAAGCAGCTTCCAGGTGCTATTTGGAAATGAGACAATATAGCACTGAATGAGATGATACAGCCAGTAGTGAACTAAGCTGGCGGCGGTCCGCCCTTGGTGCCACTGATTGCGGGGGTGCCACTGGCTGGGGTGCCCATGGTCTAATATAGTCTATTAGACCCTGGCCACCCAAGCCAATGACACCCCTGCAGTGTGGCACGTGGGCACGGAGGACATGGAGGAGCAGTCCGCTCGAGGTCTGCAGCGGTAAACGTAGCTCCACCGCACGCCTATATACAACAAACAGCATCTGGAAACCAAGTTTCCCGACACTACCAGAGTGCTGCGCGTATTCCCTCCTCAACCCTGCGTGTGACGTCATGCGCAAGGGTCAGAGGGAGAGGAGTAGACCCATCAGGAGCCCACATCAAGGTAGGAAAAAGCTAGGAAAGAAAAAACAACTTTGTATGAGTGTGTGTCTATGTGTGTGAGACTGTGTGTGTGTTTAAGTGCATGTGTGTGACTCTGTGTGTAAGTATGTGTGTGTAAGTCTCTCTGTGTGTGTGTAAGTTTATATCCTAATAAATCCAAATAAAGATATACAGTATAAAAAAAAGTGTGTGTGTCTAAGTATGTGTCTGTGTGTGTTCTCTGTGTGTGTGTAAGTGATGCATGTGCATCCCAATAATGGTGTAATTAATGTGTGTGACTCTGTGTAAGTGTGAGTCTGTTTGCAAAATTGTGACTGTGGCTCTGTGCAAGTGTCTCACACTTACACACACAGAGACTCACACTCGCACATACACATTTATACAGTGTGATTGTGTAAGTGTCGCTCTGTGTGTGTACGTTTACAAATTTGTGGAACAAATATTCTTGAAAACATAAAAAAGTGTGGGTGTTTTTTACATTTTAAAGTTGGGGGGGCAAACCTAGGGCCTGCCCCGGGTGCCAAGTGCTCTAAGTACACCCCTGGATACAGCATAGAATGGGACAATATAGCATGGAATAGAAACATAGAAACATAGAATGTGTCGGCAGAATGGGATAGTACAGAATAGAATGGGACAATATAGCATGAAATTAGATGTATAGCATGGAATGGGACATTATAGCATGGAATGGGACATTATAGCATGGAATGGGATAGTACAGCGTAGAATGGGACAATATAGCATGAAATGAGATGTATAGCATGGAATGGGACATTATAGCATGGAATGGGACATTATAGCATGGAATGGGACAGTATCACATAGAATGAGACAGTATCACATAGAATGAGAGGGTACAGGGACGTAATAGGATGTAAATTGTTGGTGCTATATAATTAAATGTTAATGTTATAGTATGCTAGTGAGGATATATTTTTGTGTTAATCACATGCATGCATACAGATGACAAAACATAACACGGGGGTTATAGATAGATAATCCTGTTATTTCTAATTGTAAGATTAATGCTTTTTATATCTGTGTCTGTATGTCTATAAAATGTTGCCGGAATGGGGTTTACGCATGTACCTCTGCACGCATGATATATTTATGATACAGTACATTATAAGCCTGCGTGTTTATGAGAGCCCAGCTGACTATAAACCCATGAGATTGCACTGTGCTCAGTTAGTTTTCTTTTTCTGTTATATATACACTGCATGGACTGCCACCTTGTGGTCGTTTCCAATATTTAATGTGACCAATTGTATGTTTTTTCATCTATACATTGTGCTAGCCAAATGGCTAGTACACTGAGCTGTGAAAAAGAGGAGTTTTATGCATAATAAAATACCTGACTTTCCATTCCAGTTTCTGTAGCTGAATTAATATTGTTCGATTCAGAATTAGTTTAATGTTTAGTAAAAAAAAAAAATAGTGAACAAACGAGAATTCTGACATTTTTGGCACTTACTGATTCTGTGTATTTCAAGTAATCCAAAGAGAATTTTAAAAATGGTTACAATGATCTATACATTATTAGCAGAATTGAATTAAGAGATTTTTTTTATTCTTTATTTTTCTATTTTTTTTATTTTTTTTAAATAGAAACAAACATTTTATACATATTCGTATGGTACTTTTCATTGTGGTTAAACAAAACATATGATATAAAAGAGGGTGACATAATGCAATTGGAAACTTCTGAAGGTATTAGTTGTACATTAAAAACATAACGGTATTATTAAAAAAGGGAGAGGAGGAGGAGAAAAGCCCAAAGAGGAAAAAATGGAGAAATAGAGAAGAAGAAAATAGGGGTCCGGGGGGGGTGGAGGGAGTGGCCGGGTGTATAACTTTTTAGGGGGTGAATCCAGATTTTTTGGAATTGTTGGTCCATGTGACTTACGTCTTCCACCAGTGCTTTTACGGTTGTCAAGGAAGGTATCGTTGATTGATTGATGCTCAAGCCAGAGCTCTGTGTGTGCGAAAGCGTCACTCTGGCGACAAGATGGTTTTTATAGTTTGTGAGAGAGGAGGAATGAGTAGGGATAACTAAATATGGGTTTATACAGGATATGAGTCAGCAAACCCTGAATTTGCTGCCAAAAGAGTTGAAATTGAGGACAAAGCCACCAAGAGTGGTATCAGGATCCAACAGCTCCGTAGTTCTTCCAGCAGATAGGGCAAATGTACTCTTTCTAGTCTAGATGGAGTAGTGCATAAATATCTTATATTCTTGTTCCTTGTGAGATATTAGAAGTGGCCTCTCAGATTTTATTCCAGTCCTCACATTCAAGAGCATATTAAATATCCTTCTTCCAAGCTGCAATATATACAAGAGTGGGGCCTGTCCTGGTCCAGACCAGTTTGAAATGTAGTTAAGAGACTGATCCCTTCTTTGGCATTGGTGTTCAAGTCATGTCAACTCAGTAGCAAATGTTCTAAACAGGTTCTAAGGTCAAGGTTCTAAGCTAGTTCTCAGTGACTCAGGTCTAAGGAAGTTCTCAGAATGCTGTAGTTGGTAAGCTTCCTCTCAGTAGCATATGTTCTAAACAGGTTCTAAGGTCAATGTTCTAAGCTAGGTCTCACTGGCATTAGTTGTAAAAGTGCCATCAGAATGGTCTCAGTTCTAAGCTAGTTTCCAGTGACAAAGATTCTCATAATGCTAAATGAGCAAAGACATTCCATAAAATGATTTACACTTGTTTTTTGATTGCTGGTTCCGATTCTTTCAGCATTTAATTACACGTGTAAGAAGAGTCTTGTTCAGATGGCCGGATTTTGGATAATTATTGATATGGGGGGTTTTGCATCCAGTTTCTAACTGAGGCGGGAGGATATTCTGATCCTTGTAGGTTTGATTTAGAAGCTGTCAGCTTGTTGGGCCTCTTTCCAGGCACCTGTTTAAATCCTGTGTGCCAAGCAAAATCAAAAGATCAAATCGTGCTTCCTCGGGCTTCAAGCGAGTCTTCATCAGCCCTGTCTTATTAGTGGTTCTCTGTGCATTTTTATCCTTTGGATAAATGGAGAAATGCAAGTAAATCATTCTGTAATCACACATCATAGACCAATAATTATTGTAAAAAACAATCAACTTTTTTTTTTTTTTAAACTTCTTTGCAGATACATGTGGCTTTACTCTAAGCCCTGTCTCCCAGGTGATAATGGGGCTCCCCCGATAACCTTCAAACCCCCCCCCCCCAAAAAAAAATTAAATAATAGGCAGCCTCTGGGACCAGTGGTTTCCTGTTGGCCCCACTGAATAAAAATAACTGTCCCTAAGTGACTGCGGGCAGTGACATACACGCAGTCACCAAGAAATTACAGGCCCCATGGGACCATGGGTCGGCACTATTCCTGTAGTCCCGATTAAATAAAATTAAAGGCCCCCGGGTACCACAGGCCGGCGTATACCTGCAGCCCCTACATTAATTAAATTAATTGGGTTGCACAATGTAAGTTAATAAATACTTTTACTATTCCCTCAAGCCACTAAGTTCTGGATTAAACATTTTGGAGAAAAGAGAAGATCCTCAATTACTGTTTGAGCGTGATATGTTATGTACCTGGTGGGAGTATCGAGTGGGCCTTATAAATTATTGTCTACTAATGGTGTACACAGTGTGATATGTACCCGATGGGAGTATCGAGTGGGCCTTATAAATTATTGTCTACTAATGGTGTACACAGTGTGATATGTACCCGATGGGAGTATCGAGTGGGCCTTATAAATTATTGTCTACTAATGGTGTACACAGTGTGATATGTACCCGATGGGAGTATCGAGTGGGTCTTATAAATTATTGTCTACTAATGGTGTACACAGTGTGATATGTACCCGATGGGAGTATCGAGTGGGTCTTATAAATTATTGTCTACTAATGGTGTACACAGTGTGATATGTACCCGATGGGAGTATCGAGTGGGCCTTATAAATTATTGTCTACTAATGGTGTACACAGTGTGATATGTACCCGATGGGAGTATCGAGTGGGTCTTATAAATTATTGTCTACTAATGGTGTACACAGTGTGATATGTACCCGATGGGAGTATCGAGTGGGCCTTATAAATTATTGTCTACTAATGGTGTACACAGTGTGATATGTACCCGATGGGAGTATCGAGTGGGCCTTATAAATTATTGTCTACTAATGGTGTACACAGTGTGATATGTACCCGATGGGAGTATCGAGTGGGCCTTATAAATTATTGTCTACTAATGGTGTACACAATGGAATATGTACCCGATGGGAGTATCGAGTGGGCCTTATAAATTATTATCTACTAATTGTCTACTAATGGTGTACACAGTGTGATATGTACCCGATGGGAGTATCGAGTGGGCCTTATAAATTATTGTCTACTAATTGTCTACTAATGGTGTACACAGTGTGATATGTACCCGATGGGAGTATTGAGTGGGCCTTATAAATTATTGTCTACTAATGGTGTACACAGTGTGATATGTACCCGATGGGAGTATCGAGTGGGCCTTATAAATTATTGTCTACTAATTGTCTACTAATGGTGTACACAGTGTGATATGTACCCGATGGGAGTATTGAGTGGGCCTTATAAATTATTGTCTACTAAAGGTGTACACAGTGTGATATGTACCCGATGGGAGTATCGAGTGGGCCTTATAAATTATTGTCTACTAATGGTGTACACGGTGTGATATGTACCCGATGGGAGTATCGAGTGGGCCTTATAAATTATTGTCTACTAATTGTCTACTAATGGTGTACACAGTGTGATATGTACCCGATGGGAGTATCGAGTGGGCCTTATAAATTATTGTCTACTAATTGTCTACTAATGGTGTACACAGTGTGATATGTACCCGATGGGAGTATTGAGTGGGCCTTATAAATTATTGTCTACTAAAGGTGTACACAGTGTGATATGTACCCGATGGGAGTATCGAGTGGGCCTTATAAATTATTGTCTACTAAAGGTGTACACAGTGTGATATGTACCCGATGGGAGTATCGAGTGGGTCTTATAAATTATTGTCTACTAATGGTGTACACGGTGTGATATGTACCCGATGGGAGTATCGAGTGGGTCTTATAAATTATTGTCTACTAATGGTGTAAACAATGGAATATGTACCCGATGGGAGTATCGAGTGGGCCTTATAAATTATTGTCTACTAATTGTCTACTAATGGTGTACACAGTGTGATATGTACCCGATGGGAGTATTGAGTGGGCCTTATAAATTATTGTCTACTAATGGTGTACACAGTGTGATATGTACCCGATGGGAGTATCGAGTGGGCCTTATAAATTATTGTCTACTAATTGTCTACTAATGGTGTACACAGTGTGATATGTACCCGATGGGAGTATCGAGTGGGCCTTATAAATTATTGTCTACTAATTGTCTACTAATGGTGTACACAGTGTGATATGTACCTGATGGGAGTATTGAGTGGGCCTTATAAATTATTGTCTACTAAAGGTGTACACAGTGTGATATGTACCCGATGGGAGTATCGAGTGGGCCTTATAAATTATTGTCTACTAATGGTGTACACAGTGTGATATGTACCCGATGGGAGTATCGAGTGGGCCTTATAAATTATTGTCTACTAATGGTGTACACAGTGTGATATGTACCCGATGGGAGTATCGAGTGGGTCTTATAAATTATTGTCTACTAATTGTCTACTAATGGTGTACACAGTGTGATATGTACCCGATGGGAGTATCGAGTGGGTCTTATAAATTATTGTCTACTAATGGTGTACACAGTGTGATATGTACCCGATGGGAGTATCGAGTGGGTCTTATAAATTATTGTCTACTAATGGTGTACACGGTGTGATATGTACCCGATGGGAGTATCGAGTGGGCCTTATAAATTATTGTCTACTAATGGTGTACACAGTGTGATATGTACCCGATGGGAGTATCGAGTGGGCCTTATAAATTATTGTCTACTAATTGTCTACTAATGGTGTACACAGTGTGATATGTACCCGATGGGAGTATCGAGTGGGCCTTATAAATTATTGTCTACTAATTGTCTACTAATGGTGTACACAGTGTGATATGTACCCAATGGGAGTATCGAGTGGGTCTTATAAATTATTGTCTACTAATGGTGTACACGGTGTGATATGTACCCGATGGGAGTATCGAGTGGGCCTTATAAATTATTGTCTACTAATGGTGTACACGGTGTGATATGTACCCGATGGGAGTATCGAGTGGGTCTTATAAATTATTGTCTACTAATGGTGTACACAATGGAATATGTACCCGATGGGAGTATCGAGTGGGCCTTATAAATTATTGTCTACTAATTGTCTACTAATGGTGTACACGGTGTGATATGTACCCGATGGGAGTATCGAGTGGGCCTTATAAATTATTGTCTACTAATGGTGTACACAGTGTGATATGTACCCGATGGGAGTATCGAGTGGGCCTTATAAATTATTGTCTACTAATTGTCTACTAATTGTGTACACAGTGTGATATGTACCCGATGGGAGTATTGAGTGGGCCTTATAAATTATTGTCTACTAATGGTGTACACAGTGTGATATGTACCCGATGGGAGTATCGAGTGGGCCTTATAAATTATTGTCTACTAATTGTCTACTAATGGTGTACACAGTGTGTTATGTACCTGGTGGGAGTATCGAGTGGGCCTTATAAATTATTGTCTACTAATTGTCTACTAATTGTGTACACAGTGTGATATGTACCCGATGGGAGTATCGAGTGTACCTTATAAATTATTGTCTACTAATGGTGTACACAGTGTGATATGTACCCGATGGGAGTATCGAGTGGGCCTTATAAATTATTGTCTACTAATTGTCTACTAATGGTGTACACAGTGTGATATGTACCCGATGGGAGTATTGAGTGGGCCTTATAAATTATTGTCTACTAAAGATGTACACAGTGTGATATGTACCCGATGGGAGTATCGAGTGGGCCTTATAAATTATTGTCTACTAATGGTGTACACAGTGTGATATGTACCCGATGGGAGTATCGAGTGGGTCTTATAAATTATTGTCTACTAATGGTGTACACGGTGTGATATGTACCCGATGGGAGTATCGAGTGGGCCTTATAAATTATTGTCTACTAATGGTGTACACAATGGAATATGTACCCGATGGGAGTATCGAGTGGGCCTTATAAATTATTGTCTACTAATTGTCTACTAATGGTGTACACGGTGTGATATGTACCCGATGGGAGTATCGAGTGGGCCTTATAAATTATTGTCTACTAATGGTGTACACAGTGTGATATGTACCCGATGGGAGTATCGAGTGGGCCTTATAAATTATTGTCTACTAATTGTCTACTAATTGTGTACACAGTGTGATATGTACCCGATGGGAGTATTGAGTGGGCCTTATAAATTATTGTCTACTAATGGTGTACACAGTGTGATATGTACCCGATGGGAGTATCGAGTGGGCCTTATAAATTATTGTCTACTAATTGTCTACTAATGGTGTACACAGTGTGTTATGTACCTGGTGGGAGTATCGAGTGGGCCTTATAAATTATTGTCTACTAATTGTCTACTAATTGTGTACACAGTGTGATATGTACCCGATGGGAGTATCGAGTGGGCCTTATAAATTATTGTCTACTAATGGTGTACACAGTGTGATATGTACCCGATGGGAGTATCGAGTGGGTCTTATAAATTATTGTCTACTAATGGTGTACACGGTGTGATATGTACCCGATGGGAGTATCGAGTGGGTCTTATAAATTATTGTCTACTAATGGTGTACACGGTGTGATATGTACCCGATGGGAGTATCGAGTGGGCCTTATAAATTATTGTCTACTAATGGTGTACACAGTGTGATATGTACCCGATGGGAGTATTGAGTGGGCCTTATAAATTATTGTCTACTAATGGTGTACACAGTGTGATATGTACCCGATGGGAGTATTGAGTGGGTCTTATAAATTATTGTCTACTAATGGTGTACACGGTGTGATATGTACCCGATGGGAGTATCGAGTGGGCCTTATAAATTATTGTCTACTAATTGTCTACTAATGGTGTACACAGTGTGATATGTACCCGATGGGAGTATCGAGTGGGCCTTATAAATTATTGTCTACTAATTGTCTACTAATGGTGTACACAGTGTGTTATGTACCTGGTGGGAGTATTGAGTGGGCCTCATAAATTATTGTCTACTAATTGTCTACTAATTGTGTACACAGTGTGATATGTACCCGATGGGAGTATCGAGTGGGCCTTATAAATTATTGTCTACTAATGGTGTACACAGTGTGATATGTACCCGATGGGAGTATTGAGTGGGTCTTATAAATTATTGTCTACTAATTGTCTACTAATGGTGTACACAGTGTGGTATGTACCCGATGGGAGTATTGAGTGGGCCTTATAAATTATTGTCTACTAATGGTGTACACGGTGTGATAACAGCATTTCCTATTTTTTACTATTTAAGCAACAAACCATCATTAAAAATGGACTTTGCCATGTTACCCCTGACATAGTCCCATTAAGCAATAACTGAACATGGCGGTTCACAGCACCTTTCTTTAACTTAAGTTAATGCTTATTTTAATGAAATATTGTTGCAATGGTAACCCAAAATTAAGATGAAAAAGAAGCACAGTTTTAGATTAGATTACCAGACCAATCCAGTTATGGTTTGGAACTAAGAGGTTAATACAATTTATATATATATATTAAAAAAAAGTCACTGGTTTCACATTGCTTTGAGTGTTTTCACAGTTTTTAAGTGAGCTATACTTAGATTTAACACAGTATTTTTTGGGTTGTTTCTGCTGAGCAGCTGTTAGGGAAGAGAATTAATCAACTTCAGCGGGGGGGGGGGGGGGGGGGTTGGGGGGCTTTGGGGGGGTTAATACTGACATTAAGTGCTCATTACAGCCAGGCATGAGGAAGAGACAAATTAAAAATCTCAAGAATTTTTTTTTTTTTTAATGTTACTTTTTTTTTAATTAGAATGTTAAAAATGCAAGAACAATAAAAATTTCAGCCGTGTCAACTTGTCTGATTTATTAAATTACTATTATTGATATTTATTTTCTTTTATCATACATAACAATAAACATACTAATTTGTTTTATGCTGTATGGCTGCATTTCACTGTGTAAAAAGGAGAATAACACAAAACAAAATCAGCCAAACCGTTTTAAAGCACCCAACTTGTCCTTGTTATAAAAAAAATAAATGTATGGTTCGACTTGTGACACCAAACAGCCGGGGAGGAGATGTTCACCAATAACGGTCTGTGTGGTGCAAGACTGACACGCTCACAAGCCAATGACAGAGAGGGACGGTTACCTATACAGGAACTATTTAACTATTTAAGAGTCAAACATTTTTAAAATTTAAATACTATATTTTTCTATTGTTGAAGAATATTTTTCAAATGAAAAAGGCGATGTGGGTTCAAGTCCCACCTGGATTGTGGGTTCAAGTCTCACCTGCGTCATTTTTTTTTTTTTTTTATTATTATTATTGCTTTTTTCCATATAATAACATATATTATTCAATTTAACGTTCATACATTTTTGGTAAAACCAATCACATATTTTACAGGTCTTGCTTTTCCATATATATGCGTCTTACATTCCCTTCGTGCCGCAATACGAGCGGGAGAGATAGAGATATTGAGAGAGGCAAGAAGAGGGGAGAGAAGAGCGGGGCGAGGTTCCAATAAATATTAAATATATGTGATAGGTTAATGTGGTTGATTTAATTATTTATAGTGGTTATGCCCTGATTCAAACTGGTGTTGTTGTTATAAGTATTGTGTGCTGTAAAAGTGAATAGATGTGTAGTGTCTTATCTACTTCTTATCTCTCCCTTCCGTTCCCCCCCCCCTCCCTCCCCTCCCCTCTCACCCTCTCTCATAATATAGAAAGGGGGCATGTGTTTTTATTTTGAACCGTAGTGTTAGCTCTGTTTCAGCTCTCCCTCTCCCCTTCCTCTCCCTACTTCTTCCTCCCCCCTCCTCCCCCTCTCCCAGCCATCTCAATATTACATCCCCAGCTCGATTAGTTGTATTATTTAAGTTAAGGGTATAATTAGCTATTCATTTGTAGTCGCAGAGATCTCCGTCTTTTCCACTTTTCCCCATTTCTGGTTCAAGAGAATGATTATTATCCAATATGTGATTCCATTTCTACTTCATATACTCAGCAATTAGACATTAGACATTTACATTTATGTGTGGCAGGCGGACTATCGGGGCTCCCCCGGTGGATCAGAAAATATATAGGTATCTGTCATTTACAACCTCAAGGAGTAGTTTTCTTTTCATTTCCCCGCTCTTCCCTTCGCTTCCTCTCCTCCTTTCCCTCCCTTCCTCTCATCCTCCTCCCCCTTTCCTTTTCAGAATGTATTTTTTTTCAAAAATTTCAATCCATTTTTGCCAATAGGGTATTCTGTTTTTATCTTTCATAATTTCTAGAGATGTTATAATCTTTTTTTCCATTTGAATTTGGTGTAAAACTTGTATTCTAATTTTTGACCACTGTGGAATATTTTTTGTTCTCCAGTTTCTCGCAATTTCAAGTTTTGTTGCGTTTAATATATGTAATATAATCGGCAATGATTTTTTGTCTTCTGGGAAATTTAGATGTAAAATTCCACGCTCTGGGGTCAATTCCCATTCTAAGCCGAGTCTATTTGTGATCTTATTTTAAATAAATCTCCATAGGGGTCTAAGAGATATACAGTTCCACCATATATGTTTGTGTGTTCCTATACTTCTATCACATCTCCAACATGTTTGATTGCTATCAGGATACATTTTTTGAAGATTAGTAGGGACCATATACCACCTATTAGCTATTTTGTACTGCACTTCATTTAAGTTTAGACAGTGTATATTTTTATATATTGATCTAAGGGCATCACACCATTTCTCTCTATCTATCTCAATATTCAATTCTTTTTCCCATTTTCTGATTGACTGGATTTCTGGTCTTTCTTTTAGCAGCTTTACAAGAATGAGAGAGTTGGCTGTTAATTTTTTGTAATCCTCTTGTTTCATCATTTTAATTAATAGGGTCTGTGGTTCTGTGATTTTTTCTTTTATCACAACTTTGTTCAAAAAATGTTTTATTCTAAGATATTTGAAGGTGTCTTTTATTGGTATTTTGTAAGTTTCTTTAAGATTTTCCATGGTTTTAATATTTATACCATTCATCATATGTTGTATTTGATTTATCCCTAAGGCAGGGGTCCTCAAACTACGGTCCGCGGGCCACATGCGGCCCGCCGAGCACATTTATCCGGCCCGCGGGGGGTGCTGCCGGCACCCCCCGCTCCCCGTTGTTTACTTTTTTTTTCTTTTTTTCTTGCAACCGCAGAAGATGCTGATGCAGGAAAACGGAAAAAAAAAAAAAAATCACCGCGACCGGATGTGACGTTTCGTCACATCCGGACCCGGTAACTGTTTCCCTCCTCCGTGCAGGGAGGAGGGAACACTGCGCGAGACGTCCGGCCGGGGACACAGCAGCTGGAGGTAAGTGATGGGGAAGGGGGGGGGGGGAGGAGGGAGGTATAACGAGCACTGTACTATTCCTGGGCATCTGACTGGCATAATATTCCTGGGCATCTGAATGGCATAATATTCCTGGGCATCTGACTGGCACAATATTACTGGGCTCTGACTGGCATAATATTACTGGACTCTGACTGGCATAATATCCCTGGGCATCTGACTGGCACACTATTCCCATTGAAATACTGGTAAGTTTGTTGATTTAACTTTACTTCATTTTAAATATTGTATTTGTTCCCGTTTTGTTTCTTCACTTCAAAATAAGATATATGCAGTGTGCATAGGAATTTGTTCATAGTTTTTGTTTTTACTATAGTCCGGCCCTCCAACGGTCTGAGGGACAGTGAACTGGCCCCCTGTTTAAAAAGTTTGAGGACCCCTGCCCTAAGGCATTCCATGGTTCTAAATCAATATTATCCATTAGTATGTTCAATACCGTTATAGGGAGGTCTGTTATTAGTTTATTTTGTAATCCTATTTTTGTTCTAAATTTATTCCAACACTCAAGGATATCTATTATAGGAAGGTTATCTTTCTGTGTCTCATTCTGGGGTAGGTCTTTATTTATGTGCCAAAATTTAGCCATAAGGGCATACGGCTGTTCCCCTTTGTTTTCCAGTTTATACCAGCTTTCTTGAGGGGCATTCTTATTTTGGGTTACAAATGCTTGGGCCAACATCGCTGCATCTATATGGTCTTGGATAATTGGGATTCCCAGGCCACCTTTATCCGGCTTCAAGGCTAATATTTGTCTATTTATTCTTGGTTTTTTGTTTAGCCATATAAAATTATTAAAGGCTGTTTGGATCATCTGTATCCATGGTGGGGGGATTCTTACTGGGATCATTCGGAAGAGATACATGAATCTTGGGAGTTCATATGCTTTAATTGTATTTATCCTCCCCCACCATGATACAGAGGAAGTTTTCCATCCCTTGAATCTAATATTCATTGCTTTTATCAGTGGCAGCAGATTAATCTGCATCCAATCTTGTGGATTAGCTGAAATATTTATGCCCAGGAATGAAATAGAGGATCCCTCCCATTTAAATTCGTATTTTTGTTTCAGTAAAGTGACCTGTTGTTGCTTTATTCCGATACTTATCGCCTTTGATTTGTTACAGTTAAGTTTATAATTTGATAATCTACTATATGCCTTGATCAGTTTCAATATTTCCTCCATTGATGTTATAGGGTCTTCTACTGTTATCAAGATGTCGTCTGCATACATTCTAATCTTTTGGGATACTAATCCTGCCAATCCTTTAATTTTTGATGCTTCTCTTATATCGTGTGCCAGGGGTTCTAATGTTATTATATATAATATTGGGGATAATGGACAACCTTGCCGGGTCCCATTAGTCAGAGGGAACCATGAAGAACCTATCCCTGATCCCACGACTCTGCCTGTTGGACTGGAATAAATCGCCATCACTGCCTCCAATACCTTTCCCCCGAATCCAAATGCCTCCATAGCCCTCCTCATGAATCCCCAGCTGACCCTATCAAACGCCTTCTCCGCATCCAGAGACAGGGCCAGCTGGTGGTTCCCGCGGGTCTGTAGGAGCACACCCATAAGACTCCTGATGTGTGCCGCTGAAGATCTACCCTGTATAAAGCCTGCTTGGTTATAGTGGATCAAATTTGGAAGGATAATGCTTATTCTATTTGCTAGGATGGAGGCATATATTTTTGCATCCAGGTTCAAAAGGGAAATATGTCTGTAACTGGTTACATCTTCCTCTTTTTTTCCTGGTTTTAAGATAGGAACTATATTTCCTTGTAGCATCTCTTCTGGGAATCCTCCTTTGTTAATTATCTCATTAAATACATCGGTTAGTGGTATTGCTATTTCTTCCAAAAGTTTTTTATAGAAGGAAGCCTCGAACCCATCCGGGCCCGGGGCTTTTTTGGTTTTTAATCTTTGTATAGCTTTTTTTACCTTTATTACTGAAAAGGGCTTATTTAGGTTTTCTAACTGACTTTTTGTTATTTGTGGCAATTTTTTATTTTTGAAGTATGTTTCCATTTCCTTCTCCATATTAGTTTTGGGGATATTATATAATTCTTGGTAGTATTTTGCGAATGTCTGACCAATTTTATGTGGGGCTAAATAGGTTTGTCCCTCATGTATAATTTTTGTTATTCTTTTTTCCTTCTGTCTTTTCTTTAATATATTAGTTAATAATTTTTCTGCTTTATTACCTCTGTAATACCAGTTTGCTTTGTTTGTCAATAGGATATTGTTTGCTTTTCTCAGGAGGATTGCATTAATCTCCTTTTGTATCTGTGCTATCTTCTCTCCTCTTTCAGTGGATGGGTGTATTTTATTTAACTTCATTAATTGATAGAATTTTATATATAACTCTGATAAATTTGTTTCATATCTTTTCTTTTTTATCGCTCCAACTTTTATAAGTATTCCTCTAATATATGCTTTGTATGTGCACCAGTTTATTTTAGCTGATGTATCTCTTGAATGATTTATAAGGAAAAACTGCTTTGTTTCTATTATTATGTGTTCTAAGTCTATATTTTGTTTTATCAGGTTAGGGTTAAGTCTCCAGTTTGATCTGATCCTGTGGTACTGATCCTTAAGTTCCAAGATAACTACGTTATGATCCGACCAAGTAATATCTTTGATTTGGATGTTCTTAATTTGTTGTATTACCTGGGGTTCCCCTAGGATCATATCAATTCTGGAGAAAGCTGTATGGGTTTTAGAGAAGCAGGTATAATCATGGTCGCCTGGGTGGTACACCCGCCATAAGTCCAGGAGAGAGTAATCATCCAGCACTTTCTGAAATCTATTTGATTGCTGGAAGATATTTCTATCTTTAATCATACCTGTTACTGTTTTTTTATCCATCTTGGGATCCAAAACGCAGTTAAAATCTCCCATTAACAACAGTGAACCTAATTGGATCTTTTTAATTTTCTTCATCAGATTAGTTAGAAATTTTACTGGTGCTTTATTAGGTGCGTATATATTTACTAGTGTGAAGGTTAATTGATTAAATTGTGCTACTAAGATAATAAATCTTCCCTCTGGGTCTTCGTCCAGGAATTTTATTTTTATTTCAATATCGCGGGACGCTATTATGGCAACCCCCCCTTTTTTTTTTTTCTTGTAGAGAAGATTTAAACACTGTGGGAAATTTCTGAGATTCTAATTTTAGCTGATCTAGATGTCTCCAGTGGGTTTCCTGAATACAGCATATGTCTATCCTTTCCTTACATAGGAATTGGTATAAGATGGATCTTTTCGCCATTGAGTTTAGTCCTTGGCCGTTAATTGTTGCAAATCTAACCATCGTTTATTTTCCTGATCCCTCCGAGTGCGAGCCCCGCCAGTCCATTGCCTACCCAGTACAAATAACAAAAACAACGACATATTACTTTCTTACAATACATGCAGCAAGATTTTGTGATTAAAAACAATTCTATGCTCCCCCTAAATTTTAGAGGACGCATATTTCCCCTCGGGACCCTATTGGGTTCCCTGGGGAAAATTTGCCAAAGATTAATTTTCTCCTTGGCGGCAACGATGCCGAGGGTGAAGTTCTCCCCTTATCCGTGAGAGAAATTTTGAAATACATATTATTTTCGTATCACCTTCTTTCCCATTTCCTCTTCCCATATCTTAGCCTTAGAGTGAATGAAATCCCTACCCTTTTACTTAGTATGGAAAGAGGGTAAGCGGGAGGGAAGGAGAAAAGAGAAGAAAAGAGAAGAGGAAAGAAAAAAAAAAAAAAAGGAACATATATATACTATATGGGAAGGAGGGTGTGAGAGGATGGGAGAGAAGAGAGGACGAAAAAGGCATAAGGTCTGAAAGGTCTAAAAGGATACCACTGTCCTCCCCCCTGTCCACTAATCTCTGTTCTAAACTCCCATCTATTACCCCTCTCCCTCCCCCCACCCGTGCATTCTCCTCACGTTAATATCAATTTCCCGATGGCTCTTATCAAAGTGTCTGTAAATATTAGACTAGTGTCCTCTATTATCTGTTACCTTCTATAATTATTTAGTGGTCTTATATTGCATTAGGTGTCTGTGTTTTGTTTCCTTAGCATCTGTGAAGTAAGTATTACTTTAGTGTTCTATGATATTATTACGTTTTTTTTAACTGTGTTGTGCTCCATATTATAATAAGTGTTCTGTTCTAAATTTTATCTAATATACCAAATCCCCCTCCTCTAACCCCCCCCCTACCCCTCCCCTCCATTCCCCTGTGTACTTGGTGTTCTATTCTTATCTAATTATTATTATTATGAGTTATTCTCAATAATTAATATCTTTGTTGATTAATACTTGTTGTTCTTACAATCTGTGATCTATATTTTAGTGCGACTCGAAATCCCTTGAAAAAAAAAAAAAAAAAAAAAAAAAAACCTTTTTAAACCGACAGTTTTCCCCTCTTCCTCCCCCCTCCCCAGCAATTTCCCGATCAGAAGGCTTTATATTATTTATCTTTATCTGTGTCCATATTGTTTCTTTGTAACCAGTCTCTTAGTTTTTCGGGTGTATCACAGACAACCGTTTTATATTCATATGTGAATGTGATACACGTCGGTGTCCCCCATTTATATCTTATGCCCTTGTCTCTCAGAGTATGAGTATATGGGGCGAAGGAGCGTCTTTTAGAACGTGTATAATATGAAAGATCCGGGTAGACTTTTATTCCCTCGTACGGAGTTTGCCAGGCGCCTTCCCTTTGCGCACGTAGGATACAATCTTTGATATTTAAGTTTGAGCATCTTATGAGGACATCTCTTGGTAGATCCTCTGGTAACTTTGGATGTCTTCCTGTTCTGTGGCATCGTTCCCACGGTTTTATTTTGGTATCTATGTTCAGCTTTTGTTGGGTGCAAAATTCCAGCAGGAAGTTTTCTAGATCTGTATCCAAGACCGATTCCTGTATGCCTCTAAATCTTAGATTGTGCATTCTAGATCTATCTTCTAGTGCGGCTATTTTTTGTTCCAGGTAGTCCATCTTTTCTTGAGTCTGCGTATGTTGGTCTTGTGAAGTAGTTGTTTGTCCCTCCAATTTTGTCACTTTTTCCTCTAAATTTATCGTTCTTTTCCCCAGACTCATTCGATCTACTTTTAAGTCCTGAACATGAGTTTCTATCTCCTGTTTAATCTTCTGAAACTGATGTTCTAAGGCCTCCTTTAGTTGTTCTTGTAGGCTCCCTGGTTGATCCTTATAAAGGGGTATCTGCCTGGGAGGGGGGGGGGCTTTCACCAGTCTGTCGCCCTTGTACCTCTTCAGATAGATCTTTTTCTTTATCTTGGGTGAGTGTGGAGGGTGAAAAAAAGGATAATCTTTTTTCTAGTTTGGTCTCTCTCTTGTCTCTCTTTGCCAAGGTTTTGTTTTCATTTCCCCGTTTTCCCGCCATCCTCCTCTCCTCTCCTCTCTCCCCCTCCGTCTCCCTCCTTTATTTTAGGTTATATTGCCTCTCTTCTGTTCCTCCCTATTTCTCTGTTTATGTCTATTCTGTTTAATTTTGTGATCTATATATTTTTTTTTTTTCCTTTTACTTTGTCAACATTGATCAGCTGTAGTACGTTGCTTATCTCTTTATTCAGGGCTTAAATCATTCTGACCAGTCTTAACCCTTTAGAATTTTCTGTCTCCTTCCTCTCGTGTGTGAGGAGAGTTATACTGGATGAAGACCAAAAATGCAGGATGGTACAATACAGATATTTTTATTGACAGGGGTTAAATGCAGGAACTTGCAACAGTTGTAGTCCACACTGACAGGGGTTAAATGCAGGAACTTGCAGCAGTTGTAATCCACACTGACAGGGGTTAAATGCAGGAACTTGCAGCAGTTGTAATCCACACTGACAATAAGCAAAACGAAAACAGTCCAAGATCAGGGGCAATAGAGAAGTAGCAAAACGAGAGACAAGCCGGGGTCAGGTTACCAGAGAATCAGAATAACGAGAAACAGTCCAGGTATCAAGGGGCACAGGCAGGCAGAAGGGTAGTCAGGAAATCCAGGTTCAGTAACAATCAATAATGAGGAAACGCTAGGCTATCGAATACACGAGAATCACCAAGCACTGTTTGCTTAGTGATTCTGGCTTTTAAATCTTCCGCGCCTCGCGGGTACGCGACGTGCGTGACGTCATCGGGCGCGCGCCTCCATGGAGACAGGTCACGTGATGACGTGGACGCGCTGGCAAGCGCGTGTGACGGATCTCGGCTGGGAGAGAGGTTGTACTCAGGGGAGCTGCTGCGGGGAAGAACCTGACAGTTCCCCCTCCCAAAGCGAGACCTCCGGGCTCGCCACTGGCCAGGACGATTGGGATGACGATCATGAAAGGCATGGACCAACTCATCAGCGTGAACAAGTGCAGCCGGTTCCCAAGATCTGTCGCTCTCCCCATATCCTTTCCAGTGTATGAGATATTGAAGCCGACCACGATGAAGGCGAGAATCAAGCACCTCTTCTACTTCATACTCTTCCATACCATCGACCAAAACCGGATCTGGGGGAGACCCCTGTCTACCTGGAAAAAGGTTAGCCACCCACGGTTTGAGCAAGGAGACATGAAACACCGGGTGGATCCTCATAGATGCAGGTAAGCGTAATCTCATGACCAGAGGAGATATAACCTCGATGATGGGGAAAGGACCAAGGAATCGAGGACCCAGTTTCTTCGTGGGACAGGAGAGTTTTAGGTGTTTGGTGGATAGCCACACCTTGTCGCCCGGTTTGTACACAGGAGCATCCGAACGATGTCTGTCTGCGAAGGCTTTGTATCGTTGTTGAGAGTGGAGAAGAGTATCACGGAGTAAGGCAAATGTGCGGGTGATATTACGTATGTGAACAGAAGCAGAGGGAACGGTGCTTGGAATAGGGGACCCAGGGAGCATTGAAGGGTGAAAGCCATAGTTGAGAAAAAATGGGGACTTTCCCGTTGAGCTGTGGATATGATTGTTATAAGCGAATTCCGCCAGCGGCAAATACTTGCTCCAGTCATCTTGAAGATGCGTGGTGAAGCAGCGTAGGTATTGTTCCAGAGTTTGATTGGTGCGCTCCGTCTGACCGTTACTTTGGGGATGAAAAGCCGTAGTGAGAGAACGATGGATATGTAATTCCGTACAGAAAGCTCTCCAGAAATGAGAGGTGAATTGAGTCCCCCGGTCCGACACTAAGTTTTCGGGTAGACCATGCAATCTAAAAACTTCTCTTATGAAGAGGTCTGCAGTCTCTATAGCCGAGGGTAGGTGAGTATACGGAATGAAGTGTGCCATCTTGGTAAAGCGGTCTACAACGACCATCAGTGTATTGTATCGTTGGGATCGGGGTAGATCTGTAATGAAGTCCACGGAGACATCACTCCAGGGTCTAGCGGGTATCGGCAAAGGCTGAAGAAGACCTGAGGGTTTTTGGTGTCTTTCTTTCGCACGGGCGCAAGTATCACAGGAAGCAACAAATCTCGTGACATCCACTTGTAGGTCAGGCCACCAAAAAGTTCTGGTAATAAGATCTTTGGTCTGTCGGACACCGCCGTGCCCCGCTGTAGGGGAATCATGAAAGTATTGAAGGACTTGTAAACGGACCTCAGGGGGAACGTATGCTTTGTCTTGGTAAAAATATAGTCCTTGACGGTGTGTCAATTGGTCAGGATGGGGTACCCTAGGGGTCGAAGGATGATTACGGAGAGCCTCCCAAATTGATTGTGTGGCGTTCAAGAAGTGTTCAGATTGAAGTATGGTACTCGATCTCTCACCTTGAGGCTCTTCGGGTTCAGTCATACGTGATAAGGCATCGGCTTTCAAATTACGGGATCCTGGACGATACGTGATATGGAGGTTGAAGCGTGTGAAGAAGAGTGCCCATCTGGCTTGTCTAGGTTGTAGTCTCCTAGCGGTACGTAGATACTCCAGGTTTTTATGGTCCGTAAAGACGGTCACAGGGAAAAGGGCACCCTCCAATAGGTGTCTCCACTCCTCTAATGCAAGTTTTATCGCCAGTAGTTCTCTCTCACCTATATTGTAGTTTCTCTCTGCCGGTGACAGAGTCCTGGAGAAGAAGGCCACAGGGTGTAATTTTCCATCCTCCTTGTGCCTCTGGGAAAGGATTGCACCAACTGCTGAATCGGATGCGTCCACCTCAAGTGTAAAGGCGCTGGAAGGATCTGGAAGGATTAGAATAGGAGCTGTGGTAAAACAAGTCTTCAGAGTATTGAAAGCCTCCTGTGCTGTTTTAGTCCAGAAAAACAATCGGTTCTTGGAAGTCAAGGCGGTAATAGGTTGTATGACCTTAGAAAAGTTCCTGATGAATTTCCTATAAAAATTTGCGAAACCCACAAACCTCTGTACACTCTTCTTATCAGAGGGTGTCGGCCAGTCTCGTATTGCAGTAATCTTCTTGGGGTCCATCTGGATGTTATTTGGAGACAAAATGAAACCCAGGAATTCCACTGATTTACTCTCAAATTCACATTTCTCCAGTTTAGCGTATAGCTGATGTTGTCTCAGGCGGTTGAGAACTGTATGTACGTGTTGTCTGTGTGTCTCTAATGATGGGGAGTAGATGAGAATATCATCAAGGTAGATGATCACAAAGTGGTCCAGAATATCTCGAAAGATGTCATTGACAAAATGTTGAAAAGTAGCTGGTGCGTTGCAAAGTCCAAATGGCATAACACTGTACTCATAATGTCCATAACGTGATCTGAAGGCCGTTTTCCATTCATCCCCCTTCCTGATACGCACTAGGTTATACGCTCCTCGCAGATCGATTTTCGTGAAGAATTGTGCTGTGCGGAGATGATCCAATAATTCCGAAATGAGGGGTAGTGGGTAACGATTCTTCGTAGTAATATTATTAAGTTCTCTGTAATCTATACAGGGACGCAATCCACCATCCTTCTTTTTGACAAAGAAAATACCCGCACCCGCAGGAGAGGTGGAAGGTCTTATAAAACCTTTGGCTAGGTTGTCTTCTATATAGGCTTTCAGTGCGGTGAGTTCGGGTTCAGCGAGGGGGTAGATCCTTCCAAAAGGAATGGGTGCTCCTGGAAGAAGATCAATTGGGCAGTCATAATTCCGGTGAGGAGGGAGTGAGTCTGCCTTCTTTTTCTCAAACACATCCTGAAATTGGGAGTAGGCTGAAGGTAGAGTAGGGAGTGATTTTGACTCGGAAGTAAAACACGCAATGTTTTTAAACAGGCACTTGTTGATGCAAAGATTAGAGGTAAATGTAAGTATGCCGGATCCCCAGTTAATGATGGGATTGTGTAACCGAAGCCATGGAAGTCCCAGTATGATAGAGAATATAGGCGCTGGTACAATGTCGAATTGAATGATCTCCCTATGTCCTTCACCAATCGTCATGACCAGAGGGATGGTTTCATGTGTAATGGGACCAGTTTTTAAAGGACTCCCATCTACCAGTTGGATGTGCATGGGTGATTTCTTCTTACGGGTAGGAATTGCGATGGCCTTGACCAGATCAGTGTCGATGAAGCACCCGCTGGCCCCGGAATCCACCATCGCCATCATGGGAATAGGACCTTTATTCCACTGTAAGGAAAGAGGAATGGAAAGATGAGGGGTCTTGTCTGTAGCTGATACCGTATTATTCTCATGAGAGGAAGAAGTTTGCTTACCATCTGTGAGTCGTTTACGGGCACGGCATTCCTTGTACATATGTCCTGGTTTACCGCAGTACAGACAGAGATTCAGGTTTCTACGTCTGGTCTTCTCTTCTGTAGAGAGGGGACCTCGGACTAGTCCAATCTGCATAGGCTCCTCTGTGTTTTGGGGAATTGGGTTTCTGGACTCGTATAGTGGTGGGCTGTAAGATGATTCCGCAGAGTTAGGGGTGTTGGACCGTTCTGCTCTTCGTTCGCGTAGCCTGCGGTCTATCTGGGTGACTAAACGGGTAAGGTCATCCAAGGAGGAAGGTATGCCAACACGAGCTAATTCGTCCTTAAGGCCATCGGATAGTCCCAGACGGAACTGGTCTAGGAGTGCCGATTCGTTCCAAGTGGTCTCTAATGCAAGCCTGCGAAATTCAGTTATAAATTCCTCCACTGGTCGACGGCCTTGTCTCAGAGCACGAATGGCATTAGTAGCTGAAGTGACTCTGAAGGGATCTTCGTATAAAGAGTCTAATGCTTGTCGAAAAGAACCCCAAGTGTCAAGGACCGGACTGTTGGTGTGGAGGAGATGGTGGGCCCATAGCTGTGGTTCGTCCAGGAGAAGCGAGATTACGGTATGTACCCTCACATAGTCAGAGGCATACGTACGAGGACGAAGGTTAAACAGGATCTGGCAGGAAGTGATGAAAGTACGATACTTCTGTCTATCGCCGGTGAATTTCTCTGGTAAGACAACTTGTGGTTCAGATGTGATAGCCCCTTCCAGAAAAATAGGGGTTGGAGGAGGTGCATGCGCCGCCACTGCGGGTTCAGGGGCATTACCTTGTAGGTGTTGTATCTGTTGTTGTAGGTTAGCTTGTCCTGTCTGTAGGTCTTGTACCGACTGGTTGAGAGTGACTAATTGCTGAGTGAGAGCAGCAATAGCGTCGGTTAGTCCCGCGGTCTCCATGATATGAAGGCTTGGTGATTATGTGAGGAGAGTTATACTGGATGAAGACCAAAAATGCAGGATGGTACAATACAGATATTTTTATTGACAGGGGTTAAATGCAGGAACTTGCAACAGTTGTAGTCCACACTGACAGGGGTTAAATGCAGGAACTTGCAGCAGTTGTAATCCACACTGACAGGGGTTAAATGCAGGAACTTGCAGCAGTTGTAATCCACACTGACAATAAGCAAAACGAAAACAGTCCAAGATCAGGGGCAATAGAGAAGTAGCAAAACGAGAGACAAGCCGGGGTCAGGTTACCAGAGAATCAGAATAACGAGAAACAGTCCAGGTATCAAGGGGCACAGGCAGGCAGAAGGGTAGTCAGGAAATCCAGGTTCAGTAACAATCAATAATGAGGAAACGCTAGGCTATCGAATACACGAGAATCACCAAGCACTGTTTGCTTAGTGATTCTGGCTTTTAAATCTTCCGCGCCTCGCGGGTACGCGACGTGCGTGACGTCATCGGGCGCGCGCCTCCATGGAGACAGGTCACGTGATGACGTGGACGCGCTGGCAAGCGCGTGTGACGGATCTCGGCTGGGAGAGAGGTTGTACTCAGGGGAGCTGCTGCGGGGAAGAACCTGACATCGTGTGAGCTCAGTGTTCTAAATAGAGTAGCTTACAAGTTGTACAGCTTACCCTCTCCCAGGATCAGATGTACATATTTAACAGAAGACAGGGAGTATAAGAACAGAAGAAAAAGCGACTTATCTTTAATCCACGTGGCTCACATCCTTCAGCTTCCCCTTCTGGTCCGGTGGAAGTGAATCAGTATGTTTAACAGTCTGTGTAGCACTGTATTTTCCCTCCGGCGGCCGCTCCAGGGGTAGGTTCAAAGCTCGTGCTTTCTGGGAAATCTTCCAGACCTCGACGGCGTGTTTGCCTCGTGGATGTCCACAGGTAAGTTTTCCCCTTTCTTCTTCTCCTTTTAAAAGGAGGGTGCTTCCAGAGGAGAGGTATATGAGTCAGACGGGCGCTCCCAAGGCAGTATCTCCGTTTACCTTCAATGTGTAAACATATGCTCCGGTTTACTCGTGGTTTTCTCCGAGATATAACATGGGTTCCTGGCGTCCGTCTCTCCGGATCTCACCTCACAGCATCGTTGCTATTCCACGAGCGTAGGCGTACGTACGTGCGCGCTACGTCATCGCTCCACCCCCCGGATCACAGTCAAGGATTTTAAGCATGCGTGGGATAGACACAAGGCTATCCTAGCTATAAGACCAAGAATGGGGGACTAATAAAAGTATTCAAAAAGTTGGGCAGACTAGATGGACCGAATGGTTCTTATCTACAGGTAGTGCAGAATTATTAGGCAAATGAGTATTTTGACCACATCATCCTCTTTATGCATGTTGTCTTACTCCAAGCTGTATAGGCTCGAAACCCTACTACCAATTAAGCATATTAGGTGATGTGCATCTCTGTAATGAGAAGGGGTGTGGTCTAATGACATCAACACCCTATATCAGGTGTGCATAATTATTAGGCAACTTCCTTTCCTTTGGCAAAATGGGTCAAAAGAAGGACTTGACAGGCTCAGAAAAGTCAAAAATAGTGAGATATCTTGCAGAGGGATGCAGCACTCTTAAAATTGCAAAGCTTCTGAAGCGTGATCATCGAACAATCAAGCGTTTCATTCAAAATAGTCAACAGGGTCGCAAGAATCGTGTGGAAAAACCAAGGCGCAAAATAACTGCCCATGAACTGAGAAAAGTCAAGCGTGCAGCTGCCACGATGCCACTTGCCACCAGTTTGGCCATATTTCAGAGCTGCAACATCACTGGAGTGCCCAAAAGCACAAGGTGTGCAATACTCAGAGACATGGCCACGGTAAGAAAGGCTGAAAGACGACCACCACTGAACAAGACACACAAGCTGAAACGTTAAGACTGGGCCAAGAAATATCTCAAGACTGATTTTTCTAAGGTTTTATGGACTGATGAAATGAGAGTGAGTCTTGATGGGCCAGATGGATGGGCCCGTGGCTGGATTGGTAAAGGGCAGAGAGCTCCAGTCCGACTCAGACGCCAGCAAGGTGGAGGTGGAGTACTGGTTTGGGCTGGTATCCTGTACCACCTTCTTCAAGCAGTGGTACAGGAAGAAGTCTGCATCCTTCAAGAAAAACATGATTTTCATGAAGGACAATGCTCCATCACACGCGTCCAAGTACTCCACAGCGTGGCTGGCAAGAAAGGGTATAAAAGAAGAAAATCTAATGACATGGCCTCCTTGTTCATCTGATCTGAACCCCATTGAGAACCTGTGGTCCATCATCAAATGTGAGATTTACAAGGAGGGAAAACAGTACACCTCTCTGAACAGTGTCTGGGAGGCTGTGGTTGCTGCTGCACGCAATGTTGATGGTGAACAGATCAAAACACTGACAGAATCCATGGATGGCAGGCTTTTGAGTGTCCTTGCAAAGAAAGGTGGCTATATTGGTCACTGATTTGTTTTTGTTTTGTTTTTGAATGTCAGAAATGTATATTTGTGAATGTTGAGATGTTATATTGGTTTCACTGGTAAAAATAAATAATTGAAATGGGTATATATTTGTTTTTTGTGAAGTTGCCTATTAATTATGCACAGTAATAGTCACCTGCACACACAGATATCCCCCTAAAATAGCTAAAACTAAAAACAAACTAAAAACTACTTCCAAAAATATTCAGCTTTGATAATAATGAGTTTTTTCCATTATTCCATTAATATCTTGCTTTTTCTCCCCCCAGGTCTGGCACCAAGTCGCTGCAGTTCCCTAAGGCGGCTGCCTGAGTAGCCTTACGGTGGTGCCGGCCGGCCCTGAGTACCAGAAGTGTGAAGAAAAAATTATTTGAGCTGCCCACAAATCCTATATTTGTAATCAGTTACTCATTCCCCAGTCTGTCACGAGACTACAATATATATAACTCTCCTTTACTATATGTTGCAATGTGATTTTGTTTTCATTAAAGTGCGGGCTTTTCACTAAAACTGAACTGACAAGTGAACTGCAAAAACCAGTGAATTAGTGAATAGCCTCCAATGTTCCTTTAAAAAGAAGGATGTATAGAAGAATGGGCAATTACGTATGGTTTATATAAGAAGAGAAGTACTAAATATAAACACTGCTGTGAAATTGCCATGGAAACAATATGACTAAGGTCTACGGCCTGCTTTTGCAAAATATAGAATTCATGACTAGGAAGTGGCAGGATTATAAATAGATTCACAGTGTCTCTTCTTAAGACTCATACAGGTCAGCTGGGGTCATTCCATTAAAAGGTGAGCTTTGGCGAGATGGACATTTCATGTTCGATGCATTGTGCAGGGACAAACCTGGTGAGTTTCCCCTGCAAGAAAGCTGAGCTGGCCCAGCATCATTGTGCCTGTAAGACTCAAGTATATTTTTCTTATTGTTGCCATGTATAAGTATTTAACCCCAGCAACAGCCTGAGGATTTAGGGGGCACCTGAATAAAGCCCCCCTTACCTTACCCCTTACCATCAGGCTATCCAGAATGCCAAGAAATATGTAATTGGGCTAGCTAGCAAACATTCCAACCACAAGGGGAACCAATGTGTCTAAAACAAATAGTTAAAGGAGTTTTTCCATGATAGCTGTGGAAAAACGAGAAACAAGTAGGGTTAAAATGATACCATTAATGGGCTCACTGAGATCTTTCAAGACCGACTTACAAGGTCCCTTCCTCAGCCATAAATGAAAAAAGAAATACAATAAACTATGACTTAACCCCTTGACCAAAAACGGTCTGCGGTTCTCACCCCAACAATTGTGTACACATAATTAGACATTTTGGTTATATGAATTGGCCACAGTAAAATTAAGCTCACCCTTCACGTCAAGGTGTCCTCCTTCAATAGGGTGAGAACCTAACCTACTATATAGTGGGTACACAAAGCAGTTTATACTGCTACATAGTTGTCAACATTTGAAAAAAATTTACAGGTACACTTTGTAGCTCAGCTTCCAATTGACAACACCTACTGTCAAAAGTGCCGCCCACTCCATATAATTAGCATAATTTTACTCCACGCAGAAGCGCAAACAGTTTTTTTTTTTTTTTGCATACATTGTACAGCCAATCACACTGTACTTGCAGCACGCTCACATGGTAGGCATCTTCTTACACATGTACACATGATTAGCGCACCGTCATTTTTCTTTTCTTAACCCCTTGATGCCTCAAGGACAACAACACCAAAAAAGCCGAATATGTATTCCTGGATATGAGAAGCCAGGGACAGAGAGGCCGAGACCCGATCATGGCGGCCGCAATGAGCTGCTGCGTTTGAGCCCTGTATTTTAGGACAGTGTAGACTGTAATACAAGCGGGAAGGCGATGAATGTAACAGATCCAGTATGTTATTTTAATGTATAAATAGATGCAGATGATAAATAGCAGAATCTTGTATTATCTTTACTGGACTTATACAGGGAGTGCAGAATTATTAGGCAAATGAGTATTTTGACCACATCATCCTCTTTATGCATGTTGTCTTACTCCAAGCTGTATAGGCTCGAAAGCCTACTACCAATTAAGCATATTAGGTGATGTGCATCTCTGTAATGAGAAGGGGTGTGGTCTAATGACATCAACATCCTATATCAGGTGTGCATAATTATTAGGCAACTTCCTTTCCTTTGGCAAAATGGGTCAAAAGAAGGACTTGACAGGCTCAGTAAAGTCAAAAATAGTGAGATATCTTGCAGGGGGATGCAGCACTCTTAAAATTGCAAAGCTTCTGAAGCGTGATCATCGAACAATCAAGCGTTTCATTCAAAATAGTCAACAGGGTCGCAAGAAGCGTGTGGAAAAACCAAGGCGCAAAAGGCGCCAAGTCAAGCGTGCAGCTGCCACAATGCCACTTGCCACCAGTTTGGCCATATTTCAGAGCTGCAAGATCACTGGAGTGCCCAAAAGCACAAGGTGTGCAATACTCAGAGACATGGCCAAGGTAAGAAAGGCTGAACAAGACACACAAGCTGAAACGTCAATACTGGGCCAAGAAATATCTCAAGACTGATTTTTCTAAGGTTTTATGGACTGATGAAATGAGAGTGAGTCTTGATGGGCCAGATGGATGGGCCCGTGGCTGGATTGGTAAAGGGCAGAGAGCTCCAGTCCGACTCAGACGTCAGCAAGGTGGAGGTGGAGTACTGGTTTGGGCTGGTATCATCAAAGATGAGCTTGTGGGGCCTTTTCGGGTTGAAGATGGAGTCAAGCTCAACTCCCAGTCCTACTGCCAGTTCCTGGAAGACACCTTCTTCAAGCAGTGGTACAGGAAGAAGTCTGCATCCTTCAAGAAAAACATGATTTTCATGCAGGACAATGCTTCATCACACGCGTCCAAGTACTCCACAGCGTGGCTGGCAAGAAAGGGTATAAAATAAGAAAATCTAATGACATGGCCTCCTTGTTCACCTGATCTGAACCCCATTGAGAACCTGTGGTCCATCATCAAATGAGAGATGGGAAAACAGTACACCTCTCTGAACAGTGTCTGGGAGGCTGTGGTTGCTGCTGCACGCAATGTTGATGGTGAACAGATCAAAACACTGACAGAATCCATGGATGGCAGGCTTTTGAGTGTCCTTGCAAAGAAAGGTGGCTATATTGGTCACTGATTTGTTTTTGTTTTGTTTTTGAATGTCAGAAAAGTATATGTGTGAATGTTGAGATGTTATATTGGTTTCACTGGTAAAAATAAATAATTGAAATGGGTATATATTTGTTTTTTGTTAAGTTGCCTAATAATTATGCACAGTAATAGTCACCTGCACACACAGATATCCCCCTAAAATAGCTAAAACTAAAAACAAACTAAAAACTACTTCCAAAAATATTCAGCTTTGATATTAATGAGTTTTTTGGGTTCATTGAGAACATGGTTGTTGTTCAATAATAAAATTAATCCTCAAAAATACAACTTGCCTAATAATTCTGCACTCCCTGTACGGCTACCCCAAACCACAATTTGCAAATATGCACGTGTTTATTGAAGGGGACTATTTTTAATTGTGTTTCTTCTTTGTGTAACCTGTTCTTAATTTTCCTGTAACAGTAACACACATTAAACAATCTTTGCCCAGATTCAAGACAGCCCACATTCATTATCAAATCATGTTTATTTGCCTCTGTGCTTGGTACTGTATGACTTATTATTCCGGAATTATGACTTTGTTTGTTTTTTATCTGAACACTTAATATTTACCAGGTATAAATATTTTGTTTTTTATTTAAAAACAGACATATGGACAAAAAATATTTAAGCTAGCTAAAGGTTTGGTAACATGATTCTATTGAAATAAAAGGAAAAAATGCTGATGGTGCTGTAATAACCACTGATCAAGCGTGGTGCAAACATGTAGAAAAGACGAATATCAGCACTCATGGATAAAAAAAAAAAATGTGAATTTAATCCAACATATGTATCAAATGGAAGTCAATGGAAAATTCTGTGCAACATCGGAGCGAACCCTTTACGCGTGCTCCTAATTCTGAATAAATTCATGTTTTTTTGGATCCATGAGTTCCAATATTCATATTTTCTACACATGATTCTATTTACTTATTTACTAGGTGTCCCTTTGCGGCCTGACCTAGAACTAGTCAAAATATTAAGTTATGTTTAATTCAAAGACTGCCTCATGTGCAGACATTTTAAATATAAATTGTTTAGTGAAAGACTACAAGTACTTTATTGGGGTCTAGGACACTTCTTCGCCGCATCTTCATCGCTGACAGTTCAGCGCGGCAGTTAGAACGCTGAACTGTCAGCTCTTACAAATGTACAAGTAAAAATAAAACAACTCCCCTTAATAAATGATTTCCACCCCCCAAAGTGCCCCCCAAACCCCAATACTAAAATTAACCCCAATACTAAAATTAACCCCCTAAACCCTAATACTAACCCCCTAAACCCTAATCCTAACCCCCGAACCCTAATACTAACCCCCTAAACCCTAATACTAACCCCTAAACCCTAATCCTAACCCCCTAAACCCTAATACTAACCCCCTAAACCCTAATCCTAACCCCCTAAACCCTAATACTAACCCCCTAAACCCTAATACTAACCCCCTAAACCATAATACTAAAATTAACCCCTAAACCCTAATATTAAAATTAACCGCGAACCCTAATACTAAAATTAACCCTCTAAACCCTAATACTAAAATTAACTGCGAACCCTACTAAAATTAACCCCCTAAACCCTAATACTAACGCCCTAAACCCTAATACTAACCCCCTAAACCTTAATTCTAACCACCCTTACTAAAATAAACTTAAATAGCTAAAATACTGAAATAAACTTACCTTTAGCGATGAAATGTCCCGCGATGAAATCTCCAGCGACGAGCTGTCTTGTGGTGCAGAGTCGGCGGTGAAGCGGCTGCGCGGAAGCAGCCGTGATGAAGTGTCCCATCCCCCTTTATTGAGCCCTCTTTGCTCTGTATAGCTCTATATGGGTCAGATCTTCCTTCAAGGGATCAAAGTCATAGTGTTGCCACCTTTTCTTCAAAAAAATACCGGCCTTGGTACTGTCTCCATAGACTTAACATTGGAATGATGCCAATATTTTACCGGCCTGCATACCGGCCAGGTGGCAACCCTAATCAAAGATGAAGGAAAATCTGACAGAACCAAGGTTCCAAACAACATGTCCACCCCTTTGTTAGAGCTACACAGAGAATATTGTACTGTATTTGTATTCTTTCAACTCAGTTGATGCAAACAAGCTGCCCTCTATCAATTTACTTGAGAAAGCGAGCAATCATCTTGCTATACTGATAGCTACTTCTGATTGGCAGTGGGCAGCATAGCTACAACCGGTGTTGAGAGGGAAGTGGTGTGTAGCTCCTATAGTATATCCCTCCATTTGTCCTCAACGTAGATCCAATCAAAACAACAACTTCTGCATTTAATAAGGAAGCAGAAGTTATTTTTAGATTTTAGAAGCTTATTAAAGCCTGAAACAAAGAGTAGGGGCTGTGTCAAATGCATAAAAAATATTTTCTCTTACTTTTATACATTTACCAGCAGAAAAAAAAAAAGGCTGAATTGCTAATTCCTACATTGTTATCTTCTTGTATCGGAGTTCCTTTTTGATCAGAGTTAATTAATGTTACCATTTGGGTTATATTTTTTTAATTAATACAAAACACACACACCTTAAAGGGATTGTATCACCTGAACATGATCTATACATTACATTAGCAACATTGCAAGCAAATCCCTAAATTAGGAGAAAAATGTGTTTTAAATGTGTCTGTGGAGTCTCCTGCTTATGACATCACCTGTGGCACAGTATGCAAATTAGCTGCTTTTCAATGGGCAATGTGTAATTTGCATACAGTGCCACAGATGATATCATAAGCAGGATACTCCACAGACACATTTAAAACACAGTTTTCTCCTAATTTAGTCATTTGCTTGCAATTTTGCTAACACAATGAATAGAGCGTTTTCAATCATCTTTTATGCTCTACATTCACAGTAAAAACAGAGTTTAGGTGATACTGTCCCTTTAATTCTAATATCAACCAGCCATGTTTGCATGTCTCCTAGTAACAATACATGTCACCTTGAAATGCTGTTATTCTCATTCAGCTAATTGTAATTATCTTTCACCCACAAACTTTCACGCAGCATGTGTAATCACTGAATCTATTATTTACATAACATTGCTACTGTGTATAGTAAAAGAAAAAGTGAAAAAGACAGTCTCGTGGCCTTCGTTAAGGAAGGGCAAAAGACACAGCTGCCCAGAGATGGCACGCAGCCCAAAGCAGCCGCCCTTTGTACACCCTTTTTTAAATCCTTCTTTCCCTGCAGTGCTCTGCAGTGAGTGATTAGTGATAGGTCGCTCTGGGACGCTTTATAGCCAATCGGAGAGGAGCGTTGGTGGGGACGGTGGGCAGGGGGTGGACTGCAGGAATGGGATGGGGGCACTAGGGTGAAGAAGTAGACAATGGGGACTTGTGTAGGGGGCCCATGAGCATAGGCTTGCCTATGTGAGCAATGTTTACAAAGCACTATTGGGAAATACATTTTTCATTAAAGGGACACTTCAGACATTAAACTTTCTTGATGCATTTGGTATTGTTTAACCTGGTTTCTTCACATGCAGGGACTCCTTCAGAAAGTCCAGGACAGAACATGTCCAGTACCAGCTTCAGTCAGTAATTGATGAGGCAGCAGTGACACCAGTGACCATGTGCACATATCCAGTGGGGTTCCCCATTATAGAACTCTACGAGGACTTTCTTGGGATGCACATTTGTTGTTTGAGCAGCAGGTGTCATATTGTGGTGGATCATCCCCGCTAATAGAGGACCTTAGATGGCAAAACCTGCAGAGGAGTTTTTGTTGGCCTGGGCCTATGTTACATAGGGTTAGACTTGTTAATAATCGGTTCAAGGCAACTGGGGTTGCCACCTTTTCTTCAAAACAAATACAGCCTGTCAATAAAATTCTGTGGTAACCCCAACATCAACTACTTTGTTGCTTGTTCCCTAACAGCGTTCCCTCACAATTCCCCTTTCTGAATCACTATTAACCTGAACGCATCCAACTTAAACCCTCCCCCTGTCTGTACCGGAAGGATTCTAAACATACAGGTGTACACCTGTTGGAAACAACCTGCAGATGTGTGCTCTATACAATTAACAATCTAGCAAAGACGCTAAAGAGATGAGTGGGAGTATCAGAAGAAGTTGCAATTTAATATTTGTGAGTAAAAAAAAACATATTTAGAATACTGATAGTCAAGTCTTAATAATATGCATTAAAAGGCAGGTGATAAGAATATGGTGAATTGTAATTGTTATCTAATTTCTTGACTGTACCTGTCAAATTCATACCCAACAACTGTCTTTGTGTGGGACACACCCGATTTGGGGAATCTGTCCCTTCATCCCGCTGAGCTCTACCTCTGTCCCGCCTCTCCGTCGTCCCGATTCGTTTTATTTCTTCTGGTTTCATCACATTTATATAGAAACATCTCATAATAAGTACATATAGATTCAAATCATTTTCCCCACAGATGAGAATCATTCAAATATATAACATTCATAACATAAACTAGAGTAAATAAACATGATGATGAGTCGAGAGCCAGAGAGGAGAGAAGGAGGACAGGCCCCAATTAAGGCCAGAAAAAGCAAAGAAAGAGGGAGGAAAGAAAAGAAGAAAGAAGAGAAAAGGGAAGAGGAAAATATGTGTAATATATATATATATGTGTGTCTAAAGGGCAGGAGTTCTGCCCGAAACGTTGTAGTTTCAATAAAGGATGTTGGATTATTGCTACAGTCCCATGAGTGCGTTCATCAGCATTGGATTTCTCTCTCTCTCTCTCTCTCTCTATATATATATAGATATCTATATACATGTATGTGTATACATATATATGTGTATAAATATAGATATACATATATACAGGGAGTGCAGAATTATTAGGCAAGTTGTATTTTTGAGGATTAATTTTATTATTGAACAACAACCATGTTCTCAATGAACCCAAAAAACTCATTAATATCAAAGCTGAATATTTTTGGAAGTAGTTTTTAGTTTGTTTTTAGTTTTAGCTATTTTAGGGGGATATCTGTGTGTGCAGGTGACTATTACTGTGCATAATTATTAGGCAACTTAACAAAAAACAAATATATACCCATTTCAATTATTTATTTTTACCAGTGAAACCAATATAACATCTCAACATTCACAAATATACATTTCTGACATTCAAAAACAAAACAAAAACAAATCAGTGACCAATATAGCCACCTTTCTTTGCAAGGACACTCAAAAGCCTGCCATCCATGGATTCTGTCAGTGTTTTGATCTGTTCACCATCAACATTGCGTGCAGCAGCAACCACAGCCTCCCAGACACTGTTCAGAGAGGTGTACTGTTTTCCCTCCTTGTAAATCTCTCATTTGATGATGGACCACAGGTTCTCAATGGGGTTCAGATCAGGTGAACAAGGAGGCCATGTCATTAGATTTTCTTCTTTTATACCCTTTCTTGCCAGCCACGCTGTGGAGTACTTGGACGCGTGTGATGGAGCATTGTCCTGCATGAAAATCATGTTTTTCTTGAAGGATGCAGACTTCTTCCTGTACCACTGCTTGAAGAAGGTGTCTTCCAGGAACTGGCAGTAGGACTGGGAGTTGAGCTTGACTCCATCCTCAACCCGAAAAGGCCCCACAAGCTCATCTTTGATGATACCAGCCCAAACCAGTACTCCACCTCCACCTTGCTGGCGTCTGAGTCGGACTGGAGCTCTCTGCCCTTTACCAATCCAGCCACGGGCCCATCCATCTGGCCCATCAAGACTCACTCTCATTTCATCAGTCCATAAAACCTTAGAAAAATCAGTCTTGAGATATTTCTTGGCCCAGTCTTGACGTTTCAGCTTGTGTGTCTTGTTCAGTGGTGGTCGTCTTTCAGCCTTTCTTACCTTGGCCATGTCTCTGAGTATTGCACACCTTGTGCTTTTTGGCACTCCAGTGATGTTGCAGCTCTGAAATATGGCCAAACTGGTGGCAAGTGGCATCGTGGCACCTGCACGCTTGACTTTTCTCAGTTCATGGGCAGTTATTTTGCGCCTTGGTTTTTCCACACGCTTCTTGCGACCCTGTTGCTTATTTTGAATGAAACGCTTGATTGTTCGATGATCACGCTTCAGAAGCTTTGCAATTTTAAGAGTGCTGCGTCCCTCTGCAAGATATCTCACTATTTTTGACTTTTCTGAGCCTGTCAAGTCCTTCTTTTGACCCATTTTGCCAAAGGAAAGGAAGTTGCCTAATAATTATGCACACCTGATATAGGGTGTTGATGTCATTAGACCACACCCCTTCTCATTACAGAGATGCACATCACCTAATATGCTTAATTGGTAGTAGGCTTTCGAGCCTATACAGCTTGGAGTAAGACAACATGCATAAAGAGGATGATGTGGTCAAAATACTAATTTGCCTAATAATTCTGCACTCCCTGTATAGCTATTTATGTATGTGTATAAAATAAATACATATAGATATGTATATATATCTATATTTATTTAAAAATATGTGTATAAATATATATATATTTATGTATGTGTATAAATATATATAATATATGTATGTGTATAAATATATATGTGTGTCTATATATAAATATATATATATATATATATATATGTGTGTGTGTGTGTGTAGATCCATATATATTTATATAATTAAACACATGAGATATTATTTAACCCATTCGCGACAATGGGCGTGGCTGGCACATCCTGCGGTGGAATGAGCGTTTTTTGCAATTTAAGATTGCGAAAACCGTTCTGACTGTGCTGCTCTATTGCCTCGATGTCAAGACATTAGGCAGCACCGAAATTTTGAACCTGGGGCACCCACGATCGCTCCACGGTGTGACTGTGTGCGCCATATTGGAGAGCAGCAAACTCCTCCAATATGGTTGCTGCTCTCTTGTTGGTAGATCGTTGGAAGGGAAAAAAAAATCCCTCTGATGCTGTTGCTTTACTGCCCCTAGAGGCAGTCAGCAACATTGCAATAATAAAAAAAATACTTAATTAGTTAAAATCTAGGGTTAGAATAGTTAGGGTTACAATTAAATTAGGGTTAGCAAAAGGGATAGAGTTACAATTAAATTAAAATTAGAATATATTAAGGGTTAGCATAAGGGTTAGAGTTGGGTTAAATTTAGGGTTTGGGTTGGGGTCAAAAAGTTCCTGTAGGAAGAAAAAAAACTATTTGGGGTTTTTGCCCTATAACTAGCAAAAAACATGGAGACAAGCATATTTCTGAACTTGGGACAAAATTGAGAAACTATTCAGACGGGGTCTTTTTTAATGAATGTATTTGTGTAAATTATTATTTAGGTCAAAATTTGAAAAAGTGGGTTGTTTTTATTTTTTCATCATATTTTCAGATTTTTTTGTAGTAAATTATAGGATATGATGAACATAATGGTATTTAATGAATGCCCTTCTTATGACGATAAAAACAACATATGATTTGTGTGGGTACAGTATGTGAGAAAGAAGAAAATTACAGCTAAACACAAACACCCCAGAAATGTCAAAACAGCCCTTGCCGCCAAGGTAATGGCAAGGTCAAAAGGTCATGTCACTAATTATATTATATTGTTTTCAATATGCATTCCTTTGGCATTCCACATTTCCCCTTAGCTCTCGTAGTGACGTCACCGCACTCACCTTGTCTCTAAGACCCAGCCTCTTGCCGTGTTACCTGTCGCTATTGGCAAAGAGCAAAACACAGGCTTTGCGTTCTAATTGGCGGGGGAGCGCAGCCAATCGGAAGCCACCTTTGTCTCCCTTGCTCCCGCCTTCGCCCAATGCGATGTCACAGAACATGGCGGCCGGTGTGTAGTGAAGCAGCCCGGGGGGTGAGACTGCGGCGGAGAGGACGTTGGTATCCGTGGCCCCAGGGCCGGATCGCTATGAGCAGTACAAGGATTATGTTCACAGCGAGGGCCGAGAGGAGGCTGTGGCAGACACTGAGTGATAGCGGTGGTTGGTAGGGAAGCCGCGGTGTGTGTTGGTGTCATAGACCCCATTACAGAGCCTTCTCTTGGGGGGAAGAGGGGGACACCTGGTCTGCGTCTTAACAGAAGCACAACACGGCCTAGCAACAGAATGGCCTGGCTCAGGCTAAGCTCCCTGGGCCTCGGTCTATGGCTACTCCTGACCCTCGTTGGAGTAGAGGCAGCTCCACTTCCTGAAACAGGTGCAGGTAAGAGACTACTCCGAGCACCCTGAGCCACACACTCACTCCCTAATCTCAAATGGCTAATTAGCACCTGCAAACTGCACGCCCTGTCTCCACGGTGATGACTACAATTCCCATCATCCCCCACACGCTACCCCTAACGTCAAACAATTCTCCCAACCTTATTCCATCACATCTGCCTAGTAGAGGCACACAGCCGTACCCCTAACCATTAAACTACAACTCCCATCATCCCCCACACACTACCCCTAACGTCCAACCTTTCTCCCAACTTCATTCTAACAAATCTGGCTAGTAGGGCTACACAACTGTACTCCTCTACCTTTACAGCCATTAAACTACACGTCCCATAATCCACCACACACTACCCCTCACATCTAACCATTCTCCCAGCTTCATTCTATCACTGTGCTCCCCTATAACCCTTTAACTATGATTCCCATCATCCATTTTTTAACTGATTCCCATCATCCTCTTTGCTACTGCTCAATTCATTGCACGATTATAGGGATAGGCCATCTGCTCCCACCCCTTCTACAGCTGTATTGACTATTATTCACACTATCCTCTTTAAACCCCCCTAACAGCCTTCCACCTTGCATTATATAAGGTACTTTATGCTTATGTCAAATGAGTATGATGCTTTTCATAGGTCCCGTTGTGACTACAACTCCCAAAATTTCTTTCTAAGGGAACAACCATTTGGGTTGCAGTATTTGCCATTGTAAGATTTATGTTAATTTTACCAATTTACATATCTTTTTTTTTTTTTTTTTTTTTCCCATAGTACCCTACTGTGACTTACTTATGATCACCAACACAAATTTATTTAGCATACTCTGGTTGCTTTGTATTTTGTGAATTTTGTGACTATCTTTTGGGTTTATCGATTGACCATTGTATGAACAGAGATTTATGGAGGGACATTACACCCAACTAAATAAACCTCGGTTACGTGTTAATTAGTTCTGTGATAGCACATCTCTTGCTGTGTTGTAGGTAACAAATGACCGTCATTCAATAGAGCCTTCAAAATAAATGTGATATACATGACATGCAATAAAAAACTATACTGCACCATTGCAGCACGTAAGAAATTCATTTCTATGTTTGCGAGGTCATCTTCACTGTAATTAGTCCTGAGTTGCCCATACAGTTTATTTATTGATCATTTAGCTGTTATTATCATTTGACTGTAGAATACTTCCTTGAGTGGTTTGTTTCTTGATTGAGAGCTTTTTTTTGCATGTAGTTTTTCCTTGTTTACATGCCTTGTATACAGGATTAAACCTGTTCTTGTCAGATAAACGGTTTGGTAAAGGTTCAAGACACACAAAATGTTCGGGTCATAAAATGAAGCGAGTACAGCATGTACACGGAAGACGTTGCTACTTTGGACCCCCCAGTCTGCAATGGTTTCCATGAAGGCATCTGCAATGTTAGGCTTTAAACAAGGTTAACCGCACTATCAAAGTCTGGAGTGACTTAGAGAGTACTCTCATCTGAGTACTGGGAGTGATACTTGCCAAAATGGTCAATTAGCTGTGGCATTGAACCCCAAAACTAGACTTTCAAGAGAGTGTATCACCTAAACATTGTTTTTGATGATTGAAAATGATCTATACATTATATTAGCAACATTGCAAGCAAATGCCTAAAATATGAGAAAAACGTGTTTTTAATGTGTCTGTGGAGTCTCCTGCTTATGACATCACCTGTGGCACGGTATGCAAATCACACATTTCGCATTGAAAAGCAGTTTGTACATCATTTAGGCATTTGCTTGCCGTTTTGCTAATATAATGTATAGAACTTATTTTTTTTTTTTTTATGCTCTACATGTTCAGGTGACAGTCCTTTTTAATGAGCTTGATAACATTGACAAGGAAGCTTTTTATCATTTCATGTGACCTACCTTTGAACCAGAGGCTTTCTAGGATGCCATCTGGCTTTATGATTTTATTGCTTTTTTCCCACTGCGGTAACTGTATGCATGCAATGTTGAGACACTGGCATTTTTAAGAGCGAGAATTTTTTTAATAGTTTTTTTTTTTTAATTTTTTTTTTTTACATTTATTTATTTAGGTACTAGGGAGAGATACGCCCTGTAGATCAACATAAAACAGTTAAAAGGTCTGGTGCCTGGCTGCTGCAAACTTTTTTTTATTATTATTTATTTATAAAATTTAACATGGATATTTATTTAGCTCCTTAGTCTTGTGTTTATGACAGCAGCTTAAGGTACAGTATGGGAATGTATGAGTGCAATGGAGAACGTGTCATTTTGCATGTGATACCACAAGATGATGTCATAGATTGGAGATGGCACATTTTTCTCCTTATGATGCATTTTCTTCCAGTTCTGCTAACATAATGTATAATTCATTTATTTATGCACTACATTCCTACTGTAAATCGGATTTTGATAAGTGAATCTGTAGATGCTGTAGAAAGATGAAACTGTTTCTGAGAGGCCATTCGCACCTTCCTGTAGATCTGTTCCATATTTTAAAATATATGTTAAAATGGCACCAGCCGTAGTGATTATTACTAGCGCTGCAAACCTGTTATGTGTGACTATTATGGCAGAAAGCCTGGAGAAGGAGCATGCTGCCGGAAGAGGGGAGCTAAATGAATGGAAGGCCAGTCCAGAAGTAGTCCTAGCAGCAAAAGCTTGGAATAGATAACGTTGAATATCTTCGTTTTCAGCAATGCCACCCATTGGCAGGTGCGCAGGCTCCCAAATCTGACAAGGTGTCATAATTATAAAATTATAATGATATTTTTTTTATTATTGTTTCCACTTCTTGCTAAAAATGTGTTTACTTGTATTCTTTCCTGTCTTGACCTCATGTCTCGAGTAAGAATTGGGCTTTGATTACTCATTTACAGTGTTCCAGTAATCTGGTTGTATAGGGTACGTGAATGATTTCTACCACATTCCCATATAGGAATCTGAGGCTTCGAAGGCAGCTGCATAACGCATAATAAAAGAGATTGCTCTTTGGTATAGTCATAACAAGCCCTGACATTTTTGTCATTCCTAATCATGCAGACTGAAGAACAGTGCTTCTTTATGCAGGTACAAAGGCAGTGGACCATATTTGGGAACTGCAGTTCTGGGCCAAAGTGCTAAATGTTTAGCAATAAGAAACCACATTCATTTTGGTTTTTTTTCAGGGTTATTACGCCATGTTTAGAACTGTCCCCCGAGCTTTATGGAATTAATAGCTAGCTTTTAAAAGTAGAAGTCATTATTCCAGAAAGATACATAGGTGCTAAACCACCAGCTACCTATGGCCTTTCAGTGATTTATTTTTTTTATGTCATTAACTGGACATCTTATTCTATAAATATCTGGCGGTTGTGCAACAGTATGTTTATGAAACGGAAAGCTATAAATATGGTGATACTCGGAATCCATAGCTCACTATGCATTGGTCAGGATTTCTATCTCATTGCTTTTATTGTGCAGTTAAATGTTACTGTTATATTGGTATCCTTATTTCCAGTACTTAGTGTTTGAGTAATCTCACTCGGCAAGAATAGAGGAACGAAAAGGCATCCAATACCACAATTAGCAGTCTACCGTTTTATTGCTGTACCATCTGGCTGGGCATTGGTTTTTGTAGGATGACCTTCCCCATTTTTCAGACCGTCCTTTAATTTAAATCTCCTTAAACCACATCACATGACATTCATTTGGTGTAACCATTGAAACTGAAATAAGCACTTGAGCGGGGCAGTTTCAGGACTATATAATGTAAAATTAGAAAAAGAAACAGATCTGTCTTATCGGGTTTTCCTTGTACACTACCAATCAATTGCAAGACCTCCTTATCGAAAGTCGTTGAATTGTGTGCCCCCGGTTCAAAGCAAAACTATAGGACAACTGCAAATTTAAAAAAAATAGACAGATGGGGAAAAAATATTACGGCATTGGTTATCTTTGCACAAAATCTATTTTTCAACGGCAACTTTAAGGCACAACGTCTATTTTCTGTAATGTCTTTGATAAGGATGTTGCTGCATATTTTATTTTATTTTGTTCTATTTTGTTCTGATTAAATGTTGTTCTTTAGCTGTAACTTCATTACATTCATTTAAGCACCATGAGAACAAAACCTACAGAAATGTCAAGTTAAATAGCCCCTCCTCTCTTATGTGGTCCATTCCTGAGAAGCTGTGTAAATAAGGAAAGACATGGTGAAATAATTACCCCTTTCTACCGGCATTCCTGATGTCTCCATTTTAAAGCCTTACACTATTATTTAGACAAAATACCATCACCATTTTTTTTGCACCATTAAAGGGGAAAACTCTTTATTAGGATATCAGACTGATCCTACCCATAAGGACAGTCCAGACCCAAACCGCCTGGCAAGCCTCCTCTACACGAGGAATGCCACAACCACAGACGTATATTTCGTCCTACATTGGCCCTGTCATTGTGGTCCTGCTGGTGTTCCTCTCGGTGCAGGGAGCCAGGGATCCACATCTGGGCCTAGCCTTATAACTCCGAGACAAAACAAAGAAGAGGAAGCCATGTCTCACTGAAAACAATGCTGAAATAGCCTACCCTATAGGAACTTACATTCTTGAGAAGGGGTATCACTGTTTTTCACAATGACACTATTATTTGCTATATTAGAACATGGTTTTTCTAGATAGTATATATTCCCTACTCCTAATTTTGTTATTTAATTGCCTTATGTTATCAGGCACTTCACCATTGCCATCTTGTTACACATGATGTGTCATATAAGTTCCTGTTTTCATAGGTCTGACTAAAGCATGAAGGGGGGTAATATAACTGGCGGAGACAGAGCAGGTCACTGGTTTCATTAATAATTCTTTGACTGTCACGAGATGTTGGGCGTGCCAGAGCAAAAGGCACTAAATGACTCGCCTTGTTATAGTGCTAGGTGTAGTCAGCACTCGGTGTTATTTGTCACTATTTAAAGTCTCATTTAGAAATTCTCAGCTTTGAGCGTGCACCATTCTGTAGTGGATTAACACTCATTAAAAAAGGAAATTCGAATTTCCTGTCCCACCTATTTGACACGTTCGTAATCTAATTTACTTTTAAGGCCAGTCACCCCTGTTATTTCTGAGTTCCTGAAGTCTGCCACAATATCTTTCTCTGTTCATATTTACGCTCAGCTGAAGTTGTTCTAGGCCAGTTAGAACGCTGAACTGTCAGCAATGAAGAACAACGCGGCCGTTACATCGCGGCCGCGGCTATGTAAGAGCTGACAGTTCAGCGCTGAACTGTCAGCTCTTACAAATGTACAAGTAAAAAGAAAATTACCGCCCTAATAAATGATTCCCAAACCCCAATACTAACACTAAACCCCAATACTAACACTAAACCCCAATACAAAAATTAACCCCCTAAACCCTAATACTAACCCCCGAGCCCTAATACTAAAATTAACCCCCTAAACCCTAATACTAACCCCGGAGCCCTAATACTAAAATTAACCCCCTAAACCCTAATACTAACCCCTGAGCCCTAATACTAAAATTAACCCCTAATACTAACCCCCGAGCCCTAATACTAAAATTAACCCCCTAAACCCTAATACTAACCCCCTAATACTAAAATTAACCCCCTAAACCCTAATTCTAACCCCCTAAACCCTAATTCTAACCCTCTAACCCCCTAAACCCTAATTCTAACCAAAGTAAAATAGCTAAAATACTTACCTTTAGCGATGAAATGTCCCGCGATGAAATCTCCAGCGACGATCTGTCTTGCTGTGTAGCGTCGGCAGTGAAGCGGCTGCGCGGAAGCAGCCGCGATGAAGAGTCCCATCCCTGCTAATGGTAGGCTGAACATCTATGGGAAAGGAGCTGCAGTGCCAAAGGTTAGCTATCCTTGTGCTAGACTCCATTCTTGTGACACATGATATGGGAGCATTATTCAGTGGACAATTCAAAAGCTAGTCATGTTGTTCAAATGAGATATGTGTTATTTGCGTAAAACTCAAGACACCGGACACCTTTTTGAACATTTTTATTCTTAATTTATGTATTTGCTTGCAGTTCTGCTAATAATCTTTATTCTCTACATTTGCAGTACAAACAATGTTTAGGTAACCTGTCCTTTACTTCTCTCAAATCCTTCCTTTGTGAAGTCACCAGTCAAATCCTACACATATGGGGGGGACACGACTATATACAATTACTTATTGTACATCTTGCCCCATTGACTGTATTTACTGTTTTTTCACCCTTCTGTGGGATTTCTAGGAAGTCAGTTTCGTCATGCTGTGTATTTTATTGTGTACATTTTCTGAAATGTTTAATTCTCTGTAACAATTGCTAATCTTTTTGTTTTGAGATTGTGTCTCCCATCACTTGGCCCGTGGGTAGCGACTCTGGTTCTGTGAACGGCTTTCTTTGTATTTTATGTAAATGTATCGGAGGTTTATGAATCAAAGAATCCCACACACACTTTTTTTTTCTCCATTTTAACTCCTGCTCAGGAAAGCACGGTCAGGCATTTTTCTTTCGGTGTTCTTTTCCTATAACTATTTGGCTGACAATGGTGCAATGCTATCCTCTGCCGCCCAAACATGTATAGTACTTTGAGGGCAGCAGTGATACTCTGTGGGATGCAAGAAACAAACCCCACGGAGCACTTTTGGAGTTTTCCCAGGCGTAGATGGCGTTCCACTCGCTCTGGAGACAAACAATATAGCAACAAAATGACACCTTTAAGTGTTAGTATTGAGCAGAGAAACACAGTAAAAAGACACAAGGAAACAAAGTGTCTTAAATACCTTGTGGAGGTTTAGAAGGAAATTCAAATAAATGTGTATCCTCTCTCTCTCACACCGAGATGATACACATATATTTTCTTTATTGCTTCGGAATAGCACCGGCCGCTTTTGGCACACAGGGTGCCATTTTCAAGGTTGTTTCTTTTTTTTACTGGGTTCCTCTGCTCAATCCTAACACTTAAAGGTGTAGTTTTGTTGCCACACTCTGTGGAATGGAAGTATATTTTTGGGTACACTGGTTTAGTATTGGACCATTTTGGTTTCCTTAGAGTAGGGCTCGGCCAATCTATTATTATTTATTTATTTTTTAACTAGAGGCTAGCCAAGAAAGATCGGAGCCAGCTTCAGCATTTCCACTCAGAATATTTCTTAAGATGCAAGTGTGCAAACAAGTAACATATCCTTACCTTTAATAAAATCCTTTATATTAAATATAATATTTATATCTACCAATATTTCCCCTATTAGCCCATGTCAGATTGTGTTGTTGTTCTGACAGTTGACTGCTTGCATTAATGAACCAGCAAAGGAACAGTATTAAAATAAGGTGTACATGAACAAAAGTTCATCCTCTGAGACTGGAAGAGCAAAGATTTCATAGGCAACAAAGGAAGGGATTCTTTATAGTAAGGACAATAACGATATGGAATTCACTGTCAAATGAGGTGGTGCTATCAAATACAATGGATTCCTTCAAAAATGGTCTGAAAATATATATATATATATATATATATATATATATATATATATATATATATATATATGTGTGTGTGTATATATTTTTATATATATATATATATATATATATATATATATATATAAATTTTTTTTTTTTTTTTTTTAAGAAAAGCTTAAGTATATAATTTATTATTATTTAATCAGCATTAATATTTACAGTGTGTTGATTGAAGGATACATCCCCCCCCCCCCCCCTTGCAAGTTTACTGCTGTATGCTCTGGAGAAAAAGTGCAACTGTACAGAACCACATCTCCATTATGCACTGCATCATGGGGAATATAATTCAAACCAAAGTTAGTAGCCATCACTGTCCTTTTAGCTGCTACTTGGGAGTGCATCACACTGCCCCCATGCTCTTCCCACCAGCTTGGATACCCGTGACAGAGGGGAAGACCCCAGAGGCAGGAAGGGGCAGGGCCACAAGAAAGCAGTTCGGCAGCTCTCCAGAATAGAAAGCTTAGAATATACTGCAAAATGGAGGTGTCCAAATGAAATTTCTAATCGCCATGACAACCTGGCGCCTTTTTGTCGAGTCCTACCTTAGTCACCAGATCTCCATAAGCTACTGCAGTTAAATTTAGTTTTCACAGTATTGTAACTACATAAAAAGCAAAGCTTGTATCCTCAAGGTGTCTAGACATGATCTTAAAAAAAGTCATGCTCCCTTAATGATCCATCACTGCTTATTTAATGCCTTTTACTGCTCAATCCTATTGTGAACCTGTTCTTCAGTTCAGAGGGTTGATAATTACATGTGCTTTTTTCTTTTCTTTTTTCCTTTCTTGTTTTTTTTTGTTTGTTTGTTTGTTTCTGACACAGACAAGGTGTATCCACAATAAGCAGGAATGTAGATACATCTTGTTAATGAAATAGACAAACAGGTTTCGCTAAGGATTAACTATGGTACTCATTGAGTGCTGATGTGAGCATATTTATCTACCAATTGTGAATACAATGTCACCTGTATAATAGTCTCATTATGCATTACAGTCAAGCAGATTTGCTGATGTGTGATCATTGACAGTGTCATTATCAGCTCTTATCTATGTGAAATTTAAGAAAATCATGACTTGCTTCACTTACATTTATATAGATCCTTACCTTTCTTTAAACTTTTATGTGTGTGTATATAGTTTTCCTGATGAAGTCAGGAACTTGCATTGCTTGTTACCAGGAAAGAATAAAGGACAGCTGTAGCAAAAAATGAAATTGTGTTTAATTGAAAGATGTATCAAGTGTAGGCTTTTTATATAGAAATACTTTAATGAAAGAATACAATTAATGTACATTATTGAGCCATCTTTACCCCAAATAGTTCCACCAGGAGGCAAAAGGAAAGATAGGAGACTCAGCACACCGTTTAAGGGAGTTTAATCCAACAACAAATAACAACATTTCAGCCCAGCACTGAGCTTTTTTCAAGACTTGAAAAAAGCTCAGTGCTGGGCTGAAACGTTGTTATTTGTTGGTGGATTAAATTCCCTTAAACGGTGTGCTGAGTCTCCTATCTTTCCTTTTGCTTTATGGGCGTGAATGACACTCCCTCGTGGCACCCGATACTTGTAAGTGTGCAGACCCATTCATACTTTTCTCCACCAGGAGGCAGCCATTTTGTTTGGAAATTGGTCAGATTGGTCAGATCTTTCTTCATCTGAACCCAGGTCAGTGAAGATCTGACCCAACATTCTAACATGTCTGCCCCCTGAGAGAACGATATGAAGTAGAGAAGGCTCAATAAGGTACTTTATTTGTATTTTTTCATTTGAGAATTTCTTTAGAAATCATCTACACTTGATACAATCTTTCAATTAAACATAAGTACATTTTTTGGTACAGTTGTCCCTTATAGGATCTTAACATGTATAGCTTGGAGGAAAGACGTAACAGGGTCATATGATGAAAATATTTAAATACATGATAAAGGAGGAGAGTACCGTATTTGCTTGATTATAAGACGACCCTGATTATAAGACGACCCCCCCAAATTTGTACATTCCTTTAGGAAAAAAACTAAAAGCCTGATTATAAGACTACCCTATAGGAAAAAAGTTTAACTTGTATATATGTAAATTGCTTTTTAATTTTTAATAAAAAGTTTATATTATACAAATGCATTTCTTGTTTTTATTTGCTTTTACGTGCCAATGCGGCCTCTCTCCCGCTCCCCCAGCTGTCTCTTTTCCCCCCCAGCGTTGTCTCTCTCTCTCCCCCCAAAACTTCTCTCGTCTCTATCTATCCCCCCCTCCCCCCCTTGTCTGTCTGTGTCCTCCCCCTCCCCCTCCCTTTGTCTCTCTCTGTCCCCCTCCCTCCCCTTGTCTGTGTCTCCCCCCCCCTTGTCTGTCTGTGTCCTCCCCCCATCCCCCTCCCTTTGTCTCTCTCTATCCCCCCCTCCCCTTGTCTGTCTGTCCTCCGTCCGTCCCCCCCTCCCCCTCCCCTCGATCCCTGGTGGCTAGTGGGAGCAGCCGGGGGATGTATGCACGATACGTGCACACATCCTCCATGCTGCCCGACACGGCAGTCTATTATGACGGACAGCTGGTCCGTCATAATAGTCTGCCGTGTCGGGCAGCATGGAGGATATCTGCACGTATCGTGCAGACATCCCCCAGCTGCCCGATTCTCCCTGGTGGCTAGTGGGGCAGCAGGGGATGTCTGCGCGATGAGCGCAGACCTCCCCTGCTGCCGCCCGGCACGCTCGCCGGGACTTCTGTGATGAAAGCGGAAGTACCCGGCTTCTTCATAGAAGCCCCGGCGGTCGTGCCGGGCGGCAGCAGGGAGTCTGCGCTCATCGCGCAGACTTCCCCTGCTGTTAGAGAGGAAGATCCAGGTCCCCTGCAGCTCTGCTGGGGACCTGGATCCATGTCTTATAATCTGACCTCAATTTGAGGTCAGATTATAAGAAGACCTCGAATGTAAGACGAGGAGGATTTTTCAGAGCATTTGCTCTGAAAAAAACCTCGTCTTATATTCGAGCAAATACGGTATATTTAAAAGAAGAAAAGCTTCCACAACTAGAGGACATAGTCTTAAATAAGAGGGGCAAAGGCTTAAAAGTAATATTGGGAAGTATTACTTTACTGAGAAGGTAGTGGATGCATGGAATAGCCTTCCAGCTTAGGTTATGGACGTTAACACAGTGAAGTAGTTTAAGCATACGTGGGATAGGCACAAGTCTATGCTTGTGGGCACGGACTAATAAAAGTACTTAGAAAGTTGGGCAGACTAGATGGGCTGGATGGTTCTTATCTGCTGACACATTCTATGTTGCTATGGTGACAGAGTTCAGGCACGTATGACTGGTGACTTTGCAGCTTGTTTTTAAACGGTGACCGCAGAGCCAAGGTCTGTATAATGCCACACTATGTATGAAAAATAATTCTGCAATAAGCAAAAACATTCTAATCTATGGTGATATCCCTGAATCTGTAACAGAATTATACATAAATCAATGTAAACTATATACAAACCCTACTAAAAATAGAACTAAGTAGGCATTTGTGGTGCTTTTTTTTTTTTTTTAAATTTATAAAATGAGCTTACTGTGTCTTTAAATCAAATGGCTTTTTCTATTAATTTGAAATTGTCTGGCCATACGAAGACATTAGTATCTGAATTGAGTGTACACAAAAACTAGCGTTCTAAGAAATTTGCTTAGAGCAGGGCTTGACAAATTTAATTTGATTTTAGGAGCCAGACAATCACGCAAACATGAACACACACGCCTTCTTCACATATATACACAAACACACCTACTTTACATATACACATATATCCAAACACCTCACACACACCTACTGTACATATACCCATATATCCAAACACCTCACACACACCTACTTTACATATACACATATATACAAACACCTCACACACACACACACCTACTTTACATATACCCATATATACAAACACCTCACACACCTACTTTACATATACCCATATATACAAACACCTCACACACCTACTTTACATATACACATATATACAAACACCTCACACACCCACTTTACATATACACATATAGCCAAACACCTCACACACACACACCTACTTTACATATACCCATATATACAAACACCTCACACACACCTGCTTTACATATACCCATATATACAAACACCTCACACACACCTGCTTTACATATACCCATATATACAAACCCCGCACACAATATACCCATATATACAAACACCTCACACACACCTGCTTTACATATACACACATATATACAAACACCTCACACACACCTGCTTTGCATACACACATATATACAAACACCTCACACACACCTGCTTTGCATACACACATATATACAAACACCTCACACACACCTGCTTTGCATACACACATATATACAAACACCTCACACACACCTGCTTTGCATACACACATATATACAAACACCTCACACACACCTGCTTTGCATACACACATATATACAAACACCTCACACACACCTACTTTACAATACATACACACACCCACCTCACACAGTCTTTTCTTGGGGGTTCATGCTGCTGCTGATCTCCGTTGGTCGGCGTGCTGAGTGCCAGGATGTCACGTGACGACACCCGGCACTCAGACACGCGTTGCGCGCGGAGCTTGCAGTCTGTGCCATCGGCACACAAATTGGTGCTCAAGTCACAGCTTAGTTAGACTTTCAGAAGAAATTGAATTGCTTTTAAGTTGCACTCTATAGAGGGGATGGTCTTCTCTCTGATTAAACGTTTGCCTGAGGATGTTTAGTCCCTCTTTAAGAAAAACTCCATCCTCAAGGCAAACATAACCGATAAATGAATTGAATACTTCAGATAGTTCTGCCCCCCGCCCCCCAACACTTGGGTTTTGCTGGCCATCTACAAGGACTACCATATAGTTGCACACTGGATGCGAATTTGAGAAGACTTTGTTTTAGCGTTTTTGAGGCCACTTAGCTCCTAATAGTGATTTCATCCCCAATAAGAGATATAAGGAAAATGTTCCATTTGAGTTATGAACTATTTATTAGGAAGGTAAAAACGCAGAATTGACCACCATTTGCCCATATTAATGTGGCCCGTGACCCATGTTTTGTTGATCTGGGCTGACTGATCATGTTATGTTCTTGTCTTTTGGAATCTTGAGTATGTGACTGACAGTAAATGAGAGGTTGTAGGAGGTGTGGCGAACTGGTATGTGCACAGTACTCACATTGCTGAGTATTGTATTAACATGTACCTCTGCTATTTTATGCATACACTGTGGTAACAAAACTACAAGCAAATGCAAGATAAAATTGTGTGTTAAATGTTGCTGTGTTATCTTCTGCTTATGGCATAATCATGTAGATTGATATGCCATGGACTAGTTAATTTGCCCATCAAGCCACAAGGTGATGTTCTAAACAGGAGATTTTACAGACAGATGTTAAAACTCTTACAATATGTTGATGTGCCCTTAAGTCAGGGTTTGAGAAATCACAGGAGCCTTGGCTTGTAATCCAGTACTACTGGCTACTAACTTTTTTTTGGTTGTGTTGCATAAACCTCTATGGAAGTTCCATTTCCCTGCTCCTTTAATAAATAGATTCCTGAATTGGCCTGTCTGGCTGGTAAAGTCTATAGAAATGTTTTCAAGTCCTGTCAGAATGAAATGCATAACTTAAAACACTATTCTGCTAACCAGTATAAATCTTTTTTTTTCCTTCTCCATTCACACTAGAAACAATGTTTAGTACCTTTTTAATAGTCACCCCCCCCCCCCCCCCGGCCCCCATAAAGTGCAGCAACCAACATGTTCTTACAGTTTCAAATAAGCAGACCAGTAACAATGGACGAAACCCAAATACAGTTTTGAACAGGCAGGTTACTTCTGCCTGATTAAAACTGCCTTTTGAGTAGTGCAGTCAAACGGTGTCCATCAGACTGTCATTTAACACACCAGCAGAGAGACTGTCAAGTGACTGTTACACATTGGTTTGTGTGCCCATCAGTTCTGCTGCATACAGTAAATAGTAGGAGGGGAGATGGCCCTCTCCTCCCCCCAGCTGGAGGAGTGTTTGGTGCTTCAGATGCCAAACGCCAATTGCTGCAGGTCCCAGAGCTCTGGGGGACTTCCGCAAAACTAATAGGGCATTAGTCTGATTTAGAAGTTGTTTAGGAGGTTTTAGTCTCTAAGTAAAACAGCATGACTCTGTCACATGCAGATCAGGCGGTACAGGTAAGCAAGCTCTTACAGCATTAGAGAGGAAAGTGTGCAGCCAAAACCCCCCCCACAAATTAAGCAATGATTTAGCAACTTGGAATATTTGTAAAGTGTTTTTTTTATTTTTTTATATTGAGTCTTTTTAGGAAGTTCCTCAAATAGTTCTGCAAATAGCCAACCTGTCCGGTATTGTTGTCATTCTATTTTAATATGTACCATCTGTTAAGGCCTGCATGTCATTAATGGTGGAAGCATTGTCATGAAAATGCTAATCTTGGGTTTCTTTTTTACTCTCGTTTCAGAGGAAGTCGCCACCAATGAGGTCCCATTGTTTTCTATGTTGCTGTCTGTGTGCAGTTTCATTGCACTGGTTGTGCTTTTAGTAACCTGTATATCATGCTGCAAAGAGAATGAAATAGACTTCAAGGTAGGAGTGCCGCACCAAATCCAGTGAAATGAGCTGGAAAATATGTTTGTTCTTAATTTAAAAAACAAATTGTCCCAAGAGCCGTTGCTGCGGCTTTTTCATATTAACCCCACGCCCACAAAGGGTAATACAATGGCATGTGTGAGTGATGAGAGGCTTCAATATATCTTTATGGAGAAAATGATCCATTATCCAAAATACTTCTGGTGCCAAACATTTTGGATAAGAGATACTCAACCTGTACTTTGCAATCAGTACCCCTACAGAGCATGGTTTCAGCCAACTCTGTGTACTGTAAAGGAACAAGGAGACAAAGTTGCCACATCAACAGATAACATTTTACATTTATTTTTTACATTTATTTTCAGTTTTTAGGCGATGGAGAGACTAGCGGGAACAGCCAAAAAGACAGATCTGTTTTTTATTTTCTTCATTATGCCAAACTACTCTCATATAATTTTTATTAAAGTGCTGGTGGAACCACTCCTTAAACTGCTGGGTTTTTTTCCCCTTCGTAATTTAATTAGAGATTGCTCCTTATAATATGTGTGAGACTCCTCAATATGTGACTGATAAGGATGGGTTGCTCCCATATACACATGTCTCTTTTTTTAATGGTGCGCACAGACATAACTGCTAACAGGCAGAAGGCCTGAATAAAAAATAATTTTTGGTTTAGTTCTACTTTTAATGTTTGCGACAAGGAGCTTTTTTAGGTAGGCAATTGGATCTTACTATTTACTGGTGAAAGCTGCAGCATTAGTATCATTTGTATGTTAACTGCACTTGCACACCCACCCACCACGATCCACCGATGTAACCCTGACATTTAAGTTTCAAGATTATCTATGATATATCTTTCTTCTTCATTTTGTTTTCCATTTTAGGAATTTGAGGATCATTTTGACGATGAGATTGAATTTACCCCTCCTGCGGAAGACACCCCAACAAATCAGTCCCCTGCTGAGGTTTTCACACTAACCGTTCCAACAATCTCGCTTACGGTCCCAACACAGCTGCATTCACCTCAAGGTTAGTTTGCATCCTATCGACCTACACCAAAGGCCATTACTCACCTGCTGTCTCCCATTACTGCAATGAGCACAGTGTGCCAGTAGATGCAGACTGCATGAAGTGTCAGATTTGCATTTTTGGTTTTTTATTTTTTTTAAATAACTGGTAGCATTTAGAATGTTTACTAGATTTCTTAAAGGACAGCTGTAGCAAAAAATGTACTAATCTTTACTTAAAAGATTGCATCAAGTGTAGATAGTTTACATAGAAATGCTTTAATGAATGAATATAAATAATGTACCTTGTTGAGCTCTCTTTGATCTGTGCTCTAACAGGGGGCAGACATGTTTAGAATCTTGGGTCAGATCGGTCAGGCCTATCTTCATTTGAACTAAGGTAAATGAAGAACTGCCCTAAGATTCTATACAATATGACTACTCTCTATTACAGCTATACATATTCTTTAATTAAAAAGGGCTCGACAAACCCCAGGCACCATGGCGACTAGGAAATTAGACCTGGCGCCTGGGTGCAGTTAGCCTCATGGTCCCCTTGCCACTGCCATCCGATTTTTATTTTTTAATTTTTTCTCCCGCAGCGTGAGGGGGTAAAGTCTGTGCGGATGTCTGGGTGTGTGTTTGTATGTATGTATGTGTGTATGTAAAGTAGGTGTGTGTGAGGTGTTTGTATATATGGGTATATGTGATGTAGGTGTGTGTGAGGTGTTTGTATATATGGGTATATGTAAAGTAGGTGTGTGTGAGGTGTTTGTATATATATGTGTGTATGTAAAGTAGGTGTGTGTGAGGTGTTTGTATATATGGGTATATGTAAAGTAGGTGTGTGTGAGGTGTTTGGATATATGGGTATATGTAAAGTAGGTGTGTGTGAGGTGTTTGGATATATGTGTATATGTAAAGTAGGTGTGTGTGAGGGGTTTGTATATATATGTGTGGATGTAAAGTAGGTGTGTGTGAGGTGTTTGTATATATGGGTATATGTAAAGTAGGTGTGTGTGTGAGGTGTTTGTATATATATGGGTATATGTAAAGTAGGTGTGTGTGTGAGGTGTTTGTATATATATGTGTGGATGTAAAGTAGGTGTGTGTGAGGTGTTTGTATATATGGGTATATGTAAAGTAGGTGTGTGTGAGGTGTTTGGATATATATGGGTATATGTAAAGTAGGTGTGTGTGTATATTTGAAGTAGGCGTGTGTGTTTATGAATTGCGTGTATGTTTACGTGATTGTCTGGCTCCTACATTTTTTTTTCTGGCTCCTAAAATCAAATTACATTTGTCAAGCCCTGTATTAAAACATTTCTATTTAAAATTTCTACACTTGATGCAATCTTTCAATTAAAAGTACTTATGTTTTTGCTTCAGTTGTCCTTTATATGTGCGGGATCTTCAGTTTTCCTTGTGTTCTGTCCCTATTGGTGTTTTTTTGGATCAGAAAAAGTCTGTTGACATAATCAATTTTTACATTTTGTATTTTCCACTTCACAAGAAAGGGAAGTTTTTTTATTTTTTTATTTATGAAACATTACATGTTGGTCAAACTTTACTACTGTTCAATCTAGTAAATGGTACACAGATTTGAGGGAGCAATAGCTGCTAATTTTTAAATTCATGGCAAATATCTAAAGGGGAATTTAACCAAGTGCTGGTTCAAAATCTTTTTAGTACAGATCATGAAAAACAGAATTTGGAGTTTGGAGTATCGCCATGTACCACCATATGCAAATTATATAAATCGAGAACTTCCTGGACATTAAGATGCTTTTTGTTAATCTCCTGAACAATGGGCATTCTGCAACATTAGCAATTAGTGACTAACTAGTCATTGCCAGTGGTTCTAGCGATTACCTAACGCCATATTTTTCATTGTACTATCTAAACAGGTGACCGGTATAGAGAATTATACCATTTAACAGTAGGACCATCAATGTCTTGAGCAGATTTCAGTTTTTTACAAGTCAACAAACAAAAGTATTTGCATCTGAGGTCTGTATTCATGAAATAATGAATTGAGGGGAACTTGCCAAGGGAATCGTAAAAATTAAGGCAAATGTAGCCGAGTTTAAAATATAGCTGAATTGGAGAATTGTTTCCCAACTCTGCTACTTTGATCTTAAGGCTGCATTTCTGTTGGCAGTTCCCTCTTTCATACAGAAGTCCCTACATTTTGTAGAAATATACTCCAAGTGGCTGAGGTAGCCATCGTCCATCTCTCCAGTCATTGTCTGAACTCCAACTCTTCTATATACCGGTCAGTTGGCTGGGCGGCCATCATTGGAGTTGCACAGCCTGTTGGCTACACCTGCCTTGTTAATAATGTCCATTGTGCACAACTGTGAGATTGGGAGATTCACAAAATATAATAGATTGAAGGCAGCTTGCAACTGTATATACTCTTCCTCTGTGGATGTCTTTGTATACTTCATGAATAAAGACTGTTGTGTTCAGCTACGTGCCATGCATTTTCTACATGCCATAACATCCATCCCACACACAAATATTCAAATGCAGACAAGATGTAAGCCGCCTCTCACAGACACACTATATATGCACAAGCGAAGCCAACCGTCATTTTTAAACCTAATGATTTTCTCCCAGAAACAGAAAGTCTCCTGAAGAATATAGCACTTTCTTTTCTTTTTTTTTTTGCCTCTATTAGATATTGCAAAGTCCCAAATTGCACGCCACAGTCTGAGCTACATTCAGGAAATTGGTAACGGCTGGTTTGGAAAGGTAGGTTTTTATATGGTGTTTTTTGTTATTTTTTAACCTTTCATATATAGGTTTTTGTGGTGTTTTTCTGAAAAATGTTTTAAATCAAAGCCATTGGCTTGATTATCTTGCAGTTGCCTACAGCGAAATGTTAGGTCAAATACTAATTTCTTCAATTGTTAATGTGATAGGATCCAGTATTCTGTTTCTAGTGATAAAAAAAAAAAAAACCCCTGCATTTGGTTTGCGTTGTATCGAGTTAAAAAAAAACTAGTTTGGGACTGACAGTCATGTGTTCGTTGCAAAGCTAGTTAGTTAAAATATTAAGCAGTCTAACCTCTCCTGTGATGCTTACGTTCTGTAGTTTGAACACGATTAAGTCACAATAACTAGACTAAAACATTATAGAGTATATGTTTACACTTTAGTGTCTCGCATAGGTTACCATTTGTTTGTGAAGTGGCAATATATTTTGCAGCTTGTTACAATGGACCGTTAGTAAACCTGAGTCGGATGTAACAAATTGCTTTTAGGCAAAAAAAAAAAAATGTTGTAAGGGTCTATTCAATAAAGAGAGAGTTGCAGGGAACTGAGACGGGAATTTCAAACTTTAAGGCCAAAGTCACTGAGTTGGAAAAAAATCTCCCATTCAGCTGCATTGGAGTGTTTTTTTTTCCAACTCTGCCTAAAGTTTGAAATTCCCATCTCCATTCGTTGATATTCTCTCTTTATTGAGTAGACCCTCAAGAGGTTGCTCTTTTGTCAAGTAAGCCTGTACAACGGGTTGACAAATATTTGTAGATTTTTAATAGCCAGACACGCCTATCAAGCAGCCAATTATTTGGGTGTTTTTAATGGGAGAGGAAAGTTGCACATCTGTAAAAGCGATTGATTCTGAGCTGTCTTAAGTTTAAGATGAGATTTCAGGAGGTGATTTATTTTAGCGAGTTGTACACGGGTTTAGTAAATTTCTATAGGCTTTAGGAGCCAGATGGACCAATTCAGGAGCCAGGGAAATGGTACTTCCATAGAGTTCTATGTAAAACAATCAGAAGAGTTAGGAGCCAGCAGAAGGGGTTCTGGGAGCCATGGCTCCTGGGATGTGTCAAGCCCGAGTTATAGAGTTCCACGTTTGTCACGTGCCACCAATCTGCTACTATGGGAAATATTGATCTCTCATCTTCAGACAATCTGCATTCAAATTCACGGTGAGGGTGCTACTCCATCACTCACCCCCCACATTTTTAACATGCCCATTCTCTGTAGTATTTACACTGCAGTTCAGACTCTACAATTTCTGTGTTTCTAGTTTGAATTTAACATGCATAAATAGGGAAGACTGGTAAATTCGGAATCACTCATTACCTTCTTCCTAATTGGGGTTTGTAAGCAGATCAATGGTTTCCCCTATGAGTTTTTATTATTTATTTTTTCCTGAAGTGGTAAACTACTCTTGTAACCTGTTTAACGTTTGTTTTCTAAAGTCTGCATCACATTATTAAGGGAATTGATGCACTTCTTGTTTGCAGTTCGTGATCGATTTATAAAGTTTCACTATTCGATTCTGTTTTAGGTTCTTCTTGGAGAGATTTACAGAGAAAACAGCGTAGCCAGAGTTATCGTAAAGGAATTAAAAGCCAGTGCTAATCCGAAAGAGCAGGAACAATTTATAAAAAATGCAGAGCCCTACAGGTGAGTTTTGACTGAATAGTTCATGACATGTTTTTTTTTTAAAATGAGACTAATTTGAAGTGCATGCGCGTCACTTTAATCTACTCTAAAATAGTTGAAACAATCCTTATAGCAATGCTTTTGCCGTGGTTTTAAAATAATTTTCAAGTCGTTTAATTTACCTTTTTGTATTGTTTTTGTAGCTTTCTTCATCATCCTAACATTGTACAGTGTCTCGGGCAGTGTGTGGAAACCATGCCCTATCTTGTGGTGTTTGAATTATGTGACTTGGTAAGTCAGGTTGCTTTATTATTTATTATGATTATTATTATTAATGCTTTATTTAGTGGTCTTTAAATTTTTTTTTTCTATTTGTTCAGTGTTATTAGTGACTCAAGGACCGCAAATGGTTTGCCTTTATTTAACTTAACTGTAATTTCCATCACCTAGTGTAACAAAAAGTGATATATTTGTTTCCTCAGGTTAAGACTTTGTTTTGGTACCATATAAATTGTAAAAAAAATAACAACATTATTTAGTGGGAAAAATGTATAAAAATACTTGTGCCAAGTTAAAAAAATGTGCCAGGCCTTTGATTGGGCACAAGGAAAAATTTCAATTGGGAGAAATATGATGGGGTAATTTTATAACTTTAATCTATTAAACCAGTTACAAACTGAGCTACTATGTTGAAATTGTTGCTTCAAATTAGTCCATCTTATAATGGGGACATGTAATATACTCTAGTTTATATAAAATTACTTTTTATAAAATGGGGTGATCTGTCTAATTTTGTGAAAATTTTCTTTATGATGCAGTCTACGTTTAAAAAAAAAAAAAAAAAAAAAATATTGAGAATATTACCGTATTTGCTCGATTATAAGACGAGGTTTTTTTCAGAACCTTTATAATTGAATCATGAAGTCTTATAATTGAGGTCGTTTTATAATCTGACCTCATCCTCCGCTGCCCCGCTAGCCACCAGGGAGAATCAGGCTGCTGGGGGATGTCTGCACGATACGTGCAGACATCCTCTATGCTGCCCGACACGGCAGTCTATTATGACGGACCAGCTGTACGTATCGTGCAGACATCCCCCGGCTGTCAACAGGGGGAGGGAGGGGGGCAGAGCAACAGGGGGAGGGAGGGGGCAGAGCAACAGGGGGAGGGAGGGGGGCAGAGCAACAGGGGGAGGGAGGGGGGCAGAGCAACAGGGGGAGGGAGGGGGGCAGAGCAACAAGGGGAGGGAGTGGGAAGAGACAGAGCAACAAGGGGAGGGAGTGGGAAGAGACAGAGCAACAAGGGGAGGGAGGGGGGCAGAGCAACAAGGGGAGGGAGGGGGGCAGAGCAACAAGGGGAGGGAGGGGGGCAGAGACAGAGCAACAAGGGGAGGGAGGGGGGAAGAGACAGAGCAACAAGGGGAGGGAGGGGGGCACAGAGGCGAGGGGGGAGTCAAAGGGAGGGGGAGAAAGAGACAACACTAAGGGGGGGGGGGGGAGAGAGACAAAGCTGGGGGCAGGGGAAAGAGAGAGGCAGCATTGGCACATAAAAGGAAATAAAAACAAGAAATGCATTTTTTGATATAATTTTTTATTAAAAAAGAAATTTACATGTGAATATATACAAGTTGAACTTTTTTCCTATAGGGTAGTCTTATACTCAGGCTTTTAATTTTTTTCCTAAAGGAATATCCAAAGTTTGGGGGGTCGTCTTATAATCGAGCAAATACGGTATAATATATTGTAGAGCGACACTTGTTTTCAAAGGGGATCAATAGACCAGGTCTCCTCTGTTGACTCCCTTTGAAAACACCACCTGCGTGAAGACCTTGATCAGACCAGCGGGGATGAGCTTCTGCTCTGATTGGCTCTGCACATGCCAGCCCCCTGACTGGCTCTCCATTCTGAGACATTTACTTCCTTCAAGGAACTGAAACAACCAGACTTGCTCCTAACCTTGACTCCCCAAGTTAAGAAATATTTGTCAAGCCCTAATCTATATATTGTGTTGGCAGAACTGAAAGCAAATGAATACATGTAGAGAAATTGTGTTTTTAGTGTGCGAGTGGTATTTCTTAGGATTATGGCATGCAAAGGAACTACTTTAAAAGAGAAATGTGTAATTTGCATATGAGACCACAAGGTGATGTCATGTAGAGGAACGCCGCTGAAGACCTTTATGCATTTACTTGCGTCATTTTTGATTATTTTTTAGTCTACATGTACAGCATTAATTGACTGATTACCTTTCTATGTAGCTTTGGAATTTCAGTGGATTTATGAAAGAATCCCAATATTACATCAGTATCTATTCTGGTGCACAGAACTATTTCAAAAAGGCACATTATCCGCCCACTCCATGCAAATCATCTGCACCCTGTTCATTTATTTGTGCTTCTTCATTAGATGACTCATGAGCAGCAGGCCTGTTCCTTTAATGATGTGTGCTATTTTAGTATGGTATATATGCAAACCCATAGAAATCTTTGTGTAATGCAGACTTTGACCCAAGTGAGTTTGAGGTCCAGTGGGCCATGTAATTAAAGTTACATTACAGTCACTGATCTGCAAAGCGTGGTGAAATTGGCCTTGTGTGTGAACCATATGTGTAGTTTATCTAGCACATGACCTTTCTGCAAACCATATATGTGCATGGTTAGAAATGTTTAGAAAAATTTGCCAACACCATAGAATTAGCCATGAAATGCAGTATGCATGGAATGTCTAATAAGCACACATCTTTCTCTATACCCCTCCTTTCTGTACACTATGAACAAGGTAATGGCTGTTTGTTCGAAGGGACTAGATCAGTGCATCCCTCCAGCTGCTAGTGGCCTAGACTTCCCCTTCATAACGTGGTTTTGGCCAAATGGGAGTATGAGAGATGTAGACCTCAAACAGCTGGGGCCGCAGTTTGACACCTCTGGTCTAGATAATTGTGAAGTCTCTTAAGGAGCAATAAAGATTTCTGAATATTGGAACTTCATGCAACTTATGTTATTTTACCTCTTGCATTCAAGCCATTTACATTTTGTATGATTTAAATGATTGATTTTACTACCGAGATATCTTCTCTGATAAATTGAAGTGAGTGAATTTGTTAAATTGCACAGTCCCCCATACAATACGTAGGTGATGTGGTACATAGAGACCATCGTTTATTGAACATTGATTTTCATTGTGCATTTTCGCTAACCTTCACTGGCCGGATGTGACCTCTACTCAGGCATGTAGTATGTTATGTCTCTCCTTTCAGTTGAGCAAACTACTACTTGTGTTTGTACTGTACAGTCTCATAGAGAGAGCTGGGTTCTATTGTTTTTCAAGCCAAGGAGGTTAATCAGATTTGATGTAGTTTAGGGTGTTTACCTGCTTGTGTCATTGTTAGTGAAACTCTTTTTTTTCTTTGCAGCCTTCTGTTTAATCTCACCTGTTTTTAAAAGGTGTAGCTAAACATATGTTTTTGAGGCGGGGACAGTGGGTTTGCTTTGTTTAGGAAATGGGTTCTTCCAAAAAGGTTTACAGTAGGAGTTGATTGTTTATTTCCATCCATAATTTCTAAATGTCTTGACAAATACCCATGGAGTAATGACAATCTATTCTCAGGTCATTCATTTTATTCAGTGTTTGAATGTTTCTGTGTATACGGATGCATATAAATATATAATATGTTTGTGTATATGTCAGGGCGTGACCAATATTTCTAGATATTAGGAGCCAAATAAACCAATTCATGACCCACGCTAGTTATTTTAGGAGTCAAGGAAATACTACTTCCATGGCGTTTTGTGCAGCACAATCAATATAGTTTGGAGTCAGCGGTAATCTGTTTTGGAGCTCCTTATGATTGTCATGGCATTATTTATACTAGAACATCCAACTGGGGCCCTTTTTGTTGTTTCTGGACTACAAGTTCCATAATTACCCACTAGCTGTTTTGCTGAATGGCAAAGTCTAATGGTAGTTATAGTAGGGACCGCAATTTAAGGGACACTACCCCTTACATAAAATGCAATTAGATTACCTGTGCATTTAAAACAAAGACATGAATAAGACATATGCCACTGTTTTTTTTCTGTTTGAATTAATTGCATATAAAAATAAAATTAGGTGTTTATCTCCAGCATCCATTTTGAGAATTTTACCCATGATGCAACATTCTCCAAAATCTTCCAGCAAGTCTCACTTTACAACTGTGGCCAGCGCTTGCATGATGATGTCATAAGATACACCACTGCTCTCATGCTGGCTCCTGTGTATCATAGTGGGCAGGACCAGGTGGCTGTGCACAAATTTTTTTTTTACCTGCCTTCCAACACGGAGTTGAGATTAACCTGATCAAACAGGATCATAACTCCGCCCCTTGTGATGTAATGGTTATATTACCCTCCCATTCAATGCAAGTCTATGGTCATAATTCTGACTAACAGACTGCATTCTGTGTCCCCAGCCCCAAAGTGAGATATTAGTGCTGTAAAGTCACTGGGGGGGTGGCACCCAAAAACACTATATTTCACAAAATGGAGGCCCACAGTCACACTTGTTTAGGAAAATATTTCATAAAATAAACTCGCATAAGAAAAACAAAAAACATATCTGAAATCAACAATGCAAAATAAGAAAAATAAACCCTTTTCATTTTTTGGTGGGAGTGTCCATTTAAACACATGTTCACTAGACAACAATATTGTTTTGCAACGGCAATTGCATGGCAATTTCTCTCCTTTTGAATGGGAGGTGATTTGGTTCTGGCTTCCTTACAATAGGAAGTGATAAGGAGATGGTTGACTATGCAGGTGTTGCAGTAGAGCTTTTAGTAGATACCTGTACTTAAATGCCCCATTATTAAATCTGTCACCTATGCAGCTTTAAGTGTGGTTGTCATTCTTCCAAGTTCTGCAGACCAATAAACCGTCATAAATTAACCTATATTTAAATGCACTTATTTGAATTCCATGTATGTTCGTTAGAGCTGCCTCCTTAATTAGCCCAGTAATTGCTTGATTAATTCCTCTTTAGTCGTCTGCTCAGTACATGGGTGGCTTCCAAAAAACAATTATACATGCTAAGCCACATAGCTTCTCGGTTAGATAGAGCTGAACTATCGCACAGTGTAAAATATCTCCTCAAACTGGAAGGATCTGTGGGTTAATGATCATATTGACAGTGACAATATGACACTGACTCAGTGGCAGTAATTTGCTTACTTCTAACTTTTCCCAGCTCACATTTCACTAGTGCACACTAATATACTGACACTTATTACGGATGGGCCTATACTGCCACCTAGCTACGGAGAGAAAACATGTAACACGGTTACTATGCTGATAAGAGGGTAAATGGTAACGTTTGTTATGTCAGAGAAAATAAATCTGTCAAAATAAGTTACACACTGCTTTTCAGTGCACTATGCAGATTAAGTTTCCTTTCTAATGGTCTCCTTTTTTATTATAAATTTATCAAAACATACAAAATATAAAAACAAACCTATTAAAGACATAAAGTTTACAAATAAAACGACAAAAAAAAAAAAAAGGATGTGGTTGGTGCCATGGTGAGCACTGGTAGATCAGTTGGCGATTGTGCTCAAAAGAATGTAGCTGCTTAATAACCCAGTTTTTTATTTTGGGATTGATAAGGATTGAAGATAAAATATTGGGATTTATCAAAAATGATCTATACATTGTCTTAAAAAAAAATGGATACATTTAAGAAAAATATGTGCAAATTTTTTTTTTTGTAGTGTCTGTGACATGACTTTGGTGGCTTGATTTTTATTATTAATGGCATATGAATCCAGGAAGATAATGGCATGAACAATAGACACCCGAAACACATTTGTGAAACATTGTTCTCTAAATGTATGCATTTATTTATGTTTATTGCCGCATATAGATCATTTTGTAAAAAAAAAAAAAAAAAAATGAATTGTGCCTTTTAAGAAATGTGGTTTATGTAGAATTCTGGCCTACAAAAACTCAGATCAACTGATCATTTTCATTTGATATCACTATGACTTCAAAGGACCTTTCTGCTATATGGGAAATGGATAAAAAAATTAGTTGGTTCAGATTTTTCTCATAAAGGATAAGTTGAAAGTGCCAAGTTGTCATTGCTTCAAATCTATGTAACACCTGCTTCTCCCGGCGCTGCTTCTAAATCCTGATTATCATGAAATGTGTAAGATGATTCTGTTAACGTGATGTAACAGTCATGTTCTGATTGAATTCTCTGGATCTTTCGATTTGGGGATTGATGGACAGTGAGTGGATGTGGCTGTGTTCTGTCTCTAGCATGTTTAACATGTCATGATTACATTCAGTTGTGTTTCTTTACTTCCATGGGATCAGTGCAGTCTTGTTATCTATTATGTTGTGGAAGGATTATATATGTATTACCTCCTCTCAGTGTAGCACAATTTGTGTTGTGAAAGGGCCTAATATTACAATGCTTCTACCCCGCGTCTAGGACAGTCCTTCGCGGCTGTTTCACCGCTGACCGTTCAGTGCGGCAGTTTGAGCGCTGAACTGTCAGCAGGGAAATGCAACGCGGCCATTTAACCGCAGCAATCATTTTGTATGCTCTACATGTACAGTAAAAACAATGTTTAGGTGATACAGTACCTATAGTATTTTTGTAAGGCGTTTTAACTGTCGTCCATAATCACCTGCAATCCTATACACTTTAATGATGCACTCCTTCCAGCATGGGTAAATTAGGGGTTGTAAAATGGAATACCCTGTAATTTGGATGCTATTATTTAGCAATCAAGGGCAGGTTCCTGGACTTGTATATCTGATAGAGATGTTTAAAGGGCTGCAAGTATCACGTCTGCTGACCAAAGCAGTGTTTGGTGTTGTGTATATGAGGAGAAAATGCCCAATACCCCATGTCACAGCTTTATGCCACATTATACCTAATAAGAATTTAAAAAATAGTAATAAAAAAGAGGCAGCTCAATAGTTCCATTACCAGCAGACTGCAAAATGTGAAACAAATGAGCAGAGGTCCAGATTGCCCATAAAAGGTAACGCCCCCTACATGTTCTGCACAAATTCCTATTTGAGACATGAAACTTGATGAGTTGAAGACTTATTAAGCTGTACAACTTTACTAATAATAACCTTGTTGACTGATTAGATTTAAGTAATGTATTTAGTTGCTGCTTTTTAAGCATCTCTGAAGTGGAATCAACAGATGAACAAGCTGATGATGGGCTTCTTCTTTTTCGCAGGGTGACCTGAAGACCTATTTAAGTAACGAGAGAGAAAAACTCAACGGAGACACTGAAATTATGCTAATTCAACGAATGGCTTGTGAAATCGCAGCCGGGCTAGCTATAATGCACAAGCACAATTTTGTCCACAGGTATGTGTACCAAACACTCTGAACGACAATAAAGCTAAATACACACACACATGTATATATAAAAGATTGTTTTATTCTTTAACTGTTGTTTCAGTTTAAAACACTGATTTTTATTGTAAATTTTTTATCTTTTTATACATTTTCCTGCACATTTTATTTTCATTCATTCATTCCTTCTTTTTTTTTTTTATTGGTCTTTTGGAAAGCATTGTCTTTTTTTTATAGTATATACCTATGTGCCCTAAGGATTTCACACTATAGCTTGCTTTTTTTTAAACTTGCTTAAAGGTTGCAGCAAAGTTGCTGAGAATGGCAGCCTTCAATACGATCTATTACATCACTTTGTCTGGTATGAATTATTTAAGTATCTTGCCTGTCATTTGGCAACAGCACCCAATCTTTGGTCAGAGAAAGCGCTTGTTGCCATTTTTTATTTTTATTTTTTTTACAAATAGTGTACATATGATACTGGGTTTCAAGTGGAGTCCCTGACCTTTTGCTACATGAGGTCTGCGAAGTACAGCATGCTGTCTAGACCATGCATATGGTATCTGCTGGTGCGCGCAACTGGGTTTCATGTAGAACTGGCCCATCCAATGTGCTTTTGATCTAAGTTTTTTAGTCCAGTGGTGTCATCATTGCAAAGAGCTGCCAGGCTCACTGTGTACAAAGAGGGATTGGAAAATTCTGGCACAAACCTGCACCTGAGAACCAATTACCAATCTGTGGACAAAGGTGGCAATAAAGTGAAATCTTTGCGTTTTGGATTCCAATACTGTTGAATGGGTTAGGTAGCACAGGGTTGTAGTCACTGGATTATATTCAGCAAAGTCTATGTCATCAGCAAAAAGACATATGTTAGTATCAGTCGGGGGTACCCCAGGGATCTGTACTTGGAGCCAGAAGGGTTTCATAAGATATGTCTTTTTGCTGATTACATAGATTTGTCCCAGGGTTCCTGGAGGAATAAGCCAAATGGCGAATTATATGGGTAAACTAGAAAAATGTAGCAACTGGCATTTAAGGTGGAAAAATGCAAGATAAATGGGAGTAAAAATCCAAGGGCAGAGAATGGAATATGTGATACAGTCCTAACCAACATGTGAGGAAAAGGATGTAGGGGTAATAATTGCATTTCTGACAGTGTCCCTAGAATAAATGTGCCTCATTGCTGTATAATCTCAAAGTCCTAATAATTCCGCTGATCAGCACGTTGTTTAGTAGCTAGTACAAGAATTTGGCAAAGCCGGTCCTTCGGTGCAGTAACAAGACAGGAGCTGGATGAAGTCTTGATTATTTGGCAGGGTTTGAAGATACCCGTCTATCATTGACTGCATAGTGTTCTAAATTTGATTGGGGATATGCAGATCCAGTCTAAAGATCCTTTCCAGTGTGATAGTTTGTTACCATTTACTTTCATGGTTTAAATGATTCAGTGAAATGGTTAGGAAAGACTAGTTTAAAATTAACTTTTTTTTCTTCTTCTTTTCAAGGTTGCCTGATTTTTAAATGTTAAACACAGAGTAAAGATTGCTTCATGTGATTAATCCCAGTCTGCTCTTCATAATCACACCTACCCCATCTACCTTTTTGTAGTTTAACATGTTAGTTTGTTATGGTTTAGAATTATTAGTTATCCTTGTTTATTGGATACAAAAAAATCTATTGTTTTTTCCTAAAGTGAGAGGTAATTTCATTTTTATGCAATGATATAATTTCAAACAAATGCTTTATTATAGTTTGCAGATACCGTAACTTATAGTTTTCAGAATAATTTTTTTTTTTTTTTTTTTTTCATCTTAAACCTTTTTTGTCCAAACAAATTATATTTCTAAATCTCCAGCAGACATTGCATGTCTGAGAAGGCTGCTACAGAGTGTTAAGTTAACTCGCTAGGGAGATGGGAGGGGAAACACTGACATGACAGTACCAGGCAAACCAGATGGAGGAGTATCCTCTTCCTCTGCAGTTTGTAAGGCATTGTTCAGGGGGCAGACAGGCACAGGGAGCCTGTGTCTCAGCCAATCTTGCTGCCGATGGTCAAGGCACTGGGCTTTGGCAGAGATCCAAGGGAACCAGAAGTCAAAATTGGTAACTGCAGTATAGTTCCTCCCTAACATTTTTAGTCACATTTTCGTCAGTTGATGCAGTGGATCTTAGTCCTAGTTTTAGTCTTATTAACTTATTTTTTAATTGAGTTACTGTTTAGTTTTAGTCACTGAAAACATGCAGTCGATGAAAGATATGATGAAAATGTTAAGTCGACGAAATTAACAGTGATGCCAGCATAGAAATGTACTGATCACATACGTGCTTCCGCCTTTTGTGTCGTTACTAGGACATTATTGGGCCAGTCCATTATTGGTAATCAAGTGTTCCCCTCAGATCACAAAGATCTGCCATCCAGTGCATTACTATCATGTGTAGTATGATCTTGGTCTGTTAGGCAACATTCAAACTTTCATTGTTCTCCAACCCTGGAAGATGTTTGCTTCTGGCAACAATATCCTGGTGCTGTCTGAGTGTGAGGCGAATCTCCAGCATCAGTGATTTTGTTGTTGGTGGTAAACTTAAGCTACTAAGTCACTTCCTTGGACTACTTCTTTGTTCATCTTTTCTATTGTTTATATGGCTGTTAAAATTATATATTGTTGGAAGTTCTTTCATCCCAGGGCTTGATGTATTATGGGAGTGTGTGTGTATGTAACTGGCTGTGTGTGTATGTAACTGGCTGTGTGTGTATGTTACTGGTTGTGTGTGTGTGTGTGTTACTGGCTGTGTGTGTGTGTATATGTATATGTATGTTACTGGCTGTGTGTGTGTGTATATGTATGTAACTGGCTGTGTGTGTGTGTGTATATGTATGTAACTGGCTGTGTGTGTGTGTATATGTATGTAACTGGCTGTGTGTGTGTGTATATGTATGTAACTGGCTGTGTGTGTGTGTATATGTATGTAACTGGCTGTGTGTGTGTGTGTATATGTATGTAACTGGTTGTGTGTGTGTGTGCATGTATGTAACTGGTTGTGTGTGTGTGTGCATGTATGTAACTGGTTGTGTGTGTGTGTGCATGTATGTAACTGGTTGTGTGTGTGTGTGCATGTATGTAACTGGTTGTGTGTGTGTGTGCATGTATGTAACTGGTTGTGTGTGTGTGTGCATGTATGTAACTGGTTGTGTGTGTGTGTGCATGTATGTAACTGGTTGTGTGTGTGCATGTATGTAACTGGCTGTGTGTGTGTGCATGTATGTAACTGGCTGTGTGTGTGTGCATGTATGTAACTGGCTGTGTGTGTGTGCATGTATGTAACTGGCTGTGTGTGCATGTATGTAACTGGCTGTGTGTGCATGTATGTAACTGGCTGTGTGTGCATGTATGTAACTGGCTGTGTGTGTGTGCATGTATGTAACTGGCTGTGTGTGTGTGCATGTATGTAACTGGCTGTGTGTGTGTGCATGTATGTAACTGGCTGTGTGTGTGTGCATGTATGTAACTGGCTGTGTGTGTGTGCATGTATGTAACTGGCTGTGTGTGTGTGCATGTATGTAACTGGCTGTGTGTGTGTGCATGTATGTAACTGGCTGTGTGTGTGTGCATGTATGTCACTGGCTGTGTGTGTGTGTGCATGTATGTAACTGGCTGTGTGTGTGTGTGTGCATGTATGTCACTGGCTGTGTGTGTGTGTGTGCATGTATGTCACTGGCTGTGTGTGAGTGTGTGCATGTATGTCACTGGCTGTGTGTGAGTGTGTGTGTGTGTGTGTGTGTGTATGTCACTGGCTGTATGTATGTATGTATGTCACTGGCTGTGTGTATGTATGTATGTCACTGGCTGTGTGTATGTATGTATGTCACTGGCTGTGTGTATGTATGTATGTCACTGGCTGTGTGTATGTATGTATGTATGTATGTCACTGGCTGTGTGTATGTATGTATGTATGTCACTGGCTGTGTGTATGTATGTCACTTGCTGTGTGTATGTATGTCACTGGCTGTGTGTATGTATGTATGTATGTCACTGGCTGTGTGTATGTATGTATGTATGTCACTGGCTGTGTGTATGTATGTCACTGGCTGTGTGTGTATGTATGTCACTGGCTGTGTGTGTGTGTGTGTGTATGTATGTCACTGGCTGTGTGTGTGTGTGTGTGTATGTATGTCACTGGCTGTGTGTGTGTGTGTGTGTGTGTGTGTATGTATGTCACTGGCTGTGTGTGTGTGTGTGTGTGTGTGTATGTATGTCACTGGCTGTGTGTGTGTGTATGTATGTATGTCACTGGCTGTGTGTGTGTGTGTGTGTGTGTGTATGTATGTCACTGGCTGTGTGTGTGTGTATGTATGTATGTCACTGGCTGTGTGTGTGTGTATGTATGTATGTCACTGGCTTTGTGTGTGTATGTATGTATGTCACTGGCTGTGTGTATGTATGTATGTCACTGGCTGTGTGTGTGTATGTATGTCACTGGCTGTGTGTGTGTGTATGTATGTCACTGGCTGTGTGTGTGTGTATGTATGTATGTCACTGGCTGTGTGTGTGTGTATGTATGTATGTCACTGGCTGTGTGTGTGTGTATGTATGTATGTCACTGGCTGTGTGTATGTATGTATGTCACTGGCTGTGTGTGTGTATGTATGTCACTGGCTGTGTGTGTGTATGTATGTCACTGGCTGTGTGTGTGTGTATGTATGTCACTGGCTGTGTGTGTGTGTGTATGTATGTCACTGGCTGTGTGTGTGTGTATGTATGTCACTGGCTGTGTGTGTGTGTATGTATGTCACTGGCTGTGTGTGTGTGTATGTATGTCACTGGCTGTGTGTGTGTGTATGTATGTCACTGGCTGTGTGTGTGTGTATGTATGTCACTGGCTGTGTGTGTGTGTATGTATGTCACTGGCTGTGTGTGTGTATGTATGTCACTGGCTGTGTGTGTGTATGTATGTCACTGGCTGTGTGTGTATGTATGTCACTGGCTGTGTGTGTATGTATGTCACTGGCTGTGTGTGTGTATGTATGTCACTGGCTGTGTGTGTGTATGTATGTATGTCACTGGCTGTGTGTGTGTATGTATGTATGTCACTGGCTGTGTGTGTGTATGTATGTCACTGGCTGTGTGTGTGTATGTATGTATGTCGCTGTGTGTGTGTATGTATGTATGTCACTGGCTGTGTGTGTGTATGTATGTATGTCACTGGCTGTGTGTGTGTATGTATGTATGTCACTGGCTGTGTGTGTGTATGTATGTATGTCACTGGCTGTGTGTGTGTATGTATGTATGTCACTGGCTGTGTGTGTGTATGTATGTATGTCACTGGCTGTGTGTGTGTATGTATGTATGTCACTGGCTGTGTGTGTGTATGTATGTATGTCACTGGCTGTGTGTGTGTATGTATGTATGTCACTGGCTGTGTGTGTGTGTATGTATGTCACTGGCTGTGTGTGTGTGTGTGTATGTATGTCACTGGCTGTGTGTGTGTGTGTGTGTATGTATGTCACTGGCTGTGTGTGTGTGTGTATGTATGTCACTGGCTGTGTGTGTGTATGTATGTCACTGGCTGTGTGTGTGTGTGTGTGTGTGTGTGTGTGTGTGTATGTATGTATGTCACTGGCTGTGTGTGTGTGTGTGTGTGTATGTATGTCACTGGCTGTGTGTGTGTGTGTGTGTGTATGTATGTCACTGGCTGTGTGTGTGTGTGTGTGTGTATGTATGTCACTGGCTGTGTGTGTGTGTGTGTGTATGTATGTCACTGGCTGTGTGTGTGTGTGTGTGTATGTATGTCACTGGCTGTGTGTGTGTGTGTGTGTATGTATGTATGTCACTGGCTGTGTGTGTGTGTGTGTGTATGTATGTCACTGGCTGTGTGTGTGTGTGTGTGTATGTATGTCACTGGCTGTGTGTGTGTGTGTGTGTGTGTGTGTGTATGTATGTCACTGGCTGTGTGTGTGTGTGTGTGTGTGTGTGTGTGTGTGTGTGTATGTATGTCACTGGCTGTGTGTGTGTGTGTGTGTGTGTGTGTGTATGTATGTCACTGGCTGTGTGTGTGTGTGTGTGTGTGTGTATGTATGTCACTGGCTGTGTGTGTGTGTGTGTGTGTGTGTATGTATGTCACTGGCTGTGTGTGTGTGTGTGTGTGTGTATGTATGTCACTGGCTGTGTGTGTGTGTGTGTGTGTATGTATGTCACTGGCTGTGTGTGTGTGTGTGTGTGTATGTATGTCACTGGCTGTGTGTGTGTGTGTGTGTGTATGTATGTCACTGGCTGTGTGTGTGTGTGTGTGTGTGTATGTATGTCACTGGCTGTGTGTGTGTGTGTATGTATGTCACTGGCTGTGTGTGTGTGTGTGTGTATGTATGTCACTGGCTGTGTGTGTGTGTGTGTATGTATGTCACTGGCTGTGTGTGTGTATGTATGTCACTGGCTGTGTGTGTGTGTGTGTGTGTGTGTATGTATGTCACTGGCTGTGTGTGTGTGTGTATGTATGTCACTGGCTGTGTGTGTGTATGTATGTCACTGGCTGTGTGTGTGTGTGTATGTATGTATGTATGTCACTGGCTGTGTGTGTGTGTGTGTGTATGTATGTCACTGGCTGTGTGTGTGTGTGTGTGTGTATGTATGTCACTGGCTGTGTGTGTGTGTGTGTGTGTGTGTATGTATGTCACTGGCTGTGTGTGTGTGTGTGTGTGTGTGTATGTCACTGGCTGTGTGTGTGTGTGTGTGTATGTATGTCACTGGCTGTGTGTGTGTGTGTGTATGTATGTCACTGGCTGTGTGTGTGTGTGTGTATGTATGTCACTGGCTGTGTGTGTGTGTGTGTGTGTATGTATGTCACTGGCTGTGTGTGTGTGTGTGTGTGTGTATGTATGTCACTGGCTGTGTGTGTGTGTGTGTGTGTGTATGTATGTCACTGGCTGTGTGTGTGTGTGTGTGTATGTATGTCACTGGCTGTGTGTGTGTGTGTGTGTATGTATGTCACTGGCTGTGTGTGTGTGTGTGTGTGTGTGTGTGTGTGTGTGTGTGTATGTATGTCACTGGCTGTGTGTGTGTGTGTGTGTGTGTGTATGTATGTCACTGGCTGTGTGTGTGTGTGTGTATGTATGTCACTGGCTGTGTGTGTGTGTGTGTATGTATGTCACTGGCTGTGTGTGTGTGTGTGTATGTATGTCACTGGCTGTGTGTGTGTGTGTGTATGTATGTCACTGGCTGTGTGTGTGTGTGTGTATGTATGTCACTGGCTGTGTGTGTGTGTGTGTGTATGTATGTCACTGGCTGTGTGTGTGTGTGTGTATGTATGTCACTGGCTGTGTGTGTGTGTGTGTGTATGTATGTCACTGGCTGTGTGTGTGTGTGTGTGTGTGTCACTGGCTGTGTGTGTGTGTGTGTGTGTGTGTGTATGTATGTCACTGGCTGTGTGCGTGATTGTGAACGTATGCTTTCGTGATGTGCCATTGCCTGGCTCCTCAAACTAAGTTAATTTTGTCAAGCCCTGTATTGATGCTTATGTAGGGGGGAGGAGGACAAAGACGTGGCAGATTTATTTCCGGGATAATTCACAAGGGTGTGCTCTGTCGAGGGGCACACCGTACACACAAAAACTGCAGCTTTTGCACTGCGATCTTCGGCTTGGTTACAAAGTCTAATGCTTTTGTAGATTACAAAATGTGTTCTGCTCTCTAGCAGGGTGGATTTAAATCACTTTTTTTCATTTTTAAATCTAAAGATTAATTCATGCTGTTATAACCTTTAATATTTGAAACCAGATGAAAATTTCATCTTTAAAATAACCTGTCTGATTAGTAAAACGGCTTATATCAGAACCGATTAGAGTTTAAAAGTTTAATCACGCATATTTGGAGAACCCACGAAATAGTTTTATTTACCTAATAACATTATATAACATACATATTCTTGTATTTGAAGTGGTAATTCGCCCTTTGTATATCGTTTTTCAGAACAATGGGATAAAGGAATGTTCCTGATACCATTATTACAGTGAAAAAGTGCATGTTATCTCAGCTTGGATAACTTGGATTCAATGAATTACTTTTTTTTCTCTCGTAAAGCATTTAACAGGTTAATTTTGAATTACGAATGGTTTCTTGTTTCTGGAAATAAATAGTAGAGATGGTTTCACTCTTAAAATAATTATGACTTTTCCACATGTATTTTTGTGTTTGCATTTCTCTTTCTCTCTCTCTTTCTCTCTCTCTCTTTCTCTCTCTTTCTCTCTCTTTCTCTCTCTTTCTCTCTCTTTCTCTCTCTTTCTCTCTCTTTCTCTCTCTTTCTCTCTCTCTCTCTCTCTCTCTCTCTCTCTCAAGCATTTGGGGGGTAATGATATAGGGTTTTTTTTTGTTTTTTTCTCGAGGAGGGGGAGGGTAAATAAGGGATAGAAAGTAGGCTGCATGGAAATAGAGTAGGAACTATAGCTTGTTATCTCTGACGGGTACCAGCAGGGACACTGTGGGATGGTGTCTTTTCTTTTTCTAAGTAAGATTCGGTAAGGAATCTAGTTACTTAGTAGGGATGTGGAAACATTCCTTAATGGGGAGGGTATATGTTAGTTGCACTGAATTATGTCTGTTTAATGGAAGGGTGCTGATAGTTCCCGGTGATCTGGCAAGAGCCTGGTGCAGTGAACAGGAATCATGGTTCTATGCTTAGAATATTATCAATAAATGCACAGGGAATTAACTCCCCGCAATAAAGATATACGGTTTTGGAATTATTGAGGAAAGAAAGAATTCAAGTTTGCGGGTTGCAAGAAACCCATTGGAAGGAGGGACAGGAGGTAAGGTTTCGGAACAAGCATTTCCCAAATATATATACCGCATCACTAGAAAAAAAAATAAAAAAGAGGGGTGGCAATCCTTTTCGCAGAAGATCTGTCTGTTCAGATCATACATATGGAAATAGAACCGGAAGGGAGATACCTTATTCTTGTTTGCAAAATAAATAATAAGACCTATACGATCACAAATTTATATGCACCCAATCAGTCCCCTATAAGGTTTCTGACAAAGGTATTAGCAAGAGTTGACAGAATTAGGCAAGGAATTAATATTGTCATGGGAGATTTCAGCTGTGTAATGGACACCATGATGGACAGGAAGACTATGAAGGTGGCGAGCCAGAAAAGAGTATACGGAGCAACGCGAAAAGATTAAGAGAACTGATTAGGAACTCCGATTTGATAGATCTATGGAGAGTCTTTCATCCTAGTGAAAGGGATTACACCTGTTTCTCTAAATCACATATTGCATACTCAAGGATTGAGTTAATTTTGGGGGGACTAGGATTGACTAAAACGCTAGGTAAGATAAAGATCCTGACTATTGCATGGTCCGATCACTGTCCAATCCTATTAGAATTGAAGGACCCAAAAAAATGACAGATCTCAATGGAGGCTCAATGACCAACTATTAAACAATAAGGATAATTTAGCGCACCTAGCTAAAATTACTGACCTCTTTTTTGAGGAAAATAGAGATCGAGAGGTGAACGCACCAATTACTTGGTGTGCGTATAAAAGTGTTATTCGAGGTCACCTCATAAAACTAGGTGTACAGGAGAAAAGAAGGAGGGGACTCACTCTATCGGAGCTCTACATTAAGTTGGATCAGTTAAGATCTAAGAATATAACAGCCCCTACACGACCAATGGCTAATGAAATAAACCAAGTGGAGAAAAGCATTAACAACTTACTACTGGAAAATGCAAATAAAGCACTTGAGTATGTTAAGAGGAAATGGTATTACCAGGGTAATAAAGCGAACAAATGGATGACCAGTAGATTAAAAGGGGCAAGAAGTAAAAAAGTCATCAGTAGAATTAAAGATGGACAGGATTGGGCCATGATTCCATATAAGATAGGCGATGTTTTTAAAACTTTTAATAAACATTTGTATAATTTACCATCGAATAACCCACACGGGTATGCCGAGGAATATCTAGCAGGATTGGAGATCCCTAGAGTAAAGGGAGAACAATTGGTAGATCTGAATAAACCCTTTACTGAAACTGAATTACAGAGTGCGATTGACGGGCTAAAGATAGGTAAGGCCCCGGGCCCAGATGAGTTTAGTAGTAAATTTTATAAAGTAATGATAGGGAATGTTAAGAGGGATCTAATGGGGGTCTATAATACCCTGGGGATTGAAAATAATATACCGTATTTGCTCGATTATAAGACGACCCCCCAAACTTTGGATATTCCTTTAGGAAAAATACTAAAAGCCTGAATATAAGACTACCCTATAGGAAAAAAGTTAAACTTGTATATATTCACATGTAAATTGCTTTTTTAATAAAATATTATATTTAAAAAAATGCATTTCTTGTGTTTATTTCTTTTTATGTGCCAATGCTGCCTCAATCTTTCCCTTGCCCCCAGCTTTGTCTCCCTCCCCACTCACCTGTCTCTTCCCCCCACGTTTCTCTCTGCCCCCCTCCCCCTGTCTCTCTGTTGCCCCCTCCCTCCCCCTGTCTCTCTGTCCCCCTCCCTCCCTCCCTCCCCCTGTCTCTCTGTCCCCCCCCCCCCCTTACCTGTACTTCAATCCCTGGTGGCTAGTGGGGGCAGCCGGGGGATGTCTGCACGATACTTGCAGACATCCTCCATGCTGCCCGACACAGCAGTCTATTATGACGGACAGCTGGTCCGTCATAATAGTCTGCCGTGTCGGGCAGCATGGAGGATATCTGCACGTATAGTGCAGACATCCCCCAGCTGCCCGATTGTCCCTGGTGCCTAGTGGGGCAGCAGAGGAAGTCTGCGCGATGAGCCGGGACTTCTGTGACGAAAGCGGAAGTACCCGGCTTCTTCACAGAAGCCCCGGCGGTCGTGCCGGGCGGAAGCAGGGGAGTCTGCGCTCGTTGCGCAGACATCCCCTGCTGCTAGAGAGGGGGATCCAGGTCCCCTGCAGCTCTGCTGGGGACCTGGATCCATGTCTTATAATCTGACCTCAGTTTGAGGTCAGATTATAAGAGACCTCGATTATAAGACGAGGGGGATTTTTCAGAGCATTTGCTCTGAAAAAAACCTCGTCTTATAATCGAGCAAATACGGTACCAGCAGAAATGCTCCAGGTTCACATTATACCAATATTGAAACAGGGTAAGGATCCCACATTGGTGGGCAACTATCGGACAATATCCTTATTGAATGTCGATACAAAGCTTTACGCATCTATGATTGCGGGTAGAATGAAAGGGATAATAGCCACATTGATGCATAAAGATCAGACGGGATTTGTCCCAGGAAGATTGGACGCAAATAATATTAAAAGACTCCTTGACATACTGGAGGCAGTGGGCAGAAGCGGTGAGCCCCAGCTGACCCTTTTCATTGGACGCCGAGAAGGCGTTTGACAGGGTCGGCTGGGGCTTCCTAAAAGACTCCTTGATGGCATTTGGTTTCAGGGAGGCTATATTGAACAGAATTATGGCTCTATACACAATCCCAGAGGCCAGAGTAGTGGGCAATGGGTTCGGAACTCTCTGGGTATAAACTCAATCTGGAGAAATCAGTGGCGCTACCTAGCAATATTATTGAAAGAGATAGGGCAGTACTGTCAAAAGATTATGGCTTCAAGTGGGCTAACCAATGTATGGATTACCTGGGGGTTAAGATCTCTACGGACCATTGGAAAACAGTGGAGAATAATTTCTTACCACTATTAAAAACTACAAACAAACAATTATTAGAATGGAAACCAAGGGGTTTATCTTGGTGGTGTAGGATCAATATTGTAAAGGCGTATATCCTCCCAAAGTGGTCCTACCTATTTAGGATGATACCCCTAAGTATACCTAAGCAATGGTTGAGTATGATCCAAAGGGCTATAATTAGATTCATATGGCAGGGAAAAAAAGGCCACGTGTGGCATCGGGCCCACTCTCTAGGTCAGCATCCCAGGGAGGATTGGGTATGCCGAATATTGAAACATACTATGAGGCTAGTACGATCGCACATGCAATCGCAACACAGAATATAAAATCTAAATGTGAAGGCTGGTATATAATAGATAAAGACAATGCGGGGACCCAAGATCTAGGGACACTGTTTTGGAGGACTAAGTCAATGGGGGGGGGGGGCGGAATCAACAATGCGGGAATGTGATCCTGAGTCATCTGATCTCCAGTTGGGAGAGGTTAAAAGGGAAAATGGGATTGAAAAATAAAATACTAAAAACCTGTCCCACAGAGTATCTCAATGGGAATATAGCAGACCTTAACTTAACCAACTGGATTAAACATGGATTGGTAAAAATAGATAATTTATACCTACAGGGGAAGTTGAAAGCCTTCCCACAGTTAAGGGAGGAGGTGGGGTTACCAGGGAGTGAAATTTTCAATTACCTCAGAATTAAAGCATATTTGACAACATATGTTCCCCATGCAGTATCAAAAGGAGGGGGGAAACTGGACCTTATACTGGAAATGGATGATACAAAGCATATGATATCTAGATGTAGGGCCCTCTTAGAAGAGATAGGACCGGCAATAAAATATGAAGCAAAAAATAAGTGGCAGAAGGATCTATCAGTAACTATCTCCGATGAGAAATGGACCGGCTCACAGATAATGATGTATAAAACAATACATTGTTTAAATCTGGTAGAGACACACTTTAAAGTTCTTAATCGTTGGTATCTGGTCCCAGCTAGATTGGCAAAAATGTTCCCTAGTAGAACAGATTTATGTTGGAGATGTGGGGTACATCGGGGAGATTACACTCATGTCTGGTGGAATTGCCCACCAATTTATCTTTTCTGGGGAATGATTTGCCAAAAAAATTTATAAATTAGGCATAGGGACCTTTGAGCTCAAACCAGAAATAATGTTGCAACACCTAGATGGTCATAAATGGCCTAAACCAGGCAGGATAACCACTCTACACGTGTTAGCGGCCTCCAAGATAAGTATTGCCAGGAAATGGGGTTCCTCATTAGTTCCAACATGGGAGGAGGTTAGGGAGCAAAGCCTATTCCAACTAAAGATGGAACAAGGAATTCAATACCAAAGGATGGTAGTTCCAAACAAAGCTATCAAATATGAAGATCTAATTAGAGATATAAGTTTAGTATAGGGGGATCTCTGTACATTTTATATTGGAGTAATAGCAGTAGTGGTTGGGCGGTTTCGCCAAGATTGAGGAGGGCTTGCCAGGCTTCAGGGATGTGCAACTTTGATGTTTTCTTTTTTGTTTTGTTTTTTGTCCGTTTTGTGTTGTTGTTGTGTTTGTCTAGGTTTTTCCCTTGGTTTGTGTCTTAACTTAAGGAGAGAATAAGGAACAATCAAGGTATTACTGTATAAAATAGAATAAGATGGGGAGGGAATAACTTCATGAATAAGGTTAAGAGGAATATTGTTGATGATGGAAACACTCTCTTATATATAGATATATATGTGTGTGTATGTATATGTACAACATTGTGTAAAGTAAATAAAGACCTATATTAAACACCTGCACAATACACCAAAAATAAGGTAGTTGAAACTGCCCCCTTTAAGTATATTCATCTGAGCTGGGTTTCGATGTACCAGTTTTATGGGAGACCGTTCACCGGCGCAAATGCTTGCCTCTCTGTGGGCCATTCAGTATAACCTGAATGCTCCCCATTAGTTTATTTAATCCCTTTTGCTTCAGTGGAATGCCTCTCAATTAAACTATACATAAGGTTTGTGCCCTTCTAATGTCAGACCGGAGTTTCTGGTTCTTTCACCCGTACCTTATGCGTCTGTGAGCTCTGGACTGAAATGTTGCCGTTGAGCATGCATAAGGTCACTTGTTTTGGTAAGACATGATTTAAGATGGATTTTCCTGCTTGCTGATTTTAAAAACCTGCTCAACAAATGTTTAAAAGGCTAAATGTCATTGCTGAATGCTCTGATGGAAAGTTGTATGTGCTTTTGGTTTAACATGTCTATATACCCTTGGTTTGTGCAAATAGTTCATTAAATGTGTTTATCTGAGATGCTACCTGTAAAATGTGTATACTGACGTTTTATATCCAATGTGTCCTTGGACATTAGATTTGGTGCCTTTTGTATTCAGTTTATATTTAACTGTTTTACGAGTGCATTTGTCTTTCCTGCTATATAACCGTGTCAATCCTTTACTAATGTTCTTTTATCAAATGTGTTAATTTTTCCCAGCAGCTGTTCGGACCATTTTATACACCACAACCCATCATATTCTTCTCTATTTTATTTTTTTGCAGTGATTTAGCCTTACGAAACTGCTTTGTTATGTCTGATTTAACAGTAAAAATAGGAGACTATGGAATAGGACTAAGTAGGTACAAGGTAAGCTGTGTGTTTAATGCATTGTGCCTGTCCCTTGTACGGCTGTTTATTTGCATTTGTTTGTTCTCTCATTTGATACAATGCAATAATTCCTCCATGTTATGCATAGTACACATGTTATACTGTTCTATCTGGGTGATCAGTTACCTTTTGTATTTGTAGCCCTGGCCTGCTATATACACCAAACACAGAATGAATAGAAAGTAACCAGTGTAAACTCTTATCAATTATCCCCAAAACCTCATAGTAAGGGTCCATCACTCTGCATCAGTATGCTGGAGACAGCTGTACCAATCACTGTAAACAAGATATCTCTGGCCAATACATCCAAGAAAAAAGTTATAAATAATACAGTACTAAACAACTACTGATTGCAAAAAAAAAAATACCAGTCACTAATATGGCACAAAGCCTAATACTTACAATATAAACCATATTTGCTCGAATATAAGACGACCCCCGAAACTTTGGATATTCCTTTAGGAAAAAAAAAAAGCCTGAATATGAGACTACCCTATAGGAAACAAGTTCAACTTGTATATATTCACATGTAAATTGCTTTTTAATATTTAATTTAAAAAAATAGGATATTAAACAAATGCATTTCTTGTTTCTTTTATGTGCCAATGCTGCCTCTCTCTCCCCCAGCGTTGTGTGTGTGTGTGTGTCTCTCTCTCTCTCTCCCCCCCCCCCCCCCCCGTGTTATCGGTCTCTCCCTTCCCCCAAACCTTTCTCTCTCTCTCTCCACCTCATCTCTTCCCCCCTCCCCTTGTCTCTGTCTCTCTCCCCCTCCCCTTGTCTCTCTCCCCCTCCCCTTGTCTCTGTCTCTCTCCCCCCTCCTCTTGTCTCTGTCTCTCTCCCCCCTCCTCTTGTCTCTGTCTCTCTCCCCCCTCCTCTTGTCTCTGTCTCTCCCCCACTCCCCTTCTCTCTGTCTCTCCCTCCCCTTGTCTCTATCTGACCCTCCTCCCTCCCCTTGTCTCTCTCTGCCCTGTCTCTCTCTGCCCTGTCTCTCCCTGGTGGTTAGTGGAGACATCCTCCGCTGCTGCCCGGCACTTCCGCCGGGACTTTTATGATGAAGCCGGCTTCATCATAGAAGTCCCGGCGGAAGTGCCGGGCAGCTGCAAGGGATGCATCCACCGGCTGTTAGCGAGGGGGATCCAGGTCCCCTGCAGCTCTTCGGGGGAACTGGATCCCAGTCTTATAATCTGACCTCGCTTTGAGGTCAGATTATAAAACGACCTCGAATATAAGATTTGCTCTGAAAAAAACCTTGTCTTATATTCGAGCAAATACGGTATTTATCCATGCAGCTTTTATCAAGATTGATTTCATGTCACCGATTTTCACATGTATTTATAAGATGTACAGTTTCACGTAAAGCATGAAACCGGTGGAATTGAGCACGCCAGCTATACTTGCCTATCCTAGTGCTTGTGCAGGTTTAATAATTCCTCACATTGAAAAATGTGGCAACCAGTCTCCTTCAAGCCACACATTGAGCAAGCAAGCATAACTTGCATTACCTCCTGTTTTATGTACACATATATCATGTTACTGTTTTATTAGAGTATCTTGTGCAAATCCGTTTTCTAATTCTATGTTTTATCCTCATACTCGTGGTTCAGGAGGATTACATGGAGACCACTGACGAGAAGCTTATTCCAGTTAGGTGGACTGCTCCTGAACTAGTGACATGCTACCAAGATAGGACCATTGTAGCAGATCAGACTCTGGCTAGTAATATATGGTAAGAAACATACTAGTTGGTATTCTCTCTGGTTTCTTGGATTAATGCCAGTATCGGTCTAAATTATGACCTTACCTGAATATCTTCCTGGACATCTTCATTGTGACGAGGCACGTCTCCATATTCAATGCCTAATGGCTAACCTTTAACTCCCCTGCTCTTGTGAATAGTTACCATGGTGCCCACCCAACCATTGCTGGATGAGAATCAATGAAATTGTATTGCGTAACAGTCGGCTAGCCAAAGTTGTGATTATTAGTGATATCTAATCTTTGAAACCCATCCGTTGATGTCCAGCCAACTATTTGGCTCCTTGGGTATTGTAGTACAGAACAACTGAGGTGTCAAATGTTGGCCATTTATGAGTTATTTTTGAAACTATAAATATGCTGTCCTCCCTTGTTTCCTACTTTGCTGCCTTTTGGGGAGAGGAAGGAGCAGCCTCCGCTTCCCTATATCTCTAATTAAACATGTGGGTGCATAGATGTGTGTTCACCCAGGCACAGATCCATAAGCTTTGATGTAGAACATCAGGTGTGAACTTATCTCCTGCGAGGAATCTTCGCATTGGATATGTGCCGCTGTAATAACAGATCTATCCCCCGGGGTTCATCCTCCACCAATGAATTGTGCACGGAAGTAAAACCTGAAACCTTGGTCCCCTCTTTGTCTACCATAATTTAGAGATTTTATCAGCAAATGTATATATTAAATATTTATACCTGACTTTGAAATTGTCATCCACAAGTTCAATTTAAAAACGTAAAGCTAGTTTTCCAACGTGTGGGTGTATATCAGAGAGATTTACGCTGTGTTAAATAATAATGAAATACTCTAACATGTTGTCTATAAAAATATGTTTTTATTGTTTAGGTCCCTGGGCGTTACTCTTTGGGAACTTTTTGAACATTCTGCCACACCCTACGAAGAGCTGTCAGACGACGAGGTCTTAAATCATGTCATAAAAGAAAAAGACGTTAAACTTCCTAAACCACAGATAGACCAGCCATATGCAGACAGATGGTAATGTCACCTTTACATTTTCCTTTCTTTGCAGAAATTTTGTGAGTTCTTCTCAAATTGCTTGTATTTTTTTTTTTTATCTGTTTAGGGAGGCTGTAAAAAAAAATAGGGTGTTAAGTATAAATAATAGTGCTGTTTCAGTGTCTAATTGTATTTATCTTCTCCGACCACCCACTTTAGAACATTCTATATATACATAAATATATGCATATTTTGTGTGTTTGTGTTACCGATCTTTTTAAATATTTTTTGAATGGTTTTGACTCCAATGTTTTGCGATATATCTCTCTGCATAAAAGTACAAATTAATATTGTCTATTTTTTGTGCATATTTTGTATACAAATTTGGTACACTTCTAATCTAGTTGTCTAATCATATGGTTACTTGAGGAGGATTTTTCCCCCCTGCATCTGTATGTTGTGTATGAAGCTGTATGAATGGGTTTCATGAATACAAAAAAGTAGCAAATTGTGAATTTTTGTATTTTCATTATATAGTATGATAGTGATCTAAAAATATTTCCCCTTTGTCCTTTTTTTTATATTTGTAATGTATTTTATACCAAACTCTAATTAAATAGCATTTATATTTTGATGCAGGGGGTGTATTGTGCCTATTCTGTAGATACTCACTTTATACAGACATGCAGTCAGGGGTGGGCTGGTTAGAGGGGCAGAGGGACCGTTACCTCCCAGACTGCCCTCTAACACAACTAAAAGGGCTGGAGCTTGATCAGTTTCCCCATATCTCATTTGTCAAACACATCTCTCTCTGTCAATATGTGATGTAATGGGAGGGTTAATTAAGTTATACCATGGACCACTAAATTGGTTTTGACCTGATAAAAGATGCCAGCCCATCCCTGCATCCCTTTAATTGTGGCACATTTGCACTACTTTTGTAACTGAAAAAGTTAAGGGTACGGTCAAAAAAACACCCTTATTTTCTGTCCTCTCTCTCTTCACTTCTTGGCACACAGGGTATAATTTCCAATTATTATTAATTATCTCTTTGGTTTTAACAACTGAACCAATTCCAAGGTATACACCCGAAAGCTTTCATATAATTAAATGACCATTACAAATTTTATACTGGCTTTGTTATAATAAATTCGTATTAATGTGTTGGTAATATCTTTTTCCATAATATACATACAAGAGGTCTACGTTAAGTGACTGGTAGATTTGTCAGTGTGCTTTACAGAAACAAATTCTGCAACAAAAGTGTCATCTCTTTTATCTTTTATTTCCTGAAGGTTTGAAGTCTTGCAATTCTGCTGGTTACCTCCTGACAAACGGCTTACTGCTGAAGAAGTCCACAGACTTCTCACATACCTCCGCATGCAGAGCCAAAAGGAGACCGAGGTAGACTTCGAGCAGCGTTGGAATTCTCTAAAGCCAAACACTAGCAATCGGCAGGCATCGGCAAATAATCTAGCTTTTCCTATCCTGGAGCACTTCAATGGCGATGAACTTAGCCGTGAAATGGATGAGGTTCTTACTGTAACTGAAACTAGCCAGGGACTCAGTTTCGAGTATGTATGGGAAGCAGCCAAAGAAGACCACTTTGAAGAGCACGGTCAAACAGACTCTGAAAATGCAGTGAATTATAATAGTATATTTTTCCCTGTCCCTGTAGATGTTTTTCCGAACTCCGCCTCTGACCTTGGACAAGGAAAATGGGAACATGCTGGCAGAAATGATTCCCTGCCTGTTCCAGAGGTAGTGCCAGTATTCGATGCCCACAATGTGTCTGTATCAAATGAATATTATATTCAGTTAGAAGAGCAAGGTGAAAGTAGGTTGGACTTTGATAACCATTCTGATGATCAAGGGGAATTTAAAAGGGACAATGTGCAATTCATTGCGCTCAGTGATATGCACTCAACAAGACCCAAAAAGGTGGAATTGTTGCCAGCAAAGGCTGCCCAGTCCATTGTTCCCGAGTATTTGCAAGTTTCGAATCGTGTGACTATTCCATTCACAAACATACCCCAGGACTTGGAAATGTCGGAAAAACAGCCCAGTGGAATTTTGTTTGTAGACGGATCTAAAAAGAAAAGCATTTATTCAGATCTGGACTCCTCTCAGGGATGTTCAAATACTCATCCCCTTCAGGATTCAAACAGCATTTTTGAGACCGAATCCTTTAATTCAGGGAAAATTCCTGACTCGGATCTTGGGTTTGCAGAGCTTTCCGAAAATTTTCTCTTTCTGACAGAGAAAAATTTATTGTCTGATTATTTCTTAAACAAAGATCCTCTGACTGAAGAACCAGCAGTATTGCTAACAAACGGCAGTTCTTCGGAAAATCTGTTTCACAACTCATCCGGAAATAGTTTGGATATTGAACTCAATTTAGTTGAGCTAAATACATCTTTATTTGAGAACTCAAATCCTGTTTCTGCCGATTTTACGCTGTTGGATAAGTCAGCGGTATCTTCACCAGTCATAGAAGACCTGGACCTTGATCCGAAAAAGAATTTGAGTTTACTTCGAGATATGGACACTGAAAGCATACCGGCAATAAATAATCCGTCTGTCACCCCGAAAGATGGTTGGAATGATGGTTTGGAAAGCCATGTTGCTCTGGACGAAACAAATTACTTGAACAATTCACTTGACACTGAAATTATCCATGTAGATACAATTAAGGCTGATGAATGCAGTGAGATTTCTACTTTAACCACCAACAAGACTATAGACCACTTGAATGGGGAACTTATTTCAAATGTAGTTATTGCAACATCGGCTGCTTCATCAGATTCAACAAGTCAAGACAGTCTGCTCGATGACAGTTTATCAAACTTTACCCAGTCATTGGTGCCATCCATTGGGACACCAGACTCTTTAGACTCTTTAGATGTTCAAAATGTGTTAGAATCCTTAGACTCTGAAGGTACACGCACATTTGTGCCATCAGAAAAACCCGCCGATAGTGGATACGAAACGGAGAACCTGGAATCTCCAGAATGGACCTCACATGCTAATATATCTCCAAACAATACGCTGGACAATACTGCTGTAAGAAGTGGGTCCTCCACAATCACTACTCCAATTATCATTATCTCAGAGGCTGGAGAGATTGACTTTGAGGTGAACGATGACCAGGAAGTTGGAGCGCAGAGTTCCGTTAATGGAGGCCACAGTTCTTATCGGGACTCTGCCTATTTCTCTGATGACTCCGAATCTGAGAAAAAGCCTGAAACCTCTGAAGACATACCAGTATTACCAGCCAAAGAAACTCTTCAGTTTGAAAATGTAGACCAGACAAAGGAATCTAATTCCCTGTCTGAGATGGACACTGTTAACTTTCTTTCAGGAGAAACAGAAGAAGACAAATTGGAAGATGGAGCCTCCAGTCCTGTTGGTTCAAAGGAGCTTGATCAGTCAAGGGAGTTGGACAAGTTTTTGTCCATGGATTTAACCAAGCTTGACCAAACACAAAGATCTCCTGTTGATCCAGACGATGAGGAGGATATTGTCAATCCATTCGGGCCTTCAGAAGTGCATTGTTCCATGGATGCAATCAAAGATATCTCATTTCTCAGTCATAACGATGGTCAAAAGATGAAGGAACATGATATGGAGGGAAAATATCTTGGAAAACTTGATTCTTCTGGGCTCCTTGATCTGTCCGAGGACGGAATGGATGCTGATGAGGAGGATGAAAATAGTGACGATTCAGATGATGATATTAGGGCTTTTAATCTTCACAGTTTTAGCTCAGACAGTGATGATGACATAGTCCATCCAGTTCCAATTGTCCATATGGAAAGAGATGACGGAAAGAACTTGAAAAGCCTAATTAGAAAGAACAAACCTGCATCAAACAAACTTTCTGTTGGCGAGAAAAAAAGCAGAAAAGGGGTTCGGTTTTTCGACGATGTCACAGTCTATTTGTTTGATCAGGTACGTTTTTTCACCCCTCCCTTTGTGATTCAGTTTAGTGCAATTTAAGTCACTATATGTTCTTAGTTAAATACTAGTTAAGATTTCTTTGTTATTGACCCGCCCATCCCTATTTTTTGGGGAGTTCTGACCTGGACATATGACAAAGATGAATGGCCATCTGTAGGCTATATGCTTCTCAATTTTTTTTTATATGTACTAGTACAGTACTGCTCAAGTAAATTGTGTGAATTCTTACTTTGATATGGTTTCGTAAATATGTGCCGGAATCTATTCCCTAAACCAGAAGTGGGGAACCTGTGGCCCTCTAGCTGCAGATGAACTACATCTCCCATAATGCTCTTTCAGCTAAGAGGCTGTCAGAGGAGTATGGGAAATGTAGTCCTGCAACATCCGCAGGGCCGCAGGTTCCCCACCCCTGACTGAAACAGTCAGGCTAATTTGACAATTGAATCAATCTGATCAGTATAGCCGAGGTGGAAACGTTCTCTAATGCCCCTACTTTTCAGGTTAAGCTATCTTACACAGATTCTTTTGTAACTCAGTGGTCAGTGCACCTTTCAGTCAATAGACCTTGCATAACATGATCATTATTTTCCATAGCATGAAAGTCTGTGAAGCTGGCACAGGGAGGTTAAATTGCATAGTATTTCTCATATATATAAAAAAAACTTTCAAGTAGTTGGTAATAAAACGGTTTCCATGGTAAACATTTCTATTTAAAAAAAAAAAAAAGTTAGCTGTTTATTGAAGTTGTGTATAGCATGTCCCACACACTTAAAAGGATGTGTATCTATATTCCATCATTGGCTTAACCCTCAAAGTAAGTCTCTCCAGCCTCCGAGATAATAATTGGAGTAGTGATCGTTGAGGCCCCATTTCTTTCCCAAAAAATAATAAAAAATAAGCTTAAAGATCTAGAAACTTTTTTTATTATCTTAAATCCAAATTCGTTAACTTTTCCTTACTAAAGCTCAGAATAAATAGTTTTCATGGTGACTTTAGTGGTACCCAGTAGAGATGTTCACTGAACTTTGTATAGGTTTCATACCCGACAGTATAAAATACATAGCTGTATCTTTATCCTTACACTTACAATGATAAAGCCTGCCACCTAGTGACTATTCATGAACTGCAATGCAATATATTCAGAACGAACTTTCCTAAATACCGGTACTAGTTAATACAATTGTAGCATTTGTATTGTGTGGAGAGTAACTCCTTTTTTATGCTTTGTATAAAACGGGGATTGACAAATATTTATAGACTCTAGGAACCAGCCCACTTCATTTTATGAGCCAAGGAAATGGTATTTCCTGGGGTTATGGAAACCAATCCAGTTTTATTAACCATGGCTCCCTGACATCAGTTTGTCAAGCCGGTGATATGACTGTGTAGACAGAGAATGCTAGCTATAGTGCACCACATTTACCATTAATGCTATAATAATGTATTACAAAGCGCAGTGTGCATTCATTCTCCAAATAATCCAATGCATACCGATGTCACAATGATAGTATTTTCTGTGTCCTTTTTAGGAAACTCCTACCAAAGATCTTGGGTCTCATGTAGTAGATGCGAATAGTCAAGTGTCGAGTAGCAGTAGTCCAGCTTCCCCATCGACTCCAAACTACATGCACAGGTTTACAAACTCTGAGAGCTCTACTGATGAAGAAGGTATGTCGTGCTAAACTTAGACTGATGACATGTTACATCAAGGGCTTTATCCAGGAAAGAGTAGATTTACACACATTTTGTTTAGATGCCATCTAGTAGGGGGAGAAACCAAGCACTAGAACACTTATGGTGTACCTTTACTGCTCTGATCGACCAATATTGTTTGGGGTACATAGCTGACTGATTGCCCCTTTGTACAGACTTTACAAGTTGATGCCATCTTGAAATTTCATTCCAGTTTTGTAACCGTTTCCCTTTCTTGGAGACAATTACTGGCATCTGCCCGTAACCAATCAGAAACTGGGATATTATAATCTTAGCTGACTAGTCTCCAGAATTCTACTGTACTAGGCATGGAGAAGGGAGTATAAGAACTTCCTAATGATGCAGTGTGCCCAAGTAACAATAACAAAATGTCCAGATTTCTTAAATGAGAGCAACTTAACATTTTTTTAAATGCAATTTGTTTCAATCGATAAATAAGAAATAAATATGTTGTGATAAATACTTTGTATTAGAATGCCCCAGTAATTAAATTATTGTCTGAATAAAATAAAACCCCGTCATCATAATGGCTGACTAATCTGTTTCCATTTTTATTTTAGGCGGTGGCTTTGAATGGGAAGATGACTTTTCCTCTCCCGAACCCTCATTTTTAAACAAACCCCCCCAGAACCTCATTGGTACCAAAATTTCTGTTAATCCTTCAAAATACTTCTCGCCTCCACCCCCAACCAGGGCTCCTGATCAAAACTGGACACACTCCTCTTACTCCCGTTTCTCTATTTCACCAGCAAATATTGCAAGTTTCTCTCTCACGCACCTGACCGACTCTGACATTGAACAAGGAGGTAAGCATTTCATATGTTCAGATGGGGAGCCTTGACTTCTGTGTCTAAGAATGACCTAGAGCAAATAATAGGACCAAGGTAGCAAGTCCTTGAAACATGTTTGATTGCAAGCTTTGAGGACCAATTTAGATTTCTTCCTCCAGCATGCTAAAGCAAATGTCCTAATTACATGTACACCTTACACCGCTTAAAGGGAGAGGATGCAATTGTACCCACAATACATTAACTAGTCTTATGGTGATCTGGTACCCTTAGGAAGAAACTATGACTTTCCAGTTGTACAACTTCTTGTCAAACAGTTTTTTTTAGCATGACCTATTCAATGATTGTCAAGAAGGCTGTGTTGTGGCAAAATAAACTTAATTTGATACACTAATTCATTATCGCATTGCCGTAGACACTGTGAGGATAATGAGTAGTGGCCACATTGAGTTGTGGTCCATGGTTTCATGATACATTACAAGCCATCCATCATACACTGCTTAAAGAGACACTAAACATTTTATAGAAGCACATGTTAAAAGTACAGGGATCCCAGTATTTGTTTTAAAGGGCACACACTCTTTAAATTCCTTGCTATTTTATCCTCTCATGGTGGACATTTACTGGGGTCTGTGGCAAACAATTTACTAATGTTCTATGGACCTAGAGAGACCTTGCATTGGACAGTTTTGATCTTGTAGGAACACTTTGCCTATCCCTGCGGATACGGTCTCAGACAGTAATTCTCTGTTAAAATACGAGTGGCTCCTTTATAGTGACTGTATCACCTAAACATTGTCTTTGCAGTGCATGTAGAGGATAAAATAATTTGAAAATGATATATTCATTGTGTTTGTAAAATTGCAAGCAAATGCCTCAATTAAGAGACATTTGTGTAGTCTCCTGTTTAAGATATCACCTGTGACAAAGTAGTTTTGAATCCAGAAATCGCAGTATTAATAATAAAACTTTTATTAATAAGATAGTAATTTAGGTTGAAAAATACTTAAGTCCCAAGTTCAATCCTTCTACCATTCCTGCTTTTGTCCCAGAAGTCAAAAAAATTAAAATGATAGTTGGTCTGTATTTTGTGAACAGTGATTTTGTGATAGTTACATCTAGTGGTGTGCATGGGATACAGAGTACCCAGACATGAAAAATCTATTATTTGGAACAACCATTCTTCGATAAGGTTACAAATATATAAAAGCAAATGGAATTCATTTTTCTTCCTGCTCCAATGTACATTGTTATTGCCAGTATGGATAAAATAAATGATTAGGCTGATCCTCAGTCAATGTACAGTAATGGACTGCAAACCAAGACGGAATTAGTTGAAAAGAAAGTAAGGAAATCATAAAAGGGTTAAAAATATTGGATAACAGAGATCCATATAATATTGATCCCAGACTTTAAAAATATTCAGCGTAAGGTGCTATAATGTTTATCATTTTAATTAAGGTTAGTTTTTTTAATACTGAGATTTCTCTGTTCAAAACTTTGTTTCAAATAGTTTTTGTTACCCATACTTCCAAAACGGAGAATCAATAAAATAAATTTATTAAACAAATATTAACATAGGTAACTGTTCCTACACACTCCATTTGTTGTCATCGTCTGTGGCCTGATATGTAAATGAATTGCTATTCAATGGGAAATACACTTTAAACACATTTTTCTCCAAATTGAGGCATTTGCTTGCAATTTTGCAAACACAATGCATAGATCATTTTCAAACTTGTTCTCTACAGGTACAGTAAAAACAAGTTTTGTTCGACAATCCCTTTAACTGAAAAATAATGTTTACAAAGAAACAAAATTACTATACAGTTTAATAGAGATGATAGAATTTTAACTGGCTGAATGGGGGTAGCTTTTGAGCAATGTTAATTGCGCCAGCAAATTTGGATTTAGGTTTTCGTCATAGTCTTTTGACTAAAATACAATTTTCTCTAGTTTTAGTAGATTAAATCTCCAGCAGTGAGGGAGGGAACAGATCTCAATAGCAAGCTAACTTAACACTATGTAACAGCCTTCTCGGCTGTTACATAGTGTTAAGTTAGCTTGCTATTGAGATGGGAGGGGAAACACTCACGTGACCGTATTAGGCGAATCAGATGGAGGAGTATCCTCTTCCTCTGCAGTTTGTCTCAGCCAATCCAGCTGAAGATCAGCCAGGGGGGACTGGACTTTAACAGAGATCCACAGGAATCAGAACCAGAATTCCAATTAGGTAAATGCACTAGTCTCTCCCTAACATTTTAGTCCTATTAACTTAGTTTTTGTTTAGTTTTAGCCACTAAAAACATGCAGTTGACAAAAACGATGACGATAATGTTTAGTCAACTAAATTAACACTGCTTTCGAGGTACAGTGCAGTTGTCTTATTGCCTTTACCTGTGCAGATAACACCTCGCACTAGGCTAGTCAGCTTCCTGTTGACATTATAATTCTCACTCATCAACCAATTGGAAGTTCCTCCCTGCAAGCTTCTTGCAAAAGCTGTTGGCGCTGGGGAGACAAAGCACTCCTTGAAAACAAAAACATTTCAGTACATACTAAATGGCAGCAAATCGGCCAAGGATGGATTTACACAGCCATTTCTTTGTATTTATTTTCTGGATTAGAAATGTCTGTTTGCACTTGTATTATGAACGCTGACAAGCGATAAGATTAAAGCTTGCTGTTAATTTGCAGTGGCAGAATGTTTCTGCCGGGCCTTCGTTCAATGTCACATTATTGCTAATCTTGGAGTAATGTGTGATTTTAGCAGATGTGTGCCGCTATGAGAGACGAGCAGGTGGAACTTGTTACTGGTGTTAATCATTAACTGGCGCGATTGAAAATGAAAGGAACCCTTATTCTGCAGGGGTTATCACTTAGAATTTACCTATTTTATTTCATGCTTTTTTGCTATTGATAATCGAGAAATCTATTCATATAGAAAGCCAGATAGATCACCTTTTGAGATGCGTTAGTAATGCCAGTGCTGTTTTTTTTTTTATTGTGCTCAAAGTCAAGATCTTTTGCCACAAACACTGGCGATTTGTCCGAATAACAGACATTACTTGATCTTTGCATATTGTTTAGACTCTTGGGTCAGAAATCTGACCCAAGATTCTAAACATGTCAGCCCCCATGACAGTTATAAGAAGCAAGGAGTGCACTTCATTTAAAGCATTGCTTTCAGTTAATCATAACTTTTTGTCAGGCAATAATCTATAGAATATGGCACTGGCCACTCGCCCCATTTCCTTCGTTCTTAGTGGGAGATGTACGAAGATCTTGATAGCGGATACTGCGCTGGCACCATCTTCTCCTTACGCTGTATTGGTTAAAAGCTGTTCTTTTAGATCCCTTCTGCATTTTTATTGATTTTGTGTATTTTTTTTTCCTCTGGATATTTAGGCAGCAGTGAAGATGGAGAAAAAGACTAAATACCAACGTTTATCAGGCAGGTGTCGATGACTACTTGTTTCATGAATGGAAACCTACAAATACTTTTTTATACATCTCTTTCGAAGAGACCATAGGACGTAAAGCATGAATACTGTGACAGAAGTGAAAATTTACAGGAACTTTGTCGTAAATTTTATCAATGTACTTTTCAGTGCAATCCGCTTCCCCTTTCCATACTGCCCAACTTCAAGTGACTTGAAGCACCCTTGGCTGTGTTTCTTTTTTTTGTGTGTGTGTGTTTATGTATTGTAAACCGTTAACTACTGGGGGTTGTACATTTTTGTGTTTTTTTTTATTTTTTATTTCCTTGTCTCTCTATTACAATTAAATTTTTCGGTATAGATTTTTACCCCTTTTGAGCTCTGGAAGGGGCAAGCGAATGGTATGCAAAGTTATCAGTGGCTCACCTTTTGGCCCCCATGATAGATTTTGTCTGTGCTAATGTAATGAGAAATGTGTATTTCTGTGATGTTCCCACTAAGAAAACAAAACACTATATATACGGCTTTATTATTGCACTGTGTAATGTTTCTTGTATATCTAGAACTGTACAGAGATTTTTTTGTTTAAATAGAGGGGGGGTAAAAAAAAAAAAAAAAGTCTGCTTGACATGTATATTAGCAGTATGATTACGTTGCTAAAATTTGTCCAAGCGTTAAAAATGGCATCAAAGCTGCTTCTGAGATTTTGCGATCTCTGTTACTGATATGCTGTACCAATTTTTCGTTAAATGAATGTTTTTTTTTTGCTTTGAAAGCAGCAATACCTCTTCCTTAACTGGAGAGACTTGGGATTCCTTTTGCACCTCTGATATTGTGTATTTCCACTGTATTTGTTTTGTAGAAATTCATTGTTGTGAAACAAGATGAGATTGTTAGTTTTGGGGGAGGAAATGGTTTAGACTGTGAATGCAGAGAATCAAAACATATGAAATAAAATGTATACATTGGGGGTTATGTATAAAGATGCACAAATCGGCTTCTGCACCTTTGTAAAATGCAGATTCCTGACAAATTTTGGGAGTCTGCCCTACAAAGGCGCCTGATTAGTGTCTGAGAACCTCCTCCAAACCGTGTTTAACAGAGGTCTCACTCCTGCACTGCAAAGTGTCGCAGTCGCCGTTATACATAAAAAAAATGCGCCTTTTTTCTAAAACATATGACACTTTGCAGTGCAGGATTTTTTTTTTCTTTTTACATAGCCCCATTGTGTCTGCAGAATTGGATGCAAGTGCTTGAATTAGGAGGCAAATGGGTTTTTAAATCGTGGTGTCTCCTGTTTATGACATCACCTTCTGGCATGATATACAAATGAACAACTACTATGAAATGTGTAATTTGCATAGCAAGCTACATGGTGATGTCATAAACAAGAGACCCCACAGACACATGTAAAACACCTTTTTCTTTTGTTATGCATTTGCTTGCTATTCTGATGACACACAATAGACCTAATTTATCCTTATTCTCTTCATGCACAGTATAAACAATGTTTAAGTGACCAGAGTCCCTTTAAGGGCCAGTGATGGTCCTGACACATCACAACTCTCTAAACAAATGGAGCAAAGGAATTTAATACAATCTTTCATACTAAATTATGCTGTGTAAAATTATTGTATCAAAAAAAAAATATATATATATTATTTTTGTGGGTGCACTACATGTTAGACACACAACGCAAATGCCAAAAAATTATTTGGTCCATAAGGAGTTAAATTCTGGCGTTTTGCAATATTTTTGCGACTTCTCCAATGTGCTTATTAAAGGCACATTGTGTTGTAAATATGGTTCTTTCCATTATGAACTCATGTCATTAATGCACCAGGAAACCCTGATTCTTCCTGAACTTGACTGTGACTTGTTCCTATGATTGGAGCAGTCTATTTTTTTTTTTCCCTGCTGCTATTGGTTTATTGTGTGATTGTTTTTTTTTTTTTATTGCAATACTGTATCCATAGCTTTTTTTTTTCATGGGACTGGACCCCCTCAAAAGTGCAATGTACATGGCTGGTCTTATCCTTTTTTGTGTGTGTGTATTTTTCACCTTTTTTTTTTTCTTCTCCCAGAAAGGTGTTTGTACATGTTTATACTGGTCAGGAGAAGTTCTTATTTGTACTATTTTTTGTTTGGGTTTTTTTTTTTTGTGCTCTTGGAATATAGAAGAGAGTAGGTAAGGTAGTTTGTGGCCTTGCACGTCTCTGCAAATTAATTTCAAGGGTGTAATGTAACTGACTACTAAGCGCACACAAAGAAATCATTCGGGTTAAATATGACTTGGCTCCAAAAAATCTGATTTGGCAATGGCTTCTGCATCATGGTATGCTCTTAATTTACTTGCTGAAGATTGCTGCTGCACCTCAGCAAACTACATACCACTAAATAGAAGCATGATTAGAAACTTGGCTGAAAATAGCTATTTCTGTTGCTAAAGCTTGCCCTTGCTTTGAAAAATTTTTTGGGTTGTATTGATCAGTCCTGTATAGAGTCCAGTGATACTGGCTTCAATTACTAAAATGTATTTTGGCAGAGGTGTGAAAAAGGTGTACTAGCTATAGCGCAGTATACGCTAGCGTACTGTTTTTTTTTTTTCTTTATGTATTTATTTTTGTATTTGTTTTGCCCTTTCCCTCCCTCTCTCTCTCTCTTTTGCTTCACTTTGTTTTTTTTAATCAAACATTTGTTTACACTGTCTCCTATGCTGTTCCTATACTTAATTGTCTTATAGGTTGCACAGAAACCACCACACTAAAAGGTTAAAGGGGCCAGTTCTACCTACAGTGTCCGAAAAAAAAAAAAATATTTGTGTGTATCATGTAAATAAACAGATTCCTATCTCCTACAAAATGTCAATAGGGTGAAAAGATGTATTGCTGTTGCTATAGTAACATCCTGACCCTCTCCCCAAGCCTTCCATATTGGATATAATTGAATTTAGAGACCGCCTATGAATTATTTTCATTGCAATTGAAAATTGTAAATTATTTTAAACTAAAAGTGCAATTGCACATGCTACAGAAACTATTAGTACTGCTGTATGTACAGCTTCAAATTTTGCCAGGTGGAACTGCCCCTTTAATTAATTAATTAATTTGTATTTAGTTTCCCGATATTTCTTTAATTACTTATTTTTGTTGCGTTCTAGCCCAAAGTAACGTCATGAAAGATTTGTTATTCGAAGCATCAGTGCTTTGCTACTTGTCTTTAGTAAACCAGACATGTATTTTTATAGATACGTGTGCTTACCTATCTGCTCTGCCTATCAATGAAACAGTCATCGACCAGATCAGCCTGCACTCTTCCCAGTGAAGCATGGCGTCTGCCGGTCAGAGGATGAAATGGTACATACCTAAAGAAATTAATGCCATTTTATCTTCATATAAAGACCACCGCATTTTTCACTTGTGCTTCTGTAATATATGCAAAAGGGAAACCATTTTTGTTAGCGACTCTTTAAATACAAATTCCAATACCTCCAAAATTGAGTCTTTTCCTAATGTTTAATAATACAACATTTTAAGGCCCTGGATTTAAATAAATATTTATTTAATAAGATTAAATTTTCCAAAGTTACTAAGTTGTAACTTCATATAATTACTTCCATATACATATGTTCTTTACCCGTAGTTTCTATGTTCCTTATGTTCGAAGTAATAGGACCAACCCTTTAAGGGTGTAGTTGGGGTGGATAACTTACTACTGCAACTTGTAGCCAATCGGAAGAGAGAGAAAAAAAATTCAAATCTTGGTCGGTGTGAAAAATTCCATCAGTAAGAATACACAAAATGGCTGCTCTCTTTGTGTTTTAAAATGAATATTTTCTTGGCCAATGAAAACAGAAACTTCTACAAGTTTCAAATTCGCCACTTTTAAATAACCTATTTAAGCCGGTGCATTATTATGTCTTCAGCAGTCAAGCTTTGTTGATGACTCTTTGTACACCATAGAGACGATACAGAGCCAGTCAGTATATTAGAAATATAATGGAGGTGACTAGGTCGAAATAGGAAATGGCACCAAATAGTGGTGCCACTGCTGCATGTGCCAAGGCGGCAGATTTTGGATATGCCAGCGATTGTAGCTCCAACTATGTGGGCACAGTGATGCCCCTGAAAAGTGTCGAAGGACCAATCCCTGCAAATATTTATTGGGGGAGACAGTTACCCTTATCCTGGTAATTGTCCCCCGTTTTAACTTCCTGGTAATTTTATGTTCAAATTTAAATACTAATTTAGAAATTATTCATTTGTAAAAAGATTTTTATCTTTTTTAAATTTTTTACTTTAACATATCTCTCCTAAAATCCATATTTGAAGGAAAAGAAAAACTACCCTAATGTTGGGGTTGCTAAGGTTAATTTGACTATTTATAAATGAAAATCCCATGCTACCAATCTAGTTGTGGTATAGATAGCCTGACAAACTAGCAAATGTATACATTATGAGATATTTCTCTGAACGCTATGGTACAGGCATTACAACTTCCTGTGTTGTGGTTGGTGATACTGGCAAAATGGTTTGCCTCGAACGATGTCCAAATGAGAAGATCTAGATTTTGTAAAATGTAACCTTTTATTTTAACTTGACAGTCCCTTTACCATTTCTAGGTATAAAGTTGAGTTATATTTAACCGGCTATATATTGCACTGAACACATCAATCTCCTCTGCTTTTTTAATTGTTGTTTTTATTTTTATTTTTTTTAAGCCTCTGTTGCATATTAATCAAGAAGCAATCTGTCAGTATTTATTTGAAATGATAAAACGAATCAATAATTAACCACTACTTTATTGTGGGCTTAATGCACACTGAATTTCTAGGCAATTGACTCATATGGGTTTCGAACTGAAGGGCAGCAAACAGGCCTTAGTTTGTGGGTTTCGCCGAGTTTCAATTCATACGTATTAAAATTGCATCTAGACTGTTTCCCAAATGCGGCGGCCATTTTGAAGCAAAACAAGACATTTTTGCATTAACTGTTGCCATTTACTCAGCATCTACCCTTGTATTGCACCTGCTTTTGCTTCAAAATGGCCACCGCATTTGGAAAACTGGAGTGTCCGGGACACAGATGGCCTATGGGAAATGGATTGGAACCTTCCTAGTAGTTTTGCAAATACTGGCTTCAAATTATTAAAATTGACTCAACGTTAATATTTTGTCTGTGTTGCAGCCCTCCATATTTGGAGTTCGACCACCCCAATCTGTCTCTAAAGCACCCGCTAAGTTTTGGTATTCTGTATGAATAAGTATTGTGCTTTCAGACCTAGGTGTACATTTGGGGAAGGTAAAGGACATTGAAGGTGTGGTAGCCTTGTAAATCTTGCCTTAAATTTAGTACTCCCAAAAAAGTGTCACTTTTTTTTTTAAATGTAGCATCACAAACAGTCTTTTAAAGTATACACTCGGTCTGCAAATTTAAATAATCACACAAAACATGAAACAAACTTTGAACTGTAGTTGGTCCCCCCCCCACACCTTGCACACAGGACTGTCTATATCTGTAACTGAGTGATGTTTATACAATCTCTCAATTGTAAAGGAGCTATATTGTGGGCTGGGATTTTTCTTTGTAATTTAATACAGGTATATGAGGTGTACGGCAATATCCTATTGAATGAAATTCCAGGTCTAATGGTCTTTAAATGGTGTACATTTTTTTATTTTAATTTGTAAAATTTTTACTGTACATTTGATTCTCATGCATAGTGTGATTCAAATTGCTTGTAATTTAAAAAAAACACTATTTAATATTCAGAATAAAAGTTATATATTTATAACTGGTGTGTGTGTTTGTTAGTTTTTGAGTCTGCCCATTTTATCTTATTTTGCATTATGATAAATAATGCTGTTCTCTTTTTAGACCTATTAGCTGTTTAATTACATGTTTTCTAGATAGATCCTAAAATCTTGCAGAATTATGCACCAATATGGACAACCTGGTCTCTGAGGTAAGAATATCCGTATTTATACATATTAATCTGTGCATTTTTAACGATGTTGATTGTAGTTCCAAAACAACACTTTCATTTTAGGAGCATAGAATTGAACCATTTCTTCCATTTTAAAGGGACCATATCACCTAAACATTGCTTATACTGTGCAGAGAATAAAAAAAATTGCAAGCAAATGCCTCAATTAGGAGAAAAATGTGTCTGTGGAGTCTCCTACTAATGACATCACCTGTGGCTTGATATGAAAATAATACATTTCCCATTGAAAACCAGATAATTTGCATTACAAGCCATACAATGTATAGATACATTTCAATCATTTTGTATTCTCTCCAGTGACAGTAAAAACAATGTTGAGTTGATAAGGTCACTTTAATTAGTGCACTATAACAATATACTATAACTACATAACCACGCAACTCAACCATAACATTATCACCACCTGTTTAATATTATGTAGGTCCCCTTTTTGCCGCCAAAACAGCCCTGACCCATCGAGGCATGGACTCCACTAGACCGCTTAAGGTGTGCTGTGGTATCTGGCCCCAAGACGTTGGCAGCAGATCCTTTAAGTCCTGTAAGTTGCAAGGTGGGGCCTCCATGGATCGACTTGTTTGTCCAGCACATCCCACAGATGCTCGATTGGATTGAGATCTGGGGAATTTGGAGGCCAAGTCAACACCTTGAACTCGTCGTTATGTTCCTCAAACCATTCCTGAACCTCTTTTGCTTTGTAGCAGGGCGCATTATCCTGTTTTAAAGAGACCAAGGCCATCAGAGAATACCGTTTCCATGAAAGGATGTACATGGTCTGCAACAATGCTTGGGTAGGTGATACATATCAAAGTAACATCCAAAGAATGGACCCAGTAGAACATTGCCCAAAGCATCACACTGCCTTCGCCGACTTGACACTTGACAGTGGTCATAATGTTATGGCTGATTGGTGTAGATTATTATACTATGATTATATATTATACTAATAATTACCACTTTCCTTAGTGCAAATACGTATATAATGTATATGATAGTTAACACGTTAACAAACATGCATTAATTATTTAGTTTATTTTTGTTTATGAAATTCTTACCTTGATGAGCAGATCTTTTACTCCAAAATGGGGGATGGGTTGTGTGTAAACGAGGTAGTTTACAGATCTCTACAGTTTTCTAATCTAAGTTTTATTGGTTTGCAAAGTGTAGCACAAACACAAACAAAAAAACTTATTTACAAACTGTTATTCCATAGGGATTTATTTTAATAATAATCTAAGGAGCAATCTGTATTAGTAGTACGTACTTTTCTTAATACTTTTTAATATGTACCAGCCAATCCTAAAATGGTATTCATTCTGAACAAACAACATACAGGAAGTATAACACTACTAGTAAATATATTGATTATAGTGGTAAAATAATTGCGAATTATTGAGAACGATCTATCCGAGTGATCAATCCAAGCAGATACTGAAATTACAAGAAACATGTCTATGGTGTCTCTTGTTTATGACATCACTTGTGACTTGGTATGCAAATGAACTGCTTTTCAGTTAGAAATGTGTAATTTGCATATATAGATTTCAGTGGGGAAGTTAGGTGTTTGTTTTCTTTCCTAGATCATTTTAAAAAAAATAATTTCAGAATCCTCTGGAAAAAAGAGTGCATTAGACAAGTGGTGTTTGATTAGCTGGGTTATTCATTACCAGATTCCTAATTGTGTGCTACATCTTTGTATATAAACAAACAAAAAAAAAGGAAAACTAGCATCTACATAGTTGCGTTGTGTGTTAATATCATACAAAATGGATAACAAATTCCTAATAGCATGTTCCGATATTTCTCCATAAAATATTTTGGCTATAAATTACAATTTTTTTTTTCTTTCCAGTCTACAAATATTGGACATGTATAACTGTGCCAGATTTGATAGCGTTTAATAGGGTTTTCAGGTTCAATGCCCTTCATGGATCTGCTGTAGGGCATATGAATGGTAAATATTTTTTTTTATTTTTTTTTTTTTTTTAAAAGATGTGTTTCAATCTCTGATTGATAGCACTTTAAAAATAGGTCATTTGTGTAAAGAAAGACTAAAATAGCTCTAAGTGTTTAACCCTTTCAAATGTACTATCAGTGGTGAAGCCATTTTCCCAAAAAGTCCCACTTTTAATAATCCATATTGGATCCAGTTTTACTTGGCATGAGCTCATTTCAACCATTTTTACATGCACAGTAAAAACAATGTTTAGATGATACAGTCCACTATGGCCCTCTACTTTCGATGCTTTTCTCTGCCTGCATCCAGGCGTATGGCAAGAAAATGTATACGCTTACCCTTAAACGGATTGTTTTTCGTCCGTCACATCACAAGTATCTCATTTTTGGAACCGGCCTCATCGAAAGATTGGGTGAAGACGTTTTAAATTGAAATGCTTTAATGAAAGAATCCAAATAAAGTATAGTTTTAAGCCTTTTTTTGTGTGTGTATAGCTCTATTGCGGGCACGGACATCTTGGTTCAGATGGAGGAAGGTCTGCCTCTTAACAGTACTGTACAGAAGAAAGAGGGCTCAATAAGGTTTTTTAGTTGTATTCTTTTATTACAGCAGTTATAGTTATGTCTACACTGGATGCAAACTTTCATTAGACAGAATTTTTTTTTTTTTGTCGACAGCTGTCCTTTAACATTATGTAGTAGTATTAAACAATAGATTATAATAAATACGGTTATATAATTTTTTGCACTGGGTGCAAATTCTGTGACCTGTATTTTTAAACATACATAAATAAGCCTTAATTACTGCACTGGTTCACACTCTATCCCCAAAAGTGGATTTCCTGTTTGTCAGCTCAATCTTCCTATCTGGATATGGCCTTTTAGTTGATGCTATTATTACTTCCAAGGCATTTATCACTCAGGCAGTGTACTGGATAAGGTCATTACAGCAGATGTGCATGATTAAATTTCACGCTTTAATACAAATCTATAATACCGGCTATTCTCCCACTGTGCATGGTTATCATACTGTATTGCACAAGGCGTAAGATCTTGGCAAATAAATGAAAGGGCAAGTGTTTTCCCTTCTACCTTGGTCACAAAGGAAAAGTGTGTACGCCGCTAGTAAATAGGGGTTAATCTGATTTGAAAGACTCTGCCAATGGCACGGAGGTAACATGACGTTTAGACCTGTGCATAGGGCTGGTAGGAAAGAGTTAAGTTGCTTTGACCTTTTCAGATTATGGGTTTATTGTGAGACGGCATAGAGGGGTAATTATTAGCTGTAGAGAGCTGTCTGCAGTTTGAGAGGTTAATTCACAAAACCGTGAACTGATAAATAAAGAGAAACAAGTCTAACATTAATAATTATCCAAGTACGCTATTAATGCACTAGTCGGTTCACTGTTTATTGAATAGGCCTGTACATGGTAGACATATTTACACCGGGAGACTTGGTTTGCAGATGTGTGTTCATGGGAACTTGTCAGGTTCATTCCCCCCTCCCCCTCTTGCTGCTTAAGTACCCTACTGATTACCCACATACATAGATGGAAGAAATTGATGTGGAGTATATCGTGCCCTGTTTAAAGGTACAAAGTGCTATATGTGCTGTACTCACTATAGAAAGAACAGAAAGACTACAATTCCCTGAATCCTCATATGTATGGATGTGGTGCTGTGAATGAATAAATCATTTGATGTGAGCATGGATAACAAAAAAAAAAACAGTTGGTGTTTTAACTCTCCTGTGGAGAGATTTTTCAATGTACAGACTACATGCAATTCCCAGTGTGGGGTTGGGAGCTGGAGGGGTATTGGTTTAGGGTGTGTGACTTAAGTTGTATATTTAGATTTGAAAACTTAGAAATGAAATACTGGCAAATCTTGAAAATATTCCCTCAATATCTCGGTTAAGTAGGACTTTTCATGTCTGAGTATGGGGGCTGCATGGTGGGCACATGGCATCACACACACTTTCTGATGTCTTCTTATCTCCAATATCGGAGCCTGGGGTGTTGGGAAAAATAGTTCTGCACTATTGCCATGATTTTTGCAGCACAGTGGATACCACCCCCCTCCATATGTGTCTATGTAACTGGGATTTAAAACACAGACTTTAAAATGTTGCACTTTGTCTTTTAGACATATACTCAAGCTGTTAGCCTTAGTATGCCACAGCTGACAGGGCTCCTGGTGCTTGTTTGGTTTTTGCATGTGAGATGCTGCCAGACCCCACCCCTTTCCCTAACTGTGTGCTCTAAAGCTACGTGTACTATTCACAGGCAATCTATTTTCCTGCATCAGAGCAGCACCTGGACAAGCTGTACCTGAGCTGCAAAAAGGCTTTCATTGACTCCTTGAATCTACACCACAGCCTCCTGGTACTGTGCACACAACCTGCAAGACATCCTTACTGACCTTTCATAGAAAACAGGGATCCTTGTGCCTTCATAGATAATGAAAACAGGTGGGTAACGTGTATATATACCAACTAAAATGTAACCTTTTTAAAAGACAATGTTGATAAAAAAAAAGGATGTTTAATCAGAAGATTGGATCAAGTGTAGACATGTTAAATAAAAAGGGTTTAATGAAATAATAAAAATAAAGTATCTTATTGAGCAATCTTTAATTCTAATACCTCTCTCAGGGGGCAGACATGTTCCAAAAACATCAGTCCCTTAATGGATCTATACAGTAAGCCCGATTTAATTGTATTCTTTTATTAGAGCCTTTCTATTTCGAATGCCTACACGTGATGCAATTTTAACTTAATCCATAAACGTAACTTATTTTTTTGCTGATTAGTTGTCCAGCCAGAGCGGATGCACTTTGTTTTTCAGATTTAACCAAAAGCTATTTTATAATTGATCTGTATTTGTTATGAAATGTTTGCATTGGCTGTCAAACGCAGCATAATACATGTTTCTGTAACTCAGCTGGAATTCGTTCAAATAATGCTTTGTTTTCAAAAAAATGTTTACTTTCCTATTTTCAATATAACTAATGTAAGTTGTAGAAAGGGGATGAGAAGCTCTACTACAGGTTTTCTTTTTATTGGGGGGGGGGGGGGGGGGTTTATACATAATTTAAAAGAATTCTAATTTTGACCTGTGTTGATTTGTAATAAAATTATTTCAGGTTAAGTAACTGGGAAATATCTGTTGCCAGTGCTGTAGTGGATCATTGTTCAGGTTTACTTGCTGGAATTTGACTTCAAGCTGGTCTATTGTTTGTTTCTCTATTATTTGACACACTTGTATGTTTGTACTGAATGATGTCACTCTGACATGGACAAACACAGTCAGAGGGTGAAGCTCTTTTAGGAACTAGAGCAGTTAGGGTTGCCAGATCGGCCATTTTTTATTTCCCCTAGACACATGACTTACATGCTGTCCTGACGTTTTGTACAATTCGTATATGTTCAGAGAGAAATCTGTTAAATAAGGTAATTCTAACAGTATCACCTCTTTAATTGACTCCCCATGAATACACATGGATTCTATGCACTGCAGAGAAGACAATGGCCATAATAAGAACTATGGTTCTCAAATTAAATCCCTATGTTTAATTAAAAGATTGTATCAAGTGTAGATGATTTATAAAGAAATTCTTTAATGAAAGAATATAAATTGAGTGCCTTATTAAGCCTTCCTTACCCAATATAGTTCTCTCAGGGCGCAGACATGTTTATAATCTTGGGTCAGATGAAGAAAGCTCTGACCCAAAGATTCTAAACAAAATGGCTGCCTCCTGGTAATGCTAAATGGAGTAATGATGGCTCAATAAGGTACTTTATTTGTACTCTTTCTTTAAAGCATTGCTATATAAAATGCCTACACTTGATGCCATCTTTTAATTAAACACAACTTCTTTTTTGGCTACAGTTGTCCTTTTTAAGCACCAAAACTGGGACTTTGTATTCATGGCCATTGATCACAGAATGATTGGGAGCCAGGGACACAGAGGCAAAGACATGATCAGGGTCCCTGGGGACATTGCAGAGGTGTGCCCCAAACACGGACGTTCAGTCACTGCATGATTCTGTTGCCTATAACCGGTGCTCACTTACAGAAAATATAACAGACACTCAATCAGACTGATGCCACTAAGATGGGTTTGAGTGTGAATCAGCTACTAAGTAACTTCTACTGACTAACCATAGAAATCTTATATCCTCCCCACAAAAGCAGATATTGCTTGGGAACAATGGCTCAGATGCCAATCTAACTCCTGCTTGTAACGTGGATACAAATTATTGTTATATTAATAAAGTGCCATCATGTTTCACATTGAGTACTTTGATATTAAAGGGACTGTATTCTCTAAACATTGCTTATACTGTGCATGTAGAGAATAACAAAAATGATTGAAAATGTGAATGTGTAGTCTCCTACTGATGACATCACCTGTGGCTTGATATGCAGATTACATATTTCCCATTGAAAACCATTTTATTTGCCCATCAAGCTATAGGCTGTGACATAAGCAGGAGACTCACAGACACAATTAAAACACATTTTTCTTCTAATTTAGGGTTTGCTTGCTATTTTGCTAACACAATGTGTAGATCATGTTCAGTCATTAATCTGTACATTGACAGTATAATCAATGTTTAGGTGATACAGACCATTTAACCCACAATAGCTAACCCTGTGACCTATCACCTGGCTGTGCTTCTGAAATCTAGGTTTGTGGTTCTCTTTCCAAGTGACTTTTTGACCCACATGACTCAATATGAGAAGGGCAGGGTGATCTGATACTTTATTTTTAATCTCTTGTCATAGAAACAGGCGAACCTTGCAACAAAAAAATCCCGCATCACAGGGTTATACTGAATCTGTTCTTTTTTTATTTTCTGCTTCTACTGTAGAAGCTCAAGTGAAAAGTTCAATGGCCCAAGCTTTGGGCCATTTAATCCTCAGACTGGCAATCTCCATGCTTCACAATGAAGCTAACACAAGAGACACCCTAGTTTTTACGTCAATAGAGGGAACCCAAACTGAAAACAAGAACATTTGAATAGGAAATAACGGCTGGGGCGTTCAGATCCAAAATAGGGGCCCTCGGAAAGAATGAGTGTCATAATTTGGGCATCAAGAATATTTAGGGGCTACAAATGGCATTTTTTTTTACATTAACATTTATTTATATAATGCCAACAATTTATGTAGCCCTAGGTACAGAGCATAGAGGGGGTCTATGTAGTAAGTTAGACAAATATGAGCAGACTGATACATGAGTCTTGCTCACAAGGGAGTGGGGACATGAGACAAATAAAGGAGCGAAGAGGTCAGAGGGAAGGAGCTGGTGGTAACCGTGTTTAGGGATGGTTGGAGCTAGGTGGATTTGGCCAGAAATAAATTGTGTGTCCTAGTTGGATGAGTTGTAAGCGTCCTATTCTGAACAGTGTTTGAGGACAGTGAGCACTAGGTGGGAGTGGCTAGCGGGTAAAAGGTTATCTAGTGGGATCAGTATCAATCTTCTTTAAAGAGGTGTGTATTAAGGGACTTTTTTAAGTTTGAGAAGGAAGGAGAGCCTAATCAGACTCTGAACGATACAAGCACCAGTTGACCGCTCTGATTGGCTGACCATACCCTGACATAGTCAGCATGCACCTTCAGAAATCTTGGCTCTGCCTGAAATTCTACCGATACACACCATGTTTATATAGGAGACGTTCTCAGGTCTGAAATCACTCATTTCCACTTGTCTTCATTCTTATTTAAATCGCTGAACCTGTACAGCCATGCAAATATTATATGACATGGAATCGGTTGTACCAGCACTGATCTCCAGGTGTGCGGAAAGTAGAGCTTTGTGAATTTGTCAGAAGTGTGACTCAGACCGAAAAATGTGTTTTCCACTGAACTGTTCTTTGTTAGAAATGAATGTTAACTTTATACTTCTATGTTTTTATGGGACCTAAAAAATAAAGCACATTTTGCAGATTCCATGTTCATTGCTTGAAATCACACATGAAGAGCACAGGTGGATAGTTCCTTAGTGGGCATCTATGCATAGTGCAGACAGGGGAGGGCTGGCAGGAGGGCAATTGCCCCCAGGCTGCTCTCTGACCAGATTCTGTGTGCTGTGGTTGAACCACACTTCACTTGTAAATGCCTTGTGCATAGCTTTTTCTATCCATCTTCCCATTTATCTTGTCTATCAATCTCTGTTCCTTATCTGTCATAATATCTGTCTTGCTTCTCTATCTGTGTCTATCTCTGATGATAATGAGTGGCCTGATGAAGTTGAACCATGGGTTACTAAAAGTGTTTTTTGCTTCCTGGGCCAAAAGTTTCCAGCCCTACCCTGAGTGTAAAGTCCTGATAAGTATGTGCCGAGGCTTAGACCAAGTTGCCACCAAGACAATAGTTTTCACCATGTGGTGTAGAGTTGGCATTACACCAATGCATTTAAATGAGCACTCTGCTTAATGTGTGACATCATGATATTTTTCTGTAGTTCTTTTTACTAAGCAACATAAGTATCCGTGGCGGAGGGTAGTGGAGCAGTCCTCCCCGGGTGCCACCCATTAGAGGGGGTGTCCAAAGGCTCAGGACCGATCCTGGCCGGGTACACTGGGTGAAGCACGCATGTCAGTGGCCAAGATGATAGAGATTTTTTCCTCTCCAAGAGATTTCGGAACCAGAGTTTGACTTGGAGAAAACAAAATCTCTTTCTCGGACGCCAATGTGTGAAGGACGCCTTTTAGGCGCAGCCTGAGGAGGGAATTTTGTGCCCCTCCCCCAGAAGTTTTGCCTGGCTCCTTCCCCTCCTGGGGAGAATGGAACATCCAGGGATGCAGTGCAAGTGTTGGGGGGAGTGCAGAACTGGCAAGTCTGAAATGCAAAGTTGTGGGTGTTTTTTTTGCATTTTAAAGTTGTTGTGGTGTTGCCAAATACAGGATCCACCTGGGTTCTAGGTACAGCCCTTTATGTTTCTGTAAGAGGATGAGGAACCTTTCAATTGAGTGTCCTACATCATAGTATTAACTAGAATATTTTACACGTAGCAATATCATTTGTGTCGGACATCCTGGTTAAAGGACCAGTTGAAAAGATTTTGGACATTATTTATCTATTTCCAGCATTCTGTGCTGTGCCTCTGTGGGAAGCTCTGTATTTACTATTTCAATATAACAAAAAGTGCAAAAAATGTAACAGTAATAACCACAGTCTCAACGCAGCCCCCCAAAGTACTCCTCCCAGTGCTCAAATATCTACAGCCACACAAATGAAGTAGCACAGGAGAAACGTGGAAATGAAAACATAAACAACACACTAGTGCAATATGTACACACAAGTGCCAAAAAGACCAAGATGGTTTTTCAATCTTCATTAAATCTCTGATTTCTGTATAAAAAGACAAAGTGCGCACATACAGCAGTAAAATGTTGGCAAACCTTTGCCCGCAAGATAATGCCACTTACAAGAGAGCACTGTTATAATCGCCCCCCCACCCAAAAAAAATTATGTAGACCACAAGTCCCAAGCCTCGTGGTAGCACCAAGTCTCAGCACTGAAGGCACAGATGAGTAGTAGACCCTCTTGACACGTTTTGCCAGGTTAAGTGTCTCAGCTTCCTCAGGAGAACCATATAATAATTCCACTGTTTTCCATAGTGTAGGCACTTAAGCCTGTTCCGTAGCTTTACCTGCTGATTGTGTGTGATTGACCTTTCTAATTATCTGAGCTCCTGTACTGATCCAGTAACATCAGGAGACTGGTGGAAAATGAGTAGTGAGTCTCCCTTAAAACCTGTACAAAAATAAATAATTACGTATTATGTAAAATAACTAATATGAGTTACATTAACAACATAGCACTCACGCTGGAAGAAAAGAATGAGGGAGGTTTTGATCCTGCTAATGTAGGCGGGAAAGAGGTGTGGCCTCTAAGGGGTTGTGGCATGCTGTTGTGCAGTTGTGTTGTCATGCAGCATCCTTGGTGCGTTAGCTACTGAAGGTCTGAACCTGGACGGTGGAACAAGAGTCCCTAAAACAGGCAAGTTGGGGGCACATGGAGACGAGAAAGGGAACAAATACAAAAGGAGGAAATAGGGGAAGAAAAAAAAATATTTAAATGTTATTCGGTTCTATATAAAGTTAGGAGGGCGTGAACAGAACAAGCAAGGTAATTTAAATGCAAATGGATGGGAGGGGAGAACAGGTCTATTCTATTATACTGAAGATCAAAACTTACGACTGATTGCAGACCATTAACAACTTTAACCTCTGAGAGGGAGAGGCTGTTTTTTTCACTTCTGCGATTTTTGTGTTAAACTATCATTTAAGATGTTCACACAAACATTTTTGTCATTTATGTTTTTCTCTTGAAATTTTCCCCTACAGTAACATTTTGACCTCAACATCGATGATTGACTTAACCCAAATCCTAACGCTTACCATAACCCTTAACCCTAGATATCAACCCTAACTATAGCTTTTTTTTCTGTGTGTGTAATTTTGCACACTGCCACTAGAGCGACGGAAGTGGTGTTTTACCACTCCTGAATTTCTTGCCCACGACAAGGCCGTGCAATTAAATTTATTCCCTATATATGTTGGAAAAACCCTGAACCAAAGTACTCCGTTCAGTCTGCCTGTATAACTTTACATTCTATTTCCATTTTTTAATTATCCATGTGGGCATCTGCCAAGGACCCCCTATCTAATGTGGGCTCACATACAACTCATCAATGAGAGAATGACATGGGACAAAAAAAGTTGCGTAAATAAAACAGATAAAGCACTGCAGGTGAGGTAGAGGGGCATAAACATTTCTTAACTGGGACAAAAGTTAATCATCACTGTCCAAGAGTGGAACTATGTAGGATGAAGAGACATAGTTGCCAACATCTAAAAAAAAATTCCAGGGACACTTTGCAGTTTATCTTCCAATTGACCACACCTCTGTTCAAAAGCTCCACCCACTCAATATAATTAGCATAATGTAACTCCACCTACTTATCACAGTGTAGATTATATCACCAAGTTCCCACCAACATTACCATGCATCCTTGGTATACAACAGATACATTCACAGCACAACATCTACATCAGGCAGGTGCATTACATGAAATATAGTAAGACCTTGTGCAGATGTGCTTCAGTCAGAGAGCTGTGTCTACACCATCATACATTAGTGTAAACCTACCACTTCTGCTGGAAGGCCAAGTAATACTTCCTGGCCTTGTCTTATATCTAGGATAGCCTTATACCTATCCCATGCATGCTTTAACTCCTTCACTGTATTAACCACTACCACTTCTACTGGAAGACTATTCCATACATCCACTACCCTCTCAGTAAAGTAAGACTTTCATTAGTCCCTGGCCTTATCTTATATCTAGGATAGCCTTATACCAATCCCACACATGCTTAAACTACTTCATGTATTAACTTCTACCACTTCTACTGGAAGACTATTCCATGCATCCATTACCCTCTCAGTAAAGTAATACTTTCATTAGTCCCTGGCCTTATCTTATATCTAGGATAACCTTATACCTATCCCATTAATGCTTAAACTCATAAAAAATATGTCACAATTTAATTGTCCAGTAACATGCCAGTTTAATTGTTCAGTAATATACCAGTTTAATTGTTCAGTAATATGCCAATTTAATTGCCCAGTAATATGCCACAGTTTAATTCCCCAGCCTGATCCCCCAGTAATATGCCAGTTTAATTGCCCAGTAATATGCTCAGCCTGATCCCCCAGTAATATGCCAGTTTAATTGCCCAGTAATATGCTCAGCCTGATCCCCCAGTAATATGTTACAATTTAATTGCCCAGTAATATGCCCAGCATAATTGCCCAGTAATATGCCACAGTTTAATTTCCCAGTAATTTTCCACAGTTTAATTGCCCAGTAATATGCCCAGCCTGATGCCCCAGTAATATGCCACAGTTTAATTGCCCAGCCTGATCCCCCAGTAATATACCAGTTTAATTGCCTAGTAATATGCCCAGCATAATTGCCCAGTAATATGGCCAGAATAATTGCCCAGTAATATGCCAGTTTAATTGCCCAGTAATATGCCAGTTTAATTGCCCAGTAATATGCCAGTTTAATTGCCCAGTAATATGCCCCAGTAATATGCCACAGTTTAATTGCCCAGTAATATGCCACAGTTTAAATGTCCAGTAATATGCCACAGTTTAATTGCCCAGTAATATGCCCAGCCTGATGCCCCAGTAATATGCCAGTTTAATTGCCCAGCCTGATGCCCCAGTAATATGCCAGTTTAATATGCCAGTTTAATTGCCCAGTAATAAGCCAGTTTAAATGCCCAGTAATATGCCCCATTTAAATGCCCAGTAACATGCCACCACCCTCCTTCCCCATTACTCACCTGCTCCATGTCTCCTCTGTGCACCGGCAGAAGGTTTGTTTGTATTGATTAAAGTTGAAAAAAAAAACAACTCCTCCGCTCAGTCTGTGAGCTGAGCTCACAGCAGCCTGTTACCAGCCCTGTCACACGCGCAGTGCTGTATTTACCGCGGATGCCTAGGGCATCAAATTTTGGTGAAAAAAAAAAATGTAAAGAAAAAAAATCCGCGCTTGCAGGCAGAGACGGAGGTGAGAGGGGATCGGAAGACCCCCCTCACCATCTCTGCCTGCCGGCAGGCTGCACAGGAAGCCAAACAGGGCTACTAAACTGGTTCATGGGTTGAAGGATAAAACTTACCAGGAAAGGTTAAAGCATCTTAACATGTATAGCTTGGAGGAAAGACGTAACAGGGGGGATATGATAGAAACATTTAAATACATAAAGGGAATCAACACAGTAAAGGAAGAGAGTATATTTAAAAGAAGAAAAACTACCACAACTAGAGGACATAGTCTTAAATTAGAGGGGCAACGATTTAAAAGTAATATCAGGAAGTATTACTTTACTGAGAGGGTAGTGGATGTATGGAATAGCCTTCCAGCAGAAGTGGTAGAGGTAAACAAAGTCAAGGATTTTAAGCATGCGTGGGATAGACCAGTGCTGTATTTACCGCGAGGCATCCTAGGCGGATGCCTAGGGCAGTAAATTTTGTGGGGCGGCAGCACTGAAAAAAAAGAATCAAAGAAAAAAAAAAACTGGCCCTTTAAAAAAAAAAAAATACACGCTTGCAGGCAGAGACGGAGGGGAGAAGGGATCGGAAGATCCCCCTCACCTTCGTTGCCTGCCTGCAGGCTGATCAGGGAGCCAAACAGGCAGCACAGAGAAACCTCCGTGCTGCCTGTTCGGCTCCCCGTGCAATGTGACACGGAAGTGCCGACAGTCACGTGACCGGCATGCTGACGTCATACGCGCGCCGGGTCACTTGACCTGTCGGCACAACCGCCTGGGAGCCGAACAGGCAGCATGGAGGAGACCATGCTGCCTGCCACTAGCTACCAGGGAAAGGTAAGTGCTGGGGAAATGGGGGGATTTGGGGAAATTGGCTGGGACTTATTAAATGGCAAATAGCACTGGCATATTATTGGGCAAATAAGCAGGGGCATATTAAATGGCAAATAACACTGGCATATTATTGTGCAAATGAGCAGGGGCATATTAAATAGCAAATAACACTGGCATATTATTGGGCAAAATTGGCAGGGGCATATTAAATAGCAAATAACACTGGCATATTATTGGGCAAATTGGCTGGGGCATATTAAATAGCAAATAACACTGGCATATTATTGGGCAAATTGGCAGGGGCATATTAAATGGCAAATAACACTGGCATATTATTAGGCAAATTGGCAGGGGCATATTAAATCGCAAATAACACTGGCATATTGGGCAAATTATCAGGGGCATATTAAATGGCAAATAACACTGGCATATTGTTGGGCATATTAAATGGCTAATAACACTGGCATATTATTAGGCAAATTGGCTGGGGCTTATTAATGGCAAATAACACTAACATATTATTGGGCAAATTGGCAGGGGCATATTAAATAGCAAATAATACTGGCTTAATACTGTCCTGGCAAAGTTGGCAACTATGAAGAGAGCAGCTGTTTCCTGTATTGATGATTAAGCTTTGATAGTTTTATAAATAGAGAGTAGAGAACCCATTACTGAAAGTCACTGCCCAGGGCCCACCAGTGCCTTACCCTGGTTAATACCATAAGAATCTCTACATAGTGATCATGTCGGGCTTTTAGAGGTCAATGTATAGACTGTCAAGGACTGCAGTTGATTATTCCTTTTTTTTCTTGTTTATGTTTTATACTTTGTCATTTGCATAATGATATGACCTATTACAATTTAGAAATAATTCAACCCCCAGATGGTAGGTTTGGATCTTTTGTCCCGTTTACTTTTTGCCTATTTGCTTTTTCAAAAATGGATGGGTTATTGCATGCTGCTTGTGAAAAATATTCTTGATTTGATTTTTTTGTTTTGTACATTTTTATTATAAATGTTAATAATTGAAATGATATTGTGTGTGTTGCATTTAGGACATGTGTTGCTGATTGCTATTCTGCTTACACTATATACAGATCACTTTTTATGCTCTACATTTTCTACTCTAAATATTTAGGCAATTATTAAATGACTAGCGAGTTTAAGATGAGTAAAACACGCTTTTTGAAATTCTTCCAAGGTCAATAAAATGAGTCCCATGAAGTTGGGTAATAATGTGTTATCAGCTGCTGGTTTGGTTAAGTTTAAAGCACTACACAAAAACGAATTATTTTCTGTAACTTTCATTATACGTCAATGTACTTAAATGTAGGCTAAACGTTTTATTATTATTTCGTTCCCGTGCTGATCATGGTATTTTGTAGGTCGGTAGTGGTGGCAGGAATAGGCAGTCATAGAAAGGTTTGTGAAGATTCCATAAATGTCCATCCTGGACCCTGATGCCTAACCCTGAGAGGTGGTAGCTGCTTATTACAAGTTAGGTGTTAGTTATATATAAATAGAGTTTAAGGAGCCAGTCTAGTTGTTTTGTAGGAGTCAGGTTTATGCGTACAAGGGTCAAAAAGAAGTTTGTAGCCCTGGATCCTTTGACTTGTGAAGTGTATTGACTTACCAAATAATAAGGCGCATCCAATCGTGCAAACTGCCTTTTAAGTTATTGATACAAATACGTGGATTGTTAACTAATATACTAAACAAGCTTTGAAAGTGGTTTGCATGGGTACGCTCTCAGCCACCAAGATGGGGTATAGAGGCTACTAGAGATCTTGGCGTTTACTGGTTCTCACCGTAAGCCTCTCTGTAGACTAAAAATAAACTACCGTCAAGTCGTTTTGTGAATGTAGCACCTTTTTCAGGGGTCATGGGGTGATTTTTCTATATATGTATTTTATTTAAATTACTCCAATGTGTAATGCTCATAAACACAGCTGCTCCTATGAAAATGATAGTGAATGCATACAATAATTGCAGACGAAATAAAATAGGTTAATATATAAACTGTTAGAGGCAAAAGGCCAATAATTCAATAGACTGACCGCATGCCTGCCTGCCAAGCAGTAGTTTGTATAAAACAATACTTACCATTTTTGACTCTCAGGACCATTGGGGGGGGGGTCCTGAGGACAGGTTTGAGAATCACTGCTCTAGCATGAATAGAGGAATTGTAAAGCAGTGCTCAAAGAGGATCTTAGACCTTTACAATTTAAAGTCAATGCTACCTGTGCACAGCGCAATGACTATGCATAGACAGTCATAATACCAGGACAGTACACAAATAACTGTCTTAGCAAATTCAGGACTCTTGGCCACTATGGTCTAATACTTCAGCAGGGAAGAAATGGATACGGTAGGTTTAACTAACCTCTATAATGGTGGTGGTGTGGAATAATATTCAACTGACATTAGGGAGTCTAGATAAGGGTGAAAAATTGGTATTGTTGGCCAACTGCAGGTAGAAAGTAAAAGCAGTAATGATAAAAGTATAAAACTGATAATCAGATGCCTCGTTTTTATTTGCTCACTTTTTCTTTTATCTTTCTATCGTGTTTCATTTAGAAGACATTGCTGATTAAGTAAGGAAGTAAGCAAGCACTAGGAGATTTCCTTCCTTATGCCCTTGTTGGTGGGTGTGGTCTTCCCCTTGACAATGCCTTGCTCAGTAAGCAACTCTTCCTCCCCCAGTTCACGTCTGTGTCTGTCGTTCGTGACACATTACTGGCTTTTTCAGCGATCCATCTATCATGTGGTGTTTACAAGATACAATTGGTTTTGCTAGAGGCTAAGCCTACAATAGGAGCGTTCCTTTTCTAAAAGTGACAGTACCTGTTCACTCATGTTCTAAAGCAGTTTTCTAATAATTTCACCGGGGCCTTTAAATTCAGTGACGGACAGTAAGGAGGGCTGGAGAGATAGGTGGGACTATTACTACAGCAATAAATCGGTTATGCTTTATTTACAGTGTTTGGGAGATCAGAAGAGAGAGAACAGTTACTTCACTTTAGATCAGTGCTTCTCAAACCTTGTCCCCACAACCGTGCATGATTTAGGGATTACTCAGCTGTGTTTAAATACAAATCTGTATAACACCTGGTGTGTTTCCTTAAAGGACAACTGTAGCAAAAACTTAACTTATGTTTAATTGAAAGATTGCATCAAGTGTAGAAGGTTTATGTAGAAATTACAAATAATGTACCCAACTGAGGACTTATCGCTTCAAAGAGCTCTAACAGGGAGTGGACATGTTGTTTAGAATCTTGGGTCAGATCTTCCTTCATCGGACCCATGGTAAATGGAGATCTAACCCAACATTCCAAACAACATGTCCGCCCCCTGATAGAGAAGTGTGGCTCAAGGAGGACTGACTAAGATACTTTGTATTTTTTTCATTAACACATTTCTATTTAAAACCCCAATACTTGATGCCATCTTTCAATTAAACATAACTTAATCTGTGGCCTACAGTTGCCCTTTAAGCAAAAGAGGGAAATGAGAAATACAAAAGTGATAAAATATTACCGTTGTGAGAAGCCATCTTGCTTTCCTATAAGACTGCAGCGGAGCTTGCAAGTGATATTATCCCGGTTATATGTTCCAATCGTATCATTGTAAAGTATTCAGTTAACATTGTCTTGCCTTTACATATTCATTTTTTATTATTTAGTTCACATTGTTTTGTGTTATATAAATAGGGGTGTAAGCGATATGTCATGAACACGCGTATCTGCCAAACCGGGCCAGGTTTAATTCACATACCACAGCACCGCAGAGTTTAGCAAATAAACTTTTTCTGCAAAGTATCTATTCATTACCTGACTATACATACTTGATAAAGATTTCTACAGTTACTGTAGGTTTAAGGCCTGGTAATATCCCCCTTTATATTAATGTTTTAGTGTCCAAAAGCCGGATACATTAAATCACACAGGATTCCTTCATGCTTCAGCTAGAAAGACTGCTAGATATTTAATATTTATTTGTTTCTTGGCAGCCGAGCACAGCATCTATGCTAAAACTTCCTTCACAAAGCAAACAACCCTCAGGCAAGTCATTTATAAACCAAATTTGGTTCCTCTATAGCAAATTCTTCTGAATATTTGATCTACGTCATATTATAGCCCAAATCCACTTAACACATTCATCTTTCTCTGTTTCCACTGTCTACATTTTAATGTGAACTTATTTAGAGAGGCACAGTGACAGACCCTGGTTTTTAAATGTGACAATTAGAGGGGATCTAGCTAGGGTCCGCTCTCCATTATATGTAAAATCGTAGAAGCCAACAGACCCCCAGTAAGATGTGAGTATTTTTAAATTGCTGTTATTGATTGAGTGTGAACCAGTCTCCATCATAGCTGCAACTCTGTCCTGACTCATGCTTGGCTGTTTTGTATATGCCTACCCAGAATCCCTTGCAGCGGTGCTAGCACTGTGAATGTGAGATTTCTGTAGGGAAAGCACGTCTCTGGAGTAGTTTAATAATGCGTCTGCTACTAACTGAGACATAGTGACTCTATCTTTCTTGTTACGTAGAGAATGAAAATGTTGGAAAATCATCTATACCTTATGTTTGCAAGTAAATGCCTACATTAGGAGAGAAATATGTTTTAGATGTCACCTGTGGCTTTGTATGCAAATTACACATTTCCCATTGAAAAGCAGTTAATTTGCATACCGTGCCACAGGTGATGTCATAAACAGGAGACTCCACAGACACATTTAAAACTAATTTTTCTTCTAATTTAGGCATTTGCTTGCGATTTTGCTAACACAATGAAAAGATCATTTTCAATAATTTTTTATACATTACATTCACAGTAAAAACAATGTTCTGGTGATACCGTCCCTGTAAGAATGGCGCTCTATAAACAATTGTAATAATGCATCAACAAGTGCTGTGCAATGCAATTGTGTCCTGAATTAGTAGACACACCAGTTACTTCTTGTGGTCTGAAGGGATTTAGGGCACCACTGAGCCCAAGACACAAATGATTTTTAGTGATTGATACGTGTAATTGGACTGTGCCAAGGTCAACACTTTTCCTTGCCCGTTCTAGAAATATCCTCCATAGTCTCCGAGATCGGCACTCAGCACTCAATCTGGAACTCCTCGTTAGATTATCCCAAAATAAATTAGTTGCATTAGGTACAGAAACTTTTATTGCATCTATTATACACCCATAATCGAGTTTGCTCTGTATTACCATACAATAGCCTGGTACTTACCCAGAACTGGTATACAATGGATGTGACATAATTACATGAACATCACATAGCTTGTCCCTCCCACAGCAAACATTCTGGCTGCCTGTCTGGACACCCTATGAAGGAAGTACCCCTGTCACTGGAAATCTGGCCCCCGATCACTTCACATTGGGGTACAGCCCCAAAGCTAGTATATCCTTGGATGCGTCTCATGGTTGACCAACTCCCCTCCAAAAAGCTACATGATCGGATCGTTTGGGGAGAGTTCCAGGGGATTTCTGCTGTACTCGAGTAAGGCTATGGAAGTGACGTGGTGTTGTGGAGTACGACAAGGGGGGCGATCCCTTTCAACAAAGGAGTAGGGATCAGGGCAGGGAGTCAAAAACATTCCATAACTAGGGGTAACGGTCATTAAAAACATTTCAGTCTATGAACTTTCCCTTCTCAATATTCCTGTGGCAGAGTAACAGGATGCCTCTAGTCTCCCCATAGTGTGCACCCCCAATTCAGCACATTACCGGGTGCCTCACACCCTCAACTTTCCACCCCAAATAGAGACGTTACTAGGTGCTCGGGGGGAAGCTACAGCCTTTGGTAGTTTTAGTGGAGCACAACAGGCACGCAATCTGCCTTAGTGTTCCAGAGAATGACTGCTGTCCTCATGTCAGGCTCTTGAATTGGCGGTGGCTTTGCGGAGCACCGCCAGGTGGCACTCGGAGGCAGTGACTTAGGGCGGGGAGTGCAAAACAGACCATGACTGGGGAAAACAGGAGTCGATTAAAACATTTCAAACATTTTCCTTCACAATATTATCTGAACTGTGAGCTTTGAAAGGTTAGATTTTTTTTTTTTTTTTTTGAAGAGGAATCTAAAGGAATGAGTAATAGAATTCCATAAGAGACGTGTTGGAGATGGGTGGGAAGATCTACGAGAAGAAGACAAAGGTCAGAAATGACATGAAGGCCTCTTGGTAAGGCTGGTCTTATTAAGAGAGCCTTTTCGGCTTGAAATTATTTGGAAGCCAGTAAATTAATTTGAATAATGTGGGCTGAGCTTCAGGGTGGTGCAGTAGTTATAGGAGTTAAGGGAACTACTTGGTAGAAAAAAAGATAGTTATTAAGGATATTAGAAATGGCTGGGCCGTGGGTAATTGCTTCCAATATGGTTGGATTCTGGATACAGTAATCGGCTAAATATGACATCACTTTTTGTAACGAGCATTTCTAAAACTACCAGTGCCCCTCTCATTAAATCATTTAACATCAGCTCAGAATTTAAGACCTATTTCGAGCAAAACAGTTTTTTCCTCCAGTTTTATAACATGTACTATAACCATCCTATTTCTACCATTTTCTTCCTAGCAACCTGAAAGATCTTCCATTAACGTCCCCTCCTTTTCGTTACATGCATACATATATACGCAAGTTTGATGCACACTTATAACTTTTACATGCTGCCCTGTATAATTCAAATGTGTTCCGAGCGAAACCCACTAATGAATCCAGCCAGTTCCTCTACAATCTTCTCTTATTAATCAAATAGTCACCAACTTGGACACACTTGTATTCTACATTCTGCGGCGGAGCATGTAGAAGTTATGTTTCCTGCTAAAACCTGGTTGACCAGGCACCTTGGCTCTACAACTGGTGGAAATCAAACTGGCAAGTGTGTGTTCAAGATTGGCTCCTGTGCAATACATGTATGCACAGATTTCAATAAACGTTGACATTTGAGATTCTTTCCTGTTTTGAAACACTTTAGAATAATGAGAGCTGAGTGGGAGGATCAGTAGGAGCTGCAAACTTGATGTGTGTTTCATAGACAGATATTCAAATTTTAATACATCTTTTTATTTTGTAAGTTTGTTTAATTTTGATAGAAATGAAAAACGTTGGGTGAATTTCAAGTGGGAGTTGTCCTCTAAGCCATTTATCCTTTTATCCTTTAACTATTTTCACATGTATTTAATCACCAATTTCTTACTCTGCGTTGTGGTTACCTTGAAACTGATTGTAAAGTAGCAAACATCTGTGACTGGTTTTGTTGAACCCACCAAGGTTGTGTGAGGCGAGTTTCTAACCTGTTTGTGTTTTTCTTCAGGTTCCGAATATTGAAATCAGGAACCTTTTGGGGAAAAAAACCTATCCATTTAGGTTCTTATATTTTGTGTTGAACTATGAAGACAAAGAACAAAGTGGGAAGGAGAAAACTAGAAGCCAACCATGACGAGGAGAGCCAAGAGCAACAGACGTCAAGTGAGGAAGATACCGTCAAATGTACTCCGTACAGGCAAAGTAGCAGAGGGAAAAACCAAGAGACTGCTAAACACAAAAACAAAAAGCACTCATCCAATGGGAAAGAACATAGCATCCGGAGACTGGAGAGCAACGAACGGGAGAGACAGAGAATGCACAAACTGAACAACGCATTTCAAGCTCTGAGAGAGGTCATCCCACATGTTCGCGCAGAGAAAAAACTATCCAAGATCGAAACACTGACATTAGCGAAAAATTACATCAATACTTTAACTGCCACCATATTGAACTTGACTAGTGGATGCTTACCTGATGTACAGGATGCCAGTGCAGACATTGGGGGCAAGTTATATCAGCATTACCAGCAACAGCATGGAGATGAGGACAGTGAAGAACATTTAGAAAAGTACTCTACACAAATTCACAGCTTCAGACAAGGCAGCTGATGTAAAATGTGTCTGGGACTCTTTTAATTTTTTTTATTTTTACACATTTTGTAATTCGGCAAGAATACTTAAAAAATAATAATAATACACCTTTATTTTGATATATGCATTTGTGTAGACAAAACCTTAAATATCTGTTTGCCAAAGGGCATGTTTTTGTGCTAAATTTAATGTAAATACTTTTTAATTATGTTTCTACGAATGGGGATTGTGGGTAAAATGAAAGTAGGGCAGAAGATGATCGGTATCAATAATGTTGGTAAGAAATGTTCAGTACAATACGTTGAGATGTAGTTAGGTTTGTTTGCTGAAGTTCAATATAAATTCCAGCGGTATACTGTGTAACACAACATTTTGTAATATTCACAAATATAGACATATTGGATTACCACTTTTTCTTAAATAGAAAATCCAAAATTTGGTAAAAGTTTGCGCCAATGGACAAACCATTCAATACAGGACATAATACATGGTAATTTAGGTTGAAAAAAGACCTAAGTCCATCAAGTCTAATTCTATCATTCCTGCTTTTGTGGTGTGGTGATTCCTTCTTGGCAGCAGAAAAAAATGCAGATAACCAGTGAGCAAGTGCCCAATTTCTCAAATGAAAAAAGGCAAATTTAAAATGTATGTGTCTGGTTATAGATATAGTAAAGACAGTGTTACTGATATTGTCATAAAATAAAACTACTTTAATAAAATAATATAATGGCTGATCAGTGTATCCGTATAAGGGATACATACGAGATACATATGAGAACAATGTGAATCTCAAACTCGTCCCCTTGCCAGCCCTCCCCAGTTACCGACATATTGTATGATCATTTTTTAAATATTCAACAGGAATTCCAACCCTTTCTTCTGGGGTAACAGAACGGGGAATTTCAGGCAATAATCATGGGACCAGCCCCAGGTCTGGTCATGAAGTTCTAAAAGTGGGTGGAACCTGGTATATTGTGGGAGGAGTTAAATTTCACCCCCACAGCAGGTAGTTGCTGTGGAATTCAATCTGTCCTGGCCAGGCGTTACCCATGTGCAGGATTTGTAGCTCAGCATTATACTGTACAATTCTGCACCTGCATTGCGGCTCTACACTGTGTACCATTCCAATTTTATATGATGGAAACTTACAGAAAATTATCTATAAGAAAAGGTGTTGTGTATCGTGTAAAAATGCATTGTAATAATGTAGATACTGGTGTTGGTAGAAACATCCGAAAAAACTGTAAGAATTTTAAAGGAAAGTGAAATATACTCAAATGTTTTTTACTGTAACGATACTTGTTATTTTAGACACTCTGGCCTAAATCCACTAAACCGCTTAACAATTGTAACAAATGTAATTTGTTATAGTAAAAGTAACAAAGTAATTTATGTAGGGAAAAAAAGTGCAACCTGTCTACCTATTATTCCTGCTTTTGATCCAAAAATCCTTCTTGACTCCAGAAGGCAATCCGATTTGTCCATGGATCAAGAAGTTCTATTATTAATGCTTATTCAAATTAAAATGTCCAGCCCCTTTTTAAATGCATCTATTGTATTTGATAGCACCACCTCTCTGGGCAGTGAGTTCCATATCTTTATTGTCCTTACCATAAAGAATCCTTTCCTTTGGTGTCTGAAATCTATGATCTTCCAGTCTCAGGGGGTGACCTGTTGTTCTTTGTACATATCTATAAATGAACAGGTCACTGGAGAATTATTTTTATATATAAGATGAATGCAATTGTGTAAATACTTTCTTCGTTACACGTGGGTAACATTTCAGGTTTGAATTTGTAGTAACTTTGGATCCAGTCAGTTCATTGTAATTTCTACAGGGAGCAGTTAAGATCATTAAGTGTATGGTGAGCAGCTAGGTTGGGTTTAGGTCACAATAGGCTTCTGTAATATCAGTTATCCAAATTCATTTATCGGCTGACCTGCTTATCATTTAATATTTGTAATATTTTACAATGGTGGTGTTTAACATCATTTATATATCTGACTATGCGTTAACCCCTTTGTGACCGAACCCTTCGTTAATGGGGCTCCTGGAGGGGGCTGAGGATCAGCCTCCTCGCCACAGACTATGTACCATGCCCTGGTAAATGCTGGGTTTGGGGGTACACACTTTGGGGGGACCCAGCGACACCCTGTTTTCTATACAGCAGTTTAGTTCTCTGTCCATTGTGTACTGTAATCTAATTACCTGTGCTCTTTCCTGATGTTGTCCTTTAGTTTAGTAATTTAGGTTGAAAAAAGACACAAGTCCATCAAGTTCAACCCTTCTACCTATCATTTCAGCGTTTTGATCCAAAAGAAAGGCAAAAAAAAAACCCCTAAGGAAGCTATTTCGAATTTTGCCTCCTAGGGGGAAAAATTCCTTCTTGACTCCAAAAGTGCAATCAGATTTCTCCTTGGATCAAAAAGCTCTATTATTAATGCTTATTCTATTATTAATAGCTCTGTATGTTCTGCTTTTCTAAAAAAACATCCAGACCATTTTTAAATGCATCTATTGTGGTTGATAGCACTACCTCTCTTGGCAGTGAGTTCCATATTTTTATTGTCCTTACCGTAAAGAATCCCTTCCTTTGCTGCCTATGAAATCTTTGCTCTTCCAGTCTCAGGGGGTGACCTCTTGTTCTTTGTATATTTCTGTTAATGGATAGGTCCCTGAAGAGCTCCTTATATTGGCCCTGCACATATTTATATAATGTTATCATATCCCCTCTAAGATGCCTTTTTTCTAAAGTAAATAAATGTAATTTTTTTAGTCTCTCTTCATAACTAAGATCCTCCAATCCCCTTATTAATTTTGTAGCTCTCCTTTGCACTTTTTCTAGTTCCTTAATATCCTTAATTGCCCAGAATTGTACTGCATATTCAAGGTGAGGTCTTACCATTGATTTGTAAAGAGACAAGATGAATCTCAAGTGAATCTATAACTCGTTTTATACATGCCAATATCTTATTGGCCCTTGCAGCTGCTGACTGGCATTGGGCACTGTTGCCAAGTTTGTTATCTACAATGATTTCTAAATCCTTTTCGTTAGCCACATTGGTTTTGATTTGTGTCTTTTGTATGTGTTTCCCAGAGGTATATATTGGGATGTGTACTGTAATGTGTGCTTAAAGTCATTCCACTTGTCTTCTGTGTTTAGTCCAGAAAACAATCGTTCCCAATCTAAATGTTCAATTGATTCCCTTAGTCCATCAAAGTTAGCCCTTCTAAAATTAAGTGTTTTGGTGGCGTAGTTACCAATTTGCTTTTTTGCATTAATCTCAAACTAAACCATGTTATGGTCACTATTGCCCAAGTGTTCTCTTACTTTGATGTTTGAGATAAGCTGCTCATTGTTTGTTATTACTAAATCCAGACAGGCATCCATTCTAGTTGGGGTGTCTACTAATTGTGCCATAAATGTGTTATTAAGCAGGTTCAGAAACTTGCTGCCCTTAGCGGAACTAGTTGTGCCACAATTCCAATCTATATCTGGGTAATTAAAATCTCCCATGATTAGAACTTCATTCAGATTTGCAGCCTTTTCAATTTGTAATAAAAGCTGATCTTCTCCATCAATGCTAATATTTGGTGGCTTGTAGCATACACCTACAAGTAATGTGCGATTCTTTTTAGCGTCTAAGCTTATCTCCACCCACAGTGTCTCCACATCAGTTCCAGTTACGTCATGCACACCTTCTTTAATACTGGGCTTTAATTTAGGATTTACATATAGACAAATCCCTCCCCCTTTTCTATTTACTCTGTCCTTTCTAAATAGTGAGTAGCCTTGTAAATTAACTGACCAGTTGTGGGTCTCATCCCACCACGTTTCTGTGATTCCGATTAAATCATACTGTTCAGGACTTACCAGTATCTCCATCTCACCCATTTTGTTTGTCAAGCTTCTTGCATTTGCTAAAAGACATTTAAGATTACTACCCATTTTCTGTTTAGTTGACAAACACGTAATGCCCGCAGGTTTAATTGTATGTACCTCCTTATGATCTATGTTAACCCCACCAGCGCTTTCCTCCTCTTTTGTCATAGCTATACCCACCTTCCAATCTACTCTAGCTGCCATTGCTTCATTTTGATCTTGACCCTCCCCCCAGAGCTTAGTTTAAAAGCTCATCTAACCCTCTAGCCATCCTCTCCTCTAATACTGCAGCCCCCTCATCATTGATGAGTTAATGTAAAAAGTTAATGTAATACTTGCACCAACATCCCATTGAATGTTAATTTATGTATGTATGACTCATCCCTGTTCATGTCTGTTCTGTTTAGTCAGAGGATTTATTGGGGCACTGCAGTTGCACCTCGTAGATAGTGTGTTTGTTCCTGGTTGATTTTGTGTATGTGAGCCTGTGTTGTTCCTGTGTGATCCTAACACTAGTTCTGTGTGGTGATTTGGGGTCTATCACGATACTTGGCTCTTTTCAGTGCTACCTTAGCTAAGGAAGCAGAGTTTGACAGAGGTACCCAGTCAGGGTACTAGAGGGTGTGTCACACCCTTTTATGTCACATGCTACTTTCTTCCTAAAGGAAACCAAAATGGCACTCCAGTGATCAGGAGCCAGGGACACAGATCTTGCAACGTTATGAATGACGTCGTGGAGGTGTACCCAAACTCGGAAGTTTGGGCATAGCGCTTTTTCAAACATTTAGTTGGTGCTCAATTTCAGTTTCCCCGTCAGAGTGAGGCCTCATCTGACAGGTGGGATACAGCTGCAGGTCCTTTTGATTAAGTAAGGATGCTCTATGCCATCCTACTGTCGTTTTAGTGCAAATAATTAAGGACAGCATGGAACGTCCTCTACTGTCATGAGGGGCTAAAGGGCCCCTATCAGCAAAAAAGTAACTTATGTTAATTAACTTATGTTTTTAGTGAAAAGCTTTAATGAAACAATACAATACTTATTGAGCCATCTTTGCTCCATATAGCTCTACCTGGGGCGGACAAATAGTTTCAGATTTTCCTACAAGATAAGTAGACATCAGGGGGACGGACATGTTGTTCAGATTTTGCTTTATCTTAGGCCACATGAAGATCTGACTCAAGATTCTAAACAATATGTCTGTCCCCTGATAGAGCTATATGGAGCAAAGACTCAAAACAACATGTCTGCCACCTGATATCACTAAATGGTGCAAAGACTCTAAACAACACGTCCGCCCCCTGATAAAGCTAAATGGAGCAAAGACTCAAAGCAACATGTCCACCCCCTGATAGAGCTAAATGGAGCAAAGACTCTAAACAACATGTCCTCCACCTGATAGAGCTATATTAAGCAAAGAATCTAAATAACATGACTGCGCCCTGATAGAGCAAAGAGGGCTCAATAAGTTACATAACTTGTATTGTTGCAATAAAACAATTGTCTAAAATTTCTACACTTGATGCAATCTTTCTATTAAACATAAGTTAATTTTTAACTGTTGTCCTAGATGGGCAAATCTGATCTGCCGACACATTCTATGTTTCTTTAATAGCTATGAAAGACATTTTCGTTCTTTGGTTTTTTAAATATAATTGTCACTTTTGGAGATCTAGAAGGATCCGTGCTGCCACAGTTGATTACTAGATCAAAATCAGGAAGAATTTGAAGGGCACAGGTCGTCCCTTTCTGTTTTTGGTACAGCACATCTAGTATGTATTTTATCCTAGAACAACATGTACCTATTGGTTGCTATTAATGCTTGTACGTCAGAGCGTCACGAGAGAAGAAAAATCACTAAAAAGGGTTAAATCTCTGCAGTGGAATATATAGGTTCAAACACAGCCTTGGGTAACGCAGTGTAACATTCTGTGTCTGGCAGGTGTTTATTTGCATATAAGTCTGATGTTTTTGTTAGAATAAATTTCGATATCACTATGATCACTGCATTTGGTGCTGAAGTTTCTCTCTGCTTGTTTGATCGCTCTACTATTGTAGAGATGTAGTTTTACTAGAACATACACCGTGCACATCTTTGTATCATAACGCCCAACTTAGGGGTTGTGTATGAAAGGGACGCACTTGAAAATAGTGGGGTACTAAGTTATTTGCGCTATGTGTGTTGCAATGGGAAAAAGTAAGCTCCAGCACTAAACCAAACCTTACTGCAACTTGACCAAAGTCTTCACATTCATTTTATTTTTTTTAAAGTGCAATTGTTTTTATAAATTAGATCTCAGTGATTGAACCTTTTTTAAAATTCGTGACACATTGCTTTACTTTAACCGTAATCCCCTCTGTGTTTGTGTTTTTCACGATTGGATGCAGTGGGTTCTTAACATACTTTTTCTGTTCAAGTCCAGGTGCATCAAGCCATCCTTTTAATGTTACAAACTGTGCAACTTTGTCATGCGTCTTCTGAAACTGGCTGTGACCGGTTGGGACAATATCTTTTATTTTGTCATCGACTTTTGTCCTCCATCTGTTACTGCACTACAACTACCATAAATCTCTGCATTCTAGAAAGCGAATGGGAGGGGGGTTATGGAACTTAGCAGCAGCTGCAGGGCCGCAGTTGGATGCCGAGAAACTTGTACAGATTATTTTCGGATGTTTGTAGACTGGATCCAGGTTGTGCCGACTACATCTGAACACCTCACAGGAGTTTAATATTAAAATTAGAAGGTGCAGGGTTTTATCTTTGCACCTACTGTATCCAGAACAAGATAGGTTTATTTTTTTTTAAACTAATATGTATCCATCTATTAATTGTGTAGGTACTTGTCTTACTGATTGGTGTCTTGGCCGTGGGTTGGCCCTTGTGTACTATTCTTTGTTCATGTAGTTTTAATTTTTTTCTTAACCCTGTATTTCAGATTTTTTTTTTTGTATATTAAATATTTGTTATCTCAGCTAAAAGTTTTATGTGTTTTGTTAAATAGTTTAGTGTGCCCCTCACCCCCATTCCAACTTGTGCTGCAGTCCCCGGATGTTTTATCATTCTGTGGAAGAGATCTCCTTTACTCTAGAAAAAAATTAAGAACGCCAGGATGGATTACAGTAATGTCAGGACAACATTTAGCCTTTTCTAAAGAGGAAACAGGATAAGGAGCTTGAAAGAGAGTGGTGTACAACAGGGACAGACCTCCTGCTCCCTCTGTCCTATCATCATAGAAGGTGATGGGTAGAATTGAACTGTTTGGCCTAGTTGCAACTATAGCGCTAGTAAGCCTTTTAGTTATGTGAGATGGTGGTGGATCTGGTTTTAATTATAAATTAGTTCATATTAATTAGCAGGTGATAACCTGGGGTTGACACCACACAAATAATCATCTCTGTTGGTAAACTCGGTCTACAGTGACTAGACCTTTAAATGTGTTAAATGGAACACTGATGCCTTTTTATAAACCTGGTGCCTAATGCTGGAAGTGGTATAGGTTAATACACATTAATCCCTTTGAATGCCAGTAGATTGTAGATAGCATTAAAATCTGTTTTATCAAGCAGTATGACTTACATCCTGATTTTAATTCCCATCCAAACATGCAATGTCGAAATCCAACACCCTGTTTGTTGCATAGGAACATATTAAATATCTGATCGTTCAAATGGCGCACCCCTCTAAGGGAAGTATATTTATTTCTTAAGAACACACAACAATTGTGGCAAGTCATGAATGTAAACAAGGGAAATGGGCAGTTTAAAAAAAATATCTTTCCTTTGAAAAAACAAACAACAATATACAGTTTGTATGAATAAACCCCCAAAAAAGAGTGAAATACAGTTACACACACAAAACAAAATACCGCAAAAGACGCTTGTTATAAAAGGGTTAAAAAAGAGTTTGTGAGTGATCTCGTACAAAGTACAAAGAAAATGGATTAAACGGCAACAATTTCCTTTTTTCAATTAATAGAGTTATGTTGATACATGTACTGGCTCACACCCACAGAATGCCCCAGCACCAACAATACTTACCTAGGACATGCCCCATCACCACATTGCACACCCATTAAATGCCCCATCACCCCAGGATATGCTCCATCACCCATGTTTCACACCCAGGACATGCCATATCACTCACGTTCACACCCAGGACATGCCCCAGCACCCACACTGCACACCAAGACCATGTCCCATCACACCAGAGCAAGCCTCGTCACCCATATTGCCCACCCATTACATGCCCCATTGCCCCAGGACATGCTCCATCACCCACATTGCACACCCATTATATGCCCCATCACCCACACTGCACACCCATGGCATACCCCAGCACCAACACTGCAAACCCAGGACATGCCCATTCACCCACACTGCACACCCAGGACAAGCCCATTCTCCCACGCTGCACACCCAGGGTATGTCCCAACACCCCAAGACATGCATCATCACCCACATTGCACACCCATTTCATGTCTCATCACCCCAAGCCATGCATTATCCCCCACACTGCACACCCCGTTACATGCCTCATCACCTCAAGACATGTCTTATCATACCCACACTGCACACCCAGGCCATGTCCCCAGGGGCGTCACTAGGGTTGGTGTCACCCGGTGCCGAAACTCATGGTGTCGCCCCCCTGGATTTCCTCCAATACAATGCCAAACAGATTACTTAGTAATTCCAGTTAGATGGTCTATTAACTATGCCACACAGCGGAGCCCCATAAATTATGCCACACCAGAGCCCCACTATTTATGCCTCACCTCTGCCAAATTAATTATGCCACACACACAGGTGCCCCATAATTATGCCACACAAAAGAGTCCCCATAATTATGCCACACACACACACAGGTGCCCCATAATTATGCCACACCCATGGCATGCCCCAGCACACACACTGCATACCCATGGCATGCCCCAGCACACACACTGCATACCCATTACATGTTCCACCAGCCACACTGCACGCTCATAACATGCCCCATCACTCACGTTGCACTCCCATTACATGCCCCGCCACCCACTTCGCACACCCGTTGCATGCCCCATCACCCAAACTGCACACCCAGGACATGCCCCAGAACCAACACTGCACACCCAGGGCATGCCGTATCACCCCAGCACCCACACTGCACACCAAGGGAATGCCCCAATACGCTAGGACATACCCTAGTACCCGCACTGCACAGCCACAATATGCAAATGAACCCACACTGCACACCCAAGGCATGCCGCTTCACCTATATTGCACACCCATTACATTGCCCAGCACCCACACTGCACACCCAGGGTATTCCCCAGCACCCACGCTACACACCTGGGGCATGCCACAGCACCCCTAATGCGGCCAGGAGCACAAGCTACCACTGCCTCAGTTGGATGACCCGGCAGGTCACGTGACCCTGGTGTACTACTTTGTTTGCCAATAAAGGTATCATCCTGACTCCTGCATTTCTATGGCTAACACAGTACAATCTCTTTCCTTTTTCATTTAGACAGCCATACCTGGATGGTTATTACATGGGTTAGAAGTCTGGAAGACTTGGGTAAAAGAAGCTGTAGTGAGTCTATCAGGATAATAAACATTGAAGAAGAGATGGACTTTTCCTCACATTAGCTAATCAGTCTTGTAATGTCTTTTGTTGGGTGTTCTGCAACAGACATTACCATCTAGTACCCAATGAGGTTGATTTTTAGAAATGCCCTTCCGCTACAAGCTTAGATTTTTGAAGTTGCTGGCTTTTTTTTTCCCCATCAAGGAGTTAAATAACCAAATTGCACTGTCCCAAAGTTAACTGACTGGTTAAGCTAACAATCAAAGAAATATCAGGAGGATGAGCACTTAATGTTCCTTACAGTCACATTGTCATACAAGGAATGGGTCTAATGCCAAGTGACAGTCTATTAAAAAAATAATAGAACAAACGGATATATGTGAAGGTGGTGTGTGTGTGCTCGGTCCTCCACAGTGAACAGAACACTGTTTGCCTTCTGGCTTACTGCTTAGGGGGAAAAAAAATACTGTTTGAATCTCTATTTCCTTCTTAATTTATGGCAATAATTAATTGGTAAGTAAATGTATATCTAGGGCCTTGCAGGAAACGTTAAACAGTAGCTGAAATGTTAAGACTGCTACAGCAGTTTGCTAATTATAGGAGACCTATATCTCTGTTCATTTCCATCTCCCTGACTTAGACTATGCATTGAGCAGGGACAAACCTGGTGAATCCCTCCTTCAGGAAGAACAGAGTTAGCCCTGTATAATGCATGATTAAAAAGTGAGAGGTTCTAAACATGTACGTCTGAATTATCAGTGGCCAGCTGAGCTCTTCTATTAGGAGAAGCTCATCAGATCTGGCCCTATACCAGGGGCGTCCAAATGCGGCCCGCCGGGCACCGAGGTGCGGCCCGCCTGACCTCTGCTCCGGTAGCCGCACCTCCAACTGCTCGGGAAACTGTGTTGGGGAACGAAGTTCCCTTCACAGAGCGGTGCTGCTTTTGTGCGCCGAACCCCTCCTCTACCCTGCGCGTGAGGTCATGCGCAAGGGTCAGAGGGAGGGAAGAAGCGCACCAACAGCATTAAGATCACAGAGCCACAGCCACAGGGATTAAGGAGCCCACAGCATCGTTTAAAACAAAACAAAAACACTGTTTGGTAAGTGTGTGTGTATAAATGTGCATGTGTGTGTGGGGGGATAAGTGTATGTATGAGTGTGTGTGTATAAATGTGTGTGTCTGGAGGGTAAGTGAATGTATGTATGTGCACATAAATGTGTGTGTGTGTGTGTGTGTGTGTGTGTGTGTGGAAGGTAAGTATGAATCTGAGTGTGTGTGTATAAATGTGTATGTTTGTGGGGTAAATGTATGTATGTGAGTGTGTGTGTATATGTGTTTGTGTGGGGGAAGGAGGTAAGTGTAGGTATGTGAATGTGTGTATAAATGTGTATGTGTGTGTGAGGTAAGTGTATGTATGTTGTGTGTATAAATGTGTGTGGTAAGTGTATGCATGTGAGTTGTGTGTATAAATGTGTGTGTGGGATAAGTGTATGTATGTGAGTGTGTGTGTTGTGGGGTAAGTTTATGTGTGGGGGGGCTAAGTGTATGGGCTGGGTAAGTGTACGTGTGTGTATAAATGTATATGTGGGTGTGTATGTGTGTGGTTTATAAATGTGTATATGTGTGTGCGTAGTTAATGTGACCGCTGCAAATTAGTGTGTATATACACACACACATCATTTATATATATATATATATATATATATATATATATATATATATATATATATATATATACGGTATTGTTCTGAATTAATGAAAAATGAATGCGGCCCACGCACACATACATTTCTAGCAAAGTGGCCCTTTGCACAATAAACTTGCACACCCCTGCCCTATACAATTTACCGTTTATCTCACTTCAACACTGCTATTAGTGGGTAGACTACATTGGGGTTATTTATTGTTGTAAATAGACAAAAGAGTTGCAAGATTTTGACCCAAAATAGTTTTCATTTATGGTATGAGTTTTGCATTTCACTGTTTAAATTATCACTGAAGTTTATTTACTAGAGTGGAGTAAAGGCAAATATTTTCCTTTCTTAAATGAATGGCTACTTTAAGTTGACTTAATTCTATGACTTACCATTGCCAAGATATTAAAGTTTAACCGTAGCATGTGCATAAATAAAAATGTATATCTCAGGCATAGTTAATGATCAGAACAATAGTCAAAAAGCATGTAATCTTAATGTGGTCATTTTATAAGAAAAATGTTCATATAACGGGGGATATCCGCTACAATGCATAATTAAGTCAGTGAAATTAAATGTTCATCTCAGATAAACTCTTATGCTGCTCAATTATAACAAATAGACCCCGTTATATGAAGCAGAACTCAACTGTAACACGCATTGTAGTCAATACCACCCAGCGTCTTTGTGAGGTACAATATCTTTAATATGTATAATAGAGCATATATCAAGGGTAACCAAACATTATATCTCTAAATATTCTTCAATTATAATAGACTCCCTACCATCATTTTTAAACCAATTGCCGAACTGTGCTAAAATGGTCTGTGTGGAGTCTCTAAGACAGGGGTAGGCAACTTGTGGCCCTCCGGCTACTAATGAACTACGTCTCCCATAAAGATCTTTCAACTAAGAGGCTGGCAGAGGACTATGGGAAATGTAGTCCTGCAACTTCTAGAGGGCCACAGACTGTCTACTGCTGATCTAAGGTATATTTAGTGGGGGTTATTTTTAAAAGTGGAGCAGACACCATGGTCAACAATGGAATGTCTCTGCAATTCAGACCACCTTTTTGAACTTTGCTCCAGAATTGACTTTTAAAAATACCCCTGTCCAAAGTTTACCAAACCAATAGCCATTACCCTATAAGAAAACTGAAAATAAGTCACCTGACCCCAAGTGCCAACTCCACTGATTCACACAGCTGTTTAATTGACCATAATGGATGCCATTTTTATTTTAAAGGAGTAGACCTATTAGAGAAAAGAAAAAAAAATGAGCGGAATATCTCGTATATCTTTATTTTTTGCAATACAGGAATTGCTTTTAATTACATTTCACTGTGCAAACAAATGCGTTAATAAAAGGTAAACAGACAGGGTTACATGGGAAAGGAACATTGTGAGCATCATGCTGGAGTTGAACACCATGAAAGTTGCCTGAAGGTTTTGATGAGATGTAGGAGAGCGAAATGTAAAATGTTGCTTGTTCCACCTGCCAGAATTCCCCTTCTCCCTCTCCGAAAAAAAAAACAACTAAACGTAGAAAACGAATAACGATAACAAACCAGTTTGGCAATAATTCTAGAAATTGACTAGTGTTACAAAAGTATAACTTAAACTGTCTTCGTATAATGTAGTTCTGTTTGATTAACACATTGCATCAAATGTAGGCAATGGAAACAGAAATGTTTTAATAAAAGAATACCCTTGTGTTTCAGACAGCTCCATCTGGGGGCAGACATGTTTAGAATCTTTGATCAGATGAAGTAACCCATTTCACACAAGATTCTAAACAATCTTTTAAAGCAGTGTTTCTCAAACCTGTCCTCAGGACCCCCCAACGGTCCAGGATTTAGGTATTACCCAGTTGTATTTAATTAAGAATATGTACACCTGGTGTGGTTCCCTAACCATTAAGCAACCATACCAGGTGTTCTACATATTCTTATTTAAATACAACTGGGTAATCCCTAAATTCTGGACCGTTGGGGGGTCCTGAGGACAGGTTTGAGAAACACTGTTTTAAAGTATGTCCGTTTAAAATCCCTTTATCCGATGCAATCCTTCAATTAAATACAAGTCAACAGTTGTCCTTTATAAACCTACATTTTCAGAGGTTATTCAAACAGGAACACTACAGCCTATGTTTCAAATACCGATTTTTAGACTTATTTATTTACATGTTGTTGGAAAACAATAAAAATGTCCTCCTTCAGGTGGGAAAAACAATATTAAAATAGTAGTAGAGGAAACACACGAATATTAGGAAGGTAACAACTCTATAGGAGTTAGTTAAATATAGCGAGTCTGTCAAAGTTCTAAAATCTGGAGAAATTGCCATGGAAACCAATGAAACGGTGCTGTTGATTGCACAGTTTTTAGAATGTTGCCGCAGATTTGACCTATACTGATAATTACCATTGATAAAAGCACACATAGAGCAAACGGAAACTTTTGTCAGAATGATTCCATTGATTTCTCCGGTGATGTCTCTGAATGAGCCACATTGCCCCCAGAATATTGCCTTCACACCTGTACCGAGTATAAAAGGACAACTGAAGCAAAGAATGAAGTTCTGTTTAATTGAAAGATTGCATCAAGTGTAGAAAGTTTATATATAAATGCTTTATTGAAAGCATACAAATAAAGTACCTTTTTGAGCCCTCTTTGCTCCATATTGCTCTAAGAGGAGGCAGACATTTTCTTTTGAACCTTTGGTCGAATGGGTCAGATCTTTGTTTATCTGAACCAAGGTGAGTGAAGATCTGACCCAAGATTCTAAACAACATGTCTGCCCCTTGAGAGAATGAGATAGAGTAAAGAAAGCACAAAATTAATTTCTATTCTTTCATTAAATAATTTATTAATAAATCATCTACACCTGATACAATCTTTCAATTAAACATAAGTTATTTTTTTGCTCTATATATCTTGATCATGAACATGTATGCACAACACAGACTGTGTCGAACATGGTTATTTAAAAACGATCTACTCAATCATCTTCCTTAGCAGTATATAATGTACGGCCTTCTGACATCTATACATCATAGTGTTCACAGAGGTAAACAAATGTATATCTTAATATTTACAAATTCATATATATCTACATCAAATTGCACATCTCCACCAGGAATTAAAGGGATTTTAAAGGACCAGCATCACATAATGTTAAAATGATTAATTTGTGTCATATTGTGTTATGGAATATTTACCTATTATAAGGAATTAAAAAAAAAAAATTGGTTACAATTAGGGGTCTGCTAATGATTCCTGAGTTTTAGTCACTGTATGTATGGCATATGACCCTGTATGTATGTATGTATATGACACTGTATGGCATATGACACTGTATGTATGTATGGCATATGACACTGTATGTATGGCATATGACACTGTGTATATGACACTGTATGTATGTATGTATGGCATATGACACTGTATGAATGTCACTGGCTGTATGACAATGCCACTTTGTAAATTCACTTCAGTCTATGAACTGTAATTGGTACCCAACAAATTATCACCTTGATTGAGCACAGGCTATGTAACTGAAAATTCCCTTTAAAAATGTGGTACGAGCTGGAAATATTGCTCAGCTAGATATAAAACGGAGAATGAAAAATAGTCTATACAGTGTGTTAGCTTGTGCAATTCTGACAAGAGAAAAAAAAAAGGTTTGATATTATATCACGTGTGGCTTGATCAGCAAATTAATTCAGTTTCCAAGGAAATAAGTGTAATTTGCATATAGAGCCACAAGGTGATGTCATAAACAGGAGACACCACAGACACATGTAGAAACACATTGGTTTGTACTTCTGCTAACACAATGTATGGATAATATTTGTAGGTTTTTTTTAAGTGACAGTGATTGAGTACAAGATATTTAAATATTATTATTATTTTATTTTTTTTGGTAAGGTTCCTTTAAATTAATGGCCAAAAAAAGAGCAAGCTAATGCTGGTCAAAGATAACACCCCTTCTTGTTTTACGAATACCTTTGACTAAAACTCAGTAGTTATGCTACAATTTGTACCACATATGAGAATAAAATACCTTATTGCAATACCGTAAACTGTTCATTTTATTCCATCACTTTATGGAGTTACTTCGATAGATTAAACAAACAAAAACATAACATCATGTCATAATGTTCTACCAACACGTTTCACAAACAAACGGTTTACACATGTTTACATTAAAATACATTGCAATCCAAGAATTATTTATCCTAAACTCATCAATTTATGACACCTCACCAGGTTTTATGGCAGTAAAAACTCAGCACCTTTATAAACAACAGTGTAATGTTCACAGTCAAACACCACGGTATTTCTTTTTGTAGATAAATATTTAAGAAAAATAATTGTTTAAAAAATAAAAATAAATTCATGGGTCTTAGAATTATAAAATTATATTTTTCTGCATCGGCTGTATTAAGATAATGCTGTCTTGTAGCGTAATGGACACATGCCAGTAAAAAATTAAGTTCTGTTTAATTGAAAGATTACATCAAGTATAGACTATATATAGTAATCTATAACAAAATTATTGAAAATGATCTAAACACTGTATTTGCGAAATTGGAAGCAAATGCCTACATTAAGAGAAATATGTGTTTTGAATGGGTCTGTGGAGTCTCCTGCTTATGACATCACTTGCGGCTTGATATGCAAATGAACGACTTTTCAATGGGAAATGTGTCATTTGCATATTACGCCACAGGTGATGTCATCAGCTACTGTCACAGTGAAGACACATTTTTCTCATAATTTAGGCATTTGTTTGCAATTTTGCTAACACAATGTATAGATCATTTGCAATCATTTTTATTCTCTGCACGCACATTAAATGCAATGTTTAGGTGATACGGTCCCTTTAACACTTGTCACAATCTTTCAATTAAGCAGAACCTCATTTTATACTGTCCTTTAAATTAAATATGTTTAATGCAAAAATAGATTTTTGATTTAGGCTCATATCACAGACTATCTGAGGGATATGAAAGGAATTAACGTATGTAACAATGTATGTCCCAACTCATGTTACCGTATTTTCCGGCATATAAGACGACCCCCCAACTAAGTCGTCTTATAAGCTGGAAAAATCGCATCTATATTTTCTGCTCTGTCTCCCGATGTTAAGCCGGTCTGTGGCTGTGAGGGAAGCGTTGTGAGCTACCCTCAGGCCGGGCGGTCAATAAAGTTTGTTAAAAAAAAAAGTTTAAACAAACTTTATTGAAGGCGCGCGGCTTGAGGGGAGCTCACAACGCTTCCTGCACAGCCACGGATCGGCTTAACAGCGAGAGAGGAGACAGAGCAGAAAATAGGTAAGTAAATCCCAGTACCCGGCGTATAAGACGACCCCCCAACTTTTGAGAAGATTTTCAGGGGTTAAAAAGTCGTCTTATACGCCGGAAAATACGGTATGTATTCTAAAATTCAAGAATATGTAATACTTAATAATGTGTCTGCTGAACTCCACCGTGAGGTTATTTTTCCACTCCAAGCAAAATCAATTATTTTTGTATTCAGTGGAGATTATTACACTAAAAATACTTAAAGATTGTTTGTACTGTGAATGTAGAAGAAAAAAAAAACATACATTAAGGGAAAAATATATGTTTTAAGCCCCACCATGGATGTCTGCTGTTTATGACATCACTCTGTGGCTTCATATGTAAATTACATATTTCCTGTTGTAAAGTTCTTCATTTGCATACCAAGCCATGGGTGAGGTCAGAAAACGAGACACTATTAAAACATGAATCTATGCATTTCCTTGCAATTCTGCTAATACAACGTATACATCATTTTGAATATGTGTTTTATTCTCTACATTCACAGGACAAGCAATAGTCAGGTGACCCTCTAAGTATGTCTGTACTTGTAGTTGGCATGTAGTTTGAGCACACGAAAAATAGGTACGAATCACGGCCTATCTAGAGTATCCGCATTACTGTATTTATTATTCACAGACGCTTATAATCAAAATAATCCACGCACTGGATCAAAACAAAGACTGTGGTTTTCAGTTTGTAACCCTGGACTATGGATTTTGTATAAGCGTCCCGGAATAATAAGGCCGTATAGCTTACCTACAAGCTCCTGTTCCTGGCAAGGTGGGACGCAGCTTGAGAGATAGAGTCTAATCGCCATCAAATAAAACAGACGGTGCTACTGAACATGTGTAAGCCTTCTGCGCATGTCCTGTATGCGGACACAGAAAATTAAAATGTGGTCCTGAATTGAGACTGTCCCTCTTAAACTAGATCAGTTCAGAGACATCGTATAAGCACCCTACCCCTAGTTTGAAAATTCCGAGCACATAACTGCACCACTTCTCCATCTGTGTGCTGGAGCACAGGCTAGTCTCTAGGTGTCCAAAGATGGCGCTACTGCTGTTTCTGCACGGCAACTCCCATAATTCACTGCAATTCTCAAAGGCTGCTGGGGGATTAAGGGATTTGTCGTTTCCTCAGTATCTATGTGGCCCTAGTTGGACACCAAGGAAGGAAATCCATTAAAACGAGTTTGAAAATCCAATGTTTTTGTCAATTCAAATAAACTATTTGAAAAGCACTGGGAAATTATATCATCACCTTGTCATTAATTCCTTTCCGTTGTTGAGCTATAAATAAAAATCTGAGAGGGACAATGGATAATGTTAAATAACAAAGAGGTGTAAGATTAAGTTCCTAGTATTTACACCCAATGCCCTTTAAAGTTACACATCTATACTGGGGAATATTCGTGGCTTTTCAGTCATCTCAGAAATCCACAAAATAATATTTCATTGCAGGGCTTGGAGAAATGGGAATAAAGGTGCACAAATGGACATTTAAACATTAGTCTCAAGGGGAAAAAATTTAGGATGAAAAGATCCTCCAGGATCCCACCCCTCTGCTATACAGGACATAGTGGGGGTCATTTACAAAAGTCAATTCTGGGGCAAATTTTCGAAAAAGTGGATGAAACCGCAGGAACAGTCCATGGGTTTCCATGGTAACTGCCCCACATCTAGGCAGTTGCCCTAGAGTTAAAGCAGGAACAGTCCATGGGTTTCCATGGTAACTGCCCCACGTCTAGACATTTACATTAGCGTTACAGACTAGACATGTGCATTTGTTTTCGGACGAATGCATTTTCGTCCGAAAATAGCATTTTCGTCCATTCGTCTGAAAAACGAATAATGAAAATGCTAAACTAACAAAAGCCGAATGAACGAATGGTTAATAAACGAAAATCATTCGTCCATTCGTGCTATTGGCACCGAATATAAACCGAAATAGAGTCGGTTTATAGAATACCAATAGCATTACATACATTCCATAAACCGACATAATGAACGACTTTCGGTTTATGGAATGCATGTAATGCTATTGCTATTCTATAAACCGAAATAGAGTCCCCATTCATAAGAAATTCTATTGCGACGTTGGTTTATAGACTTTCGGTTTATAGAAAGCCAATAGTATTACATGTATTCCATAAGCCAAAAATCTATAAACCGAACAACATTCGGTTTATAGACTTTCGGTTTATAGAATACATGTAATGCTATTGCTATTCTATAAACCGAAAGTCTATAAACCAACGTCGCAATAGAATTTCTTATGAATGGGGACTCTATTTCGGTTTATAGAAAGCCAATAGCATTACATGTATTCCATAAGCAGAAAGTCTATAAACCGAACGATGTTCGGTTTATGGAATGTGTAGGTCAATTGATTCGTACGAACGAATAAAACGAAACAAAAATAATGAACGAATTTCGTCTGAAACGAATGCAGTAATGAACGAAATTCGAAAATAAATAATATTTTCGTCCGAATGGACGAAAACGAAACAAAAATTTTAGTTTTGCACATGTCTATTACAGACAACTACAAGAGAGCAGTCCAAGGACTCCTCATGTCCCAAAAAGCATACACAAATGGAAAAGATTGGGATCCTATTCAATTTAAATAGGTAAAAACAGGACTGGCTGAAAGGACTGACAAGACAAAAGGAAAAAGGTACCTCTAATATAATGTCTAATATAAGACAAGGCAGTCCTGTATTTACCTATTAGAGTTGAATAGGATCACTCTTTTTTCCCCATCTACATTTGCCCTAGAATTTACCCTTACAAATAACCCCCATTATTTGCGGGTCATGTGAAATCAGATACTATAGTTCATAACAGGTTCTCGAGGAATACATTATAAGCTAAAACATTTTGATAACACCCTAATTCAGGTTTCCACAACCTGCAGCCTACCCACGGTGTTTGGCCAGCAACCCCATTCCCTTGGCTGCCTGAGGATGATCGCAATTGTAGTTTGACAACAGCTGTCGACTGTCCAAACCTGAACTAATTCACAGCTGTCAAGGCTACTAAATAGACCCCATTCTGTTTCTATACACATAAGGCTCTATATATATAATTTGGGCTTGGCAGCCATAGTGACAGTTCAGACTGCAAGAGTCTTACCAGTTTATGTCATAAATATCTACAAAAAGAACATACTGGAGACAAAGGGATTTAACAGCTTGGAGTAAATGAGGGGGGATCTCCTTCTGGGTTTTCTTCTGTTGGATCCAGAGATCGGATGGCGTTTTTTTCAGGCTGTGTGCCGCTACACGCCATGTTTCCTCTCACGCTTACATGTTCCCAGCCTCCCTGAAACAACGTAATGACATCATCATAAAGCGACTCTTTATATGTTGTGCATCCGTAGAGCTGTTGGCATCAAGTTGAATTCTGCCACTTAGGATTCAGAATGTCACTAGAAAGGCATTAGGTTGGTTTAAGTAAAATGAATTAAATCTGATAAGTACACTCACCCCGATTCCATAGTCCCACGAATGTCCCTTGGGTTCCATCGGCTGCACCCCTAGGCGATGACACACTGTACCGCAACTCAGACTGTGGCTGCCTTGAACTTTGTCTGCAATCACCCAAATCTTAAAAAAAAAAAAAAAAAAAGCAAAACTTTTAATATTAAAAGCCCACTAGAGGCAAATAGGATTGTCCTAAGCAACCATCCCTCTCAAGCACCCTTTCTGAATGCTACCATTTTCTCACTATAACTGATTAGATTTTACCTAAACTCCACCTAGTGGTTGGAGCTGGACTATTCCAGCTGTCCATCCATCTTTTGACATGCTATCTTTACACCTACACAGTGTATAATTCATATGTCAGAGGGAAAAAACATCTGATCTGCCAATTCTTGCTGTACACCAAAATGGGGGAAGAAAAACAGACTCTGTGCTCTGTCCAGATGCTGGTGATGTATGCAGATGTTTATGAGACACCGATATTTGTGTTGCACATCTGATATTTGTGCGTAAATTGCACATGTTTAGAATACAGATATTCAAGTTTTCATAAATGCAAACATTTTCACAATTATTTAAAGTTAAAGGGACAGTCTACTACCCAAACTCACTTTGGTGAACATGACAGACTACTGCCTGAATAGTGCACAGGCTTTTCTTCCAGTGTGATTTGATGCAGGCATTCTGCATTAATTACATTTCTAATATTCTACTCAAGCCCTACTTGCATCCTATCCTACAGGTACTGCTGCTCTGATTGTGATTAGGCACTGAGCATGTATCAGTTTTGTTTAACCCCTTCCCGACCTTATGACGAGTTAACTCGTCATAAGAGCCGCCGCATTAGCGACCTTATGACGAGTTAACTCGTCATGCAGTCTAGCCGGCGGTGCGCTCCGTGGGCACCGCCAGCCAGTCTACAACGGGTCCAGGACTAAGCCTCGCACCCGAGGCAAAGCTCCTGGACCCGATCGGTGCATTTCCGGGCATGTGACCGCGGTGATAACGTGATCACCGCAATAACATGCAAATTAGATGGCAAAGTCAGTGTGTTCACACACTGACTTTGCCTCTAATTCACTCTCTGTGCTTCACATTCTTATAGTGAAGCACAGAGAGTGACCTGTAAGTAAAAATAAATTAATAACATACACAGAGGTAAAAAAAAATTAAAAAATAAAAATTAACCCTTTCATTGCGGATCACAGTTTTTAACTGTGATCAGTTTCCTTCCACTTTATGGCTCTCATTTAGTTTTTTTTAACAGATGTTTTTATTTTTACAATTTATAAAGTTTTTTTTAATAAATAAAGGTAATTTTAAATATATTTATTTAATGAAATTTAACCCTTGCATGCCTGTTGCATGATTTTTACTGATCTGATATCGCACTCTTCAGAGTTTTTTCCTGTCTTTTTTGTTATGGGGGGTTTAGGAACCAATATTTTTCTTTTTTATTAGTTAGTTAATTAGGGGGATAAGTGGGTTAGTGCTGCACTAGTTGTGTAGCTTATTATTGGGAAAATAATGGGGAAAAACTTTTTTTCCCTCAGAAATTTCCTCTTTTATATGTATTTTTTAATACTAAAATGTAAATCATTTTTATGTATAGGGTATCAAAAGAAAGCTCTAACTGTCCTTTAAAAAACAACATATAACTTGTATGGGTACGTTAAATGAGAGAGAGGAAAATTATGTTTCAAAAACCGCGTATTATAAATTGAAAAGCGCTCTGGTCCTTGGCCCAGGAAAATCCCTGGTCCTTAAAGGGTTAATTTAGTCACTTCCTCTGCTGCCCTGCTGGTGGAAAATAATGCATTGTGTGGAACCTAAGTGACCTCGCTCTTGTACACATAGGATCTCTTAACAGTGCAATGCAATGTCTGATGCCATCACTAGGGAAACAGGATATTCCATTCATTTGAATGGCATTATTTGAATTGGTTCCTGCAGCAAAACAGATGAAATTGACTTTTGCTCAGCTAGTGTGGGCAGTCCTGGTTTCTTGCAAACTTCTGTAATTTCATGAATTCATCTAAGTGTAATATTTTCATATTTTAAGCCAAGCAAAATGTAAAATATGCATTGTAAAGTACTTTGAAAGCACATTAAATTGCATTAACATTTGGAAGATGCATTTTGGGCACCAGACATTGCCTTTAACCCGTTAAGGACAATGCCTGTACATGTACAGGCTCCCAATGCAAAAAAGTGCAGCGTTTTTGCCCTGATTCGCGCTATTTTTTACTTTGCTGGATGCTTCATGATTGAAGGCATCAAGAGAAGCAAAGAAAAATGGCCGGCGGGACCATGAGCGGTCTTAAAAAGACAGGCTAGTGACAATAGTCACTACCTGTCAATCACGCCCCCTCACTCTATGCGGTCTCAGCCAGTGCAGTGAGGATTGTGATAGCTATAAAAGGATAATCACAACCCATTGCCATTCTCCCTCAAATATGGGGGGAGAGGTGGGGAAAGTTGATCCTGGTTGCCTTAACAGTTAGGCAGACCAGGATCAACCATTATTTTTTGCATTTATTTATGTGGTCACTGTGAAAATCAAATCACACTGATCATATGTACTAAAATGCAAACAAAACATTAAATGACAATCAGTGCTGTAAGAACACTGATTGTCAAAATCTTCCCTCTCGCCCTGATACATTTTTATCTTTTGTCAGAGAGAGGAGAGAAATATACGGTGTCCCAGAAAAAAAATATAATAAACCCTCCCCACAAAAAACACGTTTTTTTTTACACTCTTTATTAAATTGTACACATTACACAAAGGGTTAAATCTTAAAAAATGGTTGCAAAAGAAAGCCCCATCTTTCCTTAAATAAAACAATATATTATATGGGAGGATTCATTAAAATAGCAGGCTTACACTTTAATTTAATCGCACACATATCTAAAGTAGAAAAAAAGCTATTGTCCAGAACGGACAGCAAAACAAAGAATACCATTTTTCCGAAGGGGTTAATATGGTGTAAAAAAAAAGGTAGGACATTTTCAAGTCAGGTTGGTCATTTAAGGGCTAAGCATAGTTTACACCTGGGTACAGAGAATATCTACTCCCTTGCATTATTAACCTGTTGTGGGCTACAACAGTCATTGACATCATATACATTATGATCCTAACATATGCAAGAAGGAGGGATTCCCATAAAATCCCATACAAAAAATATAGTAAATAAGAAGACACTAGGAGCCATTGCTGTATTAGATATGTCAAGCACTGACTAGATTGTTACAGACTCTAAAGAGTAAAACGCGCTGGTTGCACAGGCACCTACCTGATCAAGAGGCCCCACAGACACTTTACGGATATTGTTTGACACATGCTCCCATGTAGATCCTTGAGGGTAGCTTGGGGTAGTCCCTTGCCGAAACCATAGGTTGCCTGAAATATAAAATAACTGATATAAATTAGCACATATGTCTCCCCCTTTCTCTAAAATAAGGATGCCATGGGCCATATGGAAAAATGGTCAACTCCAACGTAATAACCGTAGTTCACTCCACACAAGACACAGATGGTTATGAAAGCAACTACAATCAATATGTTCATTTGCATATTAGGGCACAAGTGATATCATAAGCTGGAGACTCCACGGACCCATTTAAATCACATTTCTCCTAATTTAGGTATATATATATATATAATGGTTAAATCATTGTTTTTTTGTTTTCTACAGTCACTGTAAAACCAATGTTTAGGTCATACAGTCCCTTTAAGTTTGAGTGTGATGGCTGACTAACAGAACAAGAGTTCACATTAATCACTAGGGTAGAGGTGTCCAATGGAGTCTCTTGAGCTATTGATGGACTACAATCCACCGATCTCCTGTCCAGAACCTCAGGGTGGAAGAGTAGTAGTCCAAGCAAAACTTTACACTCCGAAATCCCTCTAATGGAGCAATACAATGTCTATATGTGGTGCTAAATTTGTAAATGTTTACAATTAAATATTTATTCTCATTTGGTCTCAGCACAACAGAACATGTATTTCCCAGCATGCACCTGACTTACTCTTCCTGATTGGCTGCTCATTTTCCAGGTTTTAAAATCATGATTCCTTGCTTACAAATGGTGCAGAAAGCGGGGATGTAGGGTACATTTTTCACTCCAGGTACAGTGGGTTACAACTTCCATGATCTTCTACAAGCTTGCTTTCTGAGCATCATGAGACTCATAATCCACAGCAGCTGGAGAGCAAAAGGTTTTGGGTCTCATTTACACGAACCCCCGAAAACACCCACAGAATAATGAGTTATCAGGGCATAGTAATTATTATTAATGTGCGGAGGATACCAAGAGCAAATGCCATTAAATGACCATATGTATCACTATTTTGCACCAGCTGCTATGTGACAGAAGGTTTGTATGTTTATATACGGGTCATTTTGTCATGGTGGCTATACTAGCTTAGTAAATTACAGGTGTCACTATTTCCCTGCTTACCGTTTTCATCTACAGCAAAGACCGAAGTTGGCCCTACGGAGACCTGCTGCAGCTTCTGTTTTTTGGGTGAAGGGATGTGGTACCAGCAGTCACCTAGACAGAAAAATCCACAGAGATATATACAGCATCGGTTGAGTTTGACTAATGGTGGTACATGACCACATTTTCTTTGATATAAAGAATGACAATTTGCAGATGTTGTGATATAAGGCAGATATAGATACAGAGGGGGCTCTCTAATTAGGCAAGTTAGGCGATCGCCGAAGGCCTCACACTTGCGGGGGCCTTGCGGCTGCCTAACTCAACCACTTAGAGAGATGCCTCTGTGTCTATATCTGCCTTATATCACAACATCTGCAAATTTTCATACTTTTTATCCTGTGTTAAGCCCCGTCACACTAACATTCAGCACTTTTATTTGCTCTTTGCGTTTTCTTTTGCTCTCAATTTTGTGAAAAGGACTGCTCTGCTCCGGTTCCCTGACTAGACATTCAGTCTGGGTGTACATAAAAAACGGTTTCCCCGCAGCCCTGACGCTCTTTATGCAGATCTAAGTCCTCTAATGATGGTGTGTCTATGAGTGAGTGTGTACTGACTGAGTGTGTGTGAGTGAGCATGTGCTAGCTGTGTGTGTGAGTGAGTGTATGCTGGCTGAGTGTGCACTGTGTGAGTGAGTGTGTGCTGGCTAACTGAATGTGTGTGTGCTTAGTGAATGTATGTGTGCTGGCTGTGTGAGCGAGTGTGTGCTGGCTGACGGTGTGTCTGTGAGAGTTTGCACAGTGTGAGAGTGGGTGCTGGCTGAGTGTGAGGTGTCTGTGAGTGGGTGCTGCCTGAGTGTGTCTGTGAGTGAGTGTTTGCTGGCTGAGTGTGTGTGCGAGTGGGTGTGTGCTGGCTGAGGGTGTCTGCGAATGAGTACGTGCTTGCTGAGTGTGAGTGTGTCTGTGAATGGGTGTGTGGCTGTATTTGTGATTGAGTGTGACCGTGGGCACAATAATGGCACTGATAAGCTGTTTGGGGAACGATATGGCCCTGGCATGCTATTTGGGGTTAAAGATGTCAGTGGTATGTATAAGGACAATTATAATAGTGATTAGCTTTCTGGGGACCCTGATGGGAGTTATAAGCTGTATGGGCACAGATATGGCACTAATACTATGTTTAGGAACAATGATGGCAGTGACAGGGTGTTTGAGAACAATGATGACTAGCTGTTTGGGCACATTGATGGTCCTGTGGGGGCTGTTTGGGCACATTGATGGCCCTGTGGGGGCTGTTTGGGCACATTGATGGCCCTGTGGGGTGCTGTGATGTGTGTGTGTTTCTGATCAGCAAATTAATGTGTTTAAATGTTCTAGTGTATCTGATCAGATGTCTTCTAAATGTGAACACTGACACATATATACACATTTATATGTTGATCAGGTACACAAACATACATACATATGCATATGTTGATCAGACACACACACTAGCACATACATACACACTCATATGTTGATCAGATGTACACAGTAGCACATACATAGACGCACAATGATATTTGTAGAATATTTAAAAGACAAATAAAAATTCAAAGAGTGGTGAATTTCTAATTGCTGGGATTTACAATTGGTCTTAAAACATTCCATTTACACAGTTCATTTTTATTAATCGCCTGCAAATCTTTTTTTTTTTATGAGTGTCCGTGAGGACCTCATCTTCGAGTTTCGCCTACAGCCTCACAAAGTCTAGAGCAGCCTCTGTATAGACACAGACAGATATCCCAAAAAATCCCAAGCCTTCTGGTTGTAGCCGAGAGTAATGGGAGTGGTGGAGGGTGTCAAGATGCAGAACCCTTTCTTCAGGCCACATCAAATTATTAATCAAGCGTTGGTCCCGGTTTAAATTTTCCATGAGGATTATCAGTTTCAAAGTGTAAGCAGAATATCCTCTCTTTGATTGTTTACCATTGTCACATACACATATTTACCTTCCAATTAAAGCTGAGAGAAGGTCACCTCTGATATAAATCTGCTGTTTGCGGATTGCCACACAAACCAGGTCACGTGGCGCCGAGAACAGCCCCGGGGCATCCACAATGCACAGTTGACATTTAAGCTCTACGTGGATGTGTTTGATGTTGAGACCCGTATAATTTACAAGTAAACGACAGGTTGCTTCTTTGCACGCAACTGATGTTAAATCTTGGGCTGTGTCTGTGTCTCTCTGCCAATTTAGGTTTGTTCTCTGTGTTCCTGCTACGTTTCTCACCCTCGGTGTGTGTGTGAGTTAGAACTTGTTTTTTTTCCTAATCATAGGCATTAAATCATCTTTCTTAAACACTATCCTGCTCCCATTTTCTCTCTTCGGAAGTCATGTCATTCTCTGAATTTATAGCATTGTGTCTTCCAAATCGGGTGACCCCTTTTATGGGGCCTTCCTTTCCACCCCACTTTCTTTCATTGAGTTTTGTCTCCCTCAGTCCTGTTCTAACTGCACAAAGTCAGTTGTACATATCTCTATTCGGAATCAATAGTACTTTATGCGTCTCCTTTGTATCTCCTGTTTTCCTCAGCGCCCCCTCCATTGCCCCCTGCAGAGCCAGTTTCTTTTTTTTCTTTTCTTCAGTAATAATACATGTTTGTCCAATTCTACACTGGTGTCCATCACCTGCAACCTCTTAAGCATAAGCCTAAGCATAAATACAATTTTGGAGAAATAGGTTCTCTCTCCGTGGCCTTTTCTTTACAGTCTAGATTTTCCCTCCTTTTTTCTAGATTTACCCCAAATAGTCTCTCCCCTGAAAACTCTCTCTAGCCAAAGCCTGTTCCTCTCTCCTGGGGTCTCATTTGATCCCAAAGTCCCTATTTTCTCTGGTAGACTCTCTTTATCCAGCATCTTTCTAATGAGGTCTCTTTTGGATTCCTATTATGCATTCTCCATCTTGTTAAGTTGAACTCTCTATCTGAAGCCTATCTCCTGGTTCTCGTTTAAAAGCTTTTACCTTCCTCATATTCTGAACTAAATTTCAGGCCCAAAGATTTAGTCTCCAATCGTCTCTGCCAAACCGAATTCTGAAGTTCTTGCCAAGACCATCTTTGAACTTTCTCTTCTCAATATCATCTGCTTGGTCCGTGGATATGGGCCTACTGGTTCTAAATTCCTTGGATACTCTCCTAAATGCACAGTGCACCCTACCCTGTATATGGCAACTGGGATTAAAACATGAGGCGTTGTGACTCAATAGACATATGCACAGTGCTCTCCTTTACAACATTCCCATGATATTTAATTCTTTACCAGCAGGGTGAGTGGTGGAAACTGAACCCCTATAGAACGCAGATCCATCTCTGGCTATGGCCCACACCTGAAAACATCCTCCTACCGAAATGGAAATGAACGGTTGGTCTGTTCCAACATGGAGCCATGAGGAACCCTGTGAACAACAAGATTTGTATGTATTGTTACATTGCCTGGAAATAAACAATGTTTCTGACATCAGATATATGCATCTTGGCTGCAATAACACGAAATATTATACAAGCCCCCTTCATTGTGCAGGATGAAGACAGCGGTAATATTCGAGAGAACATCTCTACAACAAGAGCCCTTGTTATTACAGGACAAAGGGCATAATTCCATTTTAGGGACTGGAATCTTCAGATTTGGTGCTTAAATTATTAATATGAGATTTGCTTAGCCAGCATTCCTACATCAAAGTTCTACAATCAGCAGGAACATGCCATTGGTATCCATGGTAATTGCTCAATTATTAGAACATTGCCCTAGATATATATATATAGATAGATAGATAGATAGATAGATAGATAGATAGATATACACATAACACATGCATTGTGAGTCACAACTGTTCTCAAAAAGAAGACTGTTTAAATATACTAAATTAAAAATAAAAATCTGTATGATCTAACCCTTTCTTTAACAAAGAGGACAGCGCTGTACTTCTGAGTGGTGCATAATAGACCAAAGTGTCAAGGGAGAGATCATCAGCAGTACCTCCAGATTTTGTTGGGTGACGCCAATCCTGCATAGAACGTCTCCCTTGTTGCTGATTGCCCACAGAGCTATGGATTCATGGTTGGTCGTGCCTCTGGATGACGATATGGAGATGTCCCACAAGCAGATGGGGGGAACTTCCCGCCACGGACCACTTGTAACAATTTTACATTTTCTGGTGAGACAAGATGAGCTTCAGTCACAACAAACTGATTAAAGTCTTAACATTACCCATTTCCAGAAACTAATAAGAGGAATGAAATAAACCTAGTTTGGAGCATGATTTTGGACTGTTAAATCTATGTATGTTCAACCTTCAGAGCCATACAGACACCAGGTTTTTAATCAATCCTAAATACATAACTTAAAGGGACTCTTTAAACTAGATATTGTAGGCAGTGAATACAGAGATTATAAAACAGATCAAAAATTATCTATATATTGTGTTAAAATCGCCAGCAATTGCATAGCGAAAATGTGTTTTATATTTGTCTGAGGAGTCTTCTGGTTATAACATCAACTCTCGCCTCGTATGCATATAAATCACTTTTTAATGGTAAATGTGGATTTGCATTGTGTGCTGCAAGCCACAAGATGATGTCATAAACAGGAGACGCCACAGACACATTTCCTGCAAATTCTGCTAAGACAATGTCTGGATCGTTTCTTTTTATTCGATACAATCACAGTATAAGCTATGTTTCGTTGGAAGAGTCCCTTTAAGGATGCATCATGTTACTTACATGCAAACTTCAGATATTCTAAAAGGGACTGTATCACCTAAACATTGTTTTTACTGTGAATGTAGAGAATAAAATGACTTAGGAGAAAATGTGTTTTAAATGAGTATGTGGAGTCCCCTGTTTATGACATCATCTGTGGCCTAATAGGCAAATGAAATGCTTTTCACTGAACAGAGTGTAATTTGCATATCAAGCCACGGGTGATGTCATAAACAGGAGACTCCACAAACACAGTTTTTCTACTAAGTTAGGCATTTGCTTGCAGTTTGGTTAATACACTGTATAGATAATTTTCAATCATTTTTTTATGGTCTACATTCACAGTGTAAGCTGTGTTTAGGTGATACTGTCCCTTTAAACTCCGGTGTGGTTGTGTTTAAGTTTACACGCCTTGACCACAGAAGGGTCAAAACAATCACAGAACACATTAATAGGTAAGTATAACATGGCCGATGCTACAAACTTTACACAGTCAATATGGTCCACTGACTTCTCAGAAATAACCAAAAACTATGGTTGACATCAATGGATTTTTTTTTTACCTTGCCCAACGTCTTCGCCGCACAAAATCCTTCATGGTCTTGTACCCGTGATAGGACCTGGAAAGAAAAAGGTACACATGCCGACTGTTTTCCAGGCTGACCTCGCCAGTACACAGTATTGTGTTACACTTGTTGACCCAACTCATTGTTTCTTTAATATTTTTCTTGCCAATTTCAACAAACCCCTAGATCTCGCCAATGACTTTCACGTTTATGAGATTCAAATATTAGTTTAACTCTTCCACAACTAGCTACCGCCTGTAAACCAGAGTCTAGTTATTAAAGGCGCAGTGCCACCTTGCTTTCTGTATGTCGTACATGCTTTTAGTAGAACTTTTTTTACTCTGAACCAAATTAGAGTTCTGCTGTAGTTTTATATTGAACATTATTTCGCAGGGGTGTCTAAATTTACTGGCATCCCCGTGAAGCAGTACACAGGAGGCAGGCTGTGTAGCCTGTGGCAGTTTTCATGCTCCCCTCTAATGAGGTGTGGTCATTAGCCTTTATTGTGGATTTAACCTCAGCGGTTTCAAGTGCTTGCCATGCAGGGGGCGTGGTTTCAGCCATCACTGTGTAACAGAAGTAGGAGAGGCTTGGAAAGATAGGCAGTACCGTTGCTGTAGCAACAGCAATACATCTATCATACTTTACATGAAGTGATAGAAACTGTTGAGGAAAAATCTTATACGATAGAACTGATTTTCTTTATTTGCCATGATACATGTTCTTTGTACACTTTATTTGTAACTTCCCCTAGTCTGGGGTTTTCAGCTGACCCTACCTGAACTAGGAAACTGAACTGTCTGCATACAGTATACATAGAATCATAGAATGTGTCATCGGCAAATGAGAACCATTTAGCCCATCTAGTCTGCCCAATTTTCAGAATCTTTTCATTATTCTGGCCTTATCTTACATCTAGGATAGCCTTGTGCCTATCCCACGCATGCTTAAACTCCTTCATAGTGTTTACCTCTATCACTGCTAATCCATGCATCCACTACCCTCTCAGAA